>VUYV01000177.1:1844047-2027628 GCA_008711295.1 Anarhynchus alexandrinus | reverse complement strand
TTTTTTTTTTTTTTTTTGACAGCCCCACCAAGGGGGATTTCGGATGGACACCGGGGCAGAAGCTCAGCCCAGCGCTAGGAGCGGCGGTCGGGCCGAGCATCGGCAAAGGTGAGCGCGCAGCCCCGTGTGCGGCTACTTGAACGTTTGACACAGGGCAGGCAGGCACTGCCGGGCTCTCCCCTCACCCCGGCGCTAATTAAACCCTTCATGGGACATTAAAGAACCACCTGAAAACGTAGGAGTACGCCACTAACGCTAAGCCTGGACACTAGCTGCAGTGAAGCGGAGAGCTGAGATCTTACGGCACTCACAGAAATATCACAGAGAAGGGAATGCGAGTAACAGGGACGGGCCGCGAGCAGAGAGGCGCGGCGAGCCCTTCCCCGGTGAAGGATCGGGGGATCCCGCCGCGATTCCGGGGAGCGGCCTGGCCCGACGGTGCCGGTGCGCCCGGGAGGGCTCGCGCCCCGCCGGCCGCCGCTCCCGGGGCCGGGCAGGAGTCTAACAAACCCGGACAAAGCGAGGGCAGAAGGAGCCAGCGGAGCAGTTCCCTACCCCCGGGGACAGGGGAAGCAGGAGGGGAGCTAGCAGTGGAGGGAACTCACGGCGGCGGTGCCCAGACGGTGCCCGCTGCAGCGAGGGGCAGATCCCACCGCGGGACGCTGAGGGGCGGCGGGGAAAGGGCTCTTGCTTTCTTCACACGAAGGCAGAACCGCCCCGGCCCCATCCCGTTCCCGGTGCAGGGAAGCAGGGAAGGAGGCGGGCAGAGTGGGGCTCAGCCCCGGCCGCACAACGGCGCTAAGAAGCGCCCCGAGAGGGGCTGCAAATCCGGGCTTCGCCCTGCTTCTCCGGTACCGAGCCGGGCCGGCTCCCCCTTCCCTAAAAGAGAACACGGCTCTCCGCGAGGCCCCAAGTCCGGTATTCCGGCTGGGAAGCGGCTGAGCCCATACCCGCGGGTGGAACCACCGTGCGGAGCGGGCACGGCGAGGGACGGGGGCCTCAGCCGAGGAGCGCGGCCGGAGCCCGCGCCCCGGTCCCGCTGCGCCGTGCCGCCGAGCGCCGGGAGGGCAGCGGGGAGNTTTTTTTTTTTTTTTTTTTTTCTACTCACCGCCGCGCAGGCAGCAGAGCCGATTTCTACCTGGAAGGTTTGGGGTCAGTTTGTTTGAAAATGTGGCAGGCTTCCTCTCCCGAACAATTTTTTTTTTTTCTCTTGGCGAGAAAACGTGTCTCTGGCGGGGAGCGGCGGGACGCCCCCGGCTCGGGGCGCTCCGCTCCCGTTCGGCCGGCGCAGCCAAGCCGCCGCCTGCAGGCACCGGGGCAGGGCTCCCTCCTCCCGCACCGAGACCCGGACGGGGACAGGCCACCCAGCCCCTTTGTCTGTCCTCCGGCTTTTACTCCGCTCCGGGTGCCATGCCGCCCCTCGGCTCCCGGGGACGGACACACGGGTAGCGCCGCGGTGCAGCAGTAAGGAACCGCCTTTCGGGACCGCTCTAGCCCGCAGCACACTGCGGCGGTAACGACATTAACTCGCGTTAACTTGGCTCGCGTAGGAACGGCACGGACACGCATCTAAAAGCAGACCCAGGCGCGCCTTGTTCCGAGCCCCCTTTGCCCGACGAGCGTGACCGCGGCGGAGCGGGGCTCCGGGGGGCGGGCAGGGCCGGGCGCGCTCGGTCCCCGCGGCGCCTTTCCTTTCCTCGGCACAGCCACCGAAGCAGCCGGGACAGGGCAGTCACCGTGCTACCGTTTCAAGTAGTTCTAGTTTCTTCCCTTTTTTCTCTTCTTCTCCCTAACAATACCAGTCTTTAAGATCGTGGAGTATTTAGTCCGATGACAACCACAGGAGAATAAGGTTACATGTAAACCCGGCATGTGAGGGACTGTCCTGCACCCCGGCGCTCATAAGAATTAACGAAAGGTACTTCGGGAAGTAAAATATTCTGTCCTCAATGAACATTCATCAGATTTAATCTGTTAAAAGGCTGGAAGACGGAGGCGGTCTCCTGCGCTCCCTACGCGCGGGAGCTCGCTGTGCCCGCGGGCAGAGCAGCGCGGAGGTGCCCGCGGCACCCGGCTCCTCCAGCCCCGCAGCCCGGCGGCAGCCCGGGCCGCGCCGCCCGCTTCCTCTCCGGTGCCCGTTTCGCTCCCTTTTTAAACGACACCTGAAGGCAGGGCTCGATCGCGGAGGTGCTGAAGAGCGGCGCAGCACTGGCTACCAGCAATAATAATCTTTGCAAACTTCAAGGCAACCATTATGTGAGATAAAATGGCACGCGTGTCGCTCCCTTTAGAGCCTAAACTCTGGCTTGAAAAAGCTTTCGTTTTCAGAACCTCACCTCTCACTTGGCCTGCAGATCACCTCACTCATCTAGGGACACCACAAACACACACGATCCTACTTTCCCGTCTATTCAGGATTCCCAGCAGCATAGTCTCAAACGTTCCATAAATGCTCTTTAATTACATTACTTGGTGTGTGCCCCCAGAACAAGGAAATATTCACCTGGAAAGTGTCTTCTTCTGCATGAATGAGTCTCATTGTCAAAACCTTGAGCGTATATAGGTGCATGTATGTTTTGCAGTGGAGAATTTAGTTTCTCGTTTATACTGTAAAGCTAAAAATTCTGGTAGCTTCAGGCTTGTTTTCACAAGCTCCCAGCTGTACAAGGATTTCTGTTTTTACAGGAAAAACTAAGCAGTCCATAGGCCATGATGGCTGTACATCCATAATGTGAGCTTCATGAGGAACAGAGCAACTTTATTATGATCAGGACTGAAATCACATTGAATAAAAGCCCATCTAACAGGGCCTGAGGGAAAAGTCACAAATTGGCTCAATTCTACACCCACTCCAATGGGAATTTCAGACAGAAAGGTTTTAGGATCAGGAGAGTGATTTTCCCCTTCAGCTGACGCTATGAAGATATTTTTCACTGTCCCATTTAATTTGGACCCTGTTCCTACTGCCTTGATATCAAAGAAATCTATCTCACAAGAAAAGGCAGCCCCAACATTTCTCCCTCTTATATTGCTACTTCCCATCTCTTCTCTACTCAGTTTCTTTTCTGTAGCCCAAGCCAGAGTCTTCACTACAGCATATTTGTTTATGCTTAGAGGACAGGCCTACAGGAAAACAAACTATATATTTCACTCTACCATTTGGTAGTTCCTTTCTTTCATCTGAAAACACAGCCTGATCCAGGGAAGGTTCTTGAATTCACACAACCGGTTACATGATGAAATGCAAACAGTTTCTTGTGGTATTAAATGGCAGCCCGCAGCAGAGTTCAGGTTGGCTGTTATGGATTCACTAGTTACGGCTCTGCAGGATAATCCTGTGTTACTGCCATCCTGCAGTTAGTGGCCTACAGCAATGCTGCTGAATGCTGCAAATAAAAACAAACAAGCCAGCCTCCTCTTTTTAGACAGAGTAGAAATTATGTCTCTTTAGGAAGCTCGAAGCAAAGATCGTTTGTATCAGAGTCTGACAACTTCCAAAGCAAGCTGCTCTTTCTAACACTTCGAAATTGATGCTTATTTTTCTACAGAACATGGGGGGGCGGAGGGGGGAAGGAAAAAAAACCCCAAACCATACAAGTCCACTCATGTCCAGATCACCCTGAAGTTGCAAATTAATAGCATCGTACAACAAAATTAGAGCCAAAGCAGGCTTCTCCCATTCTTACTACAGAGGTACACTGTTTAACAGATAATTTTTAGGCAATAAAAAAATCTGCATCCTTGTTTAGAGTGTTTCAAAAATTGCACTGTTAAGGATCCAAGCAGGGAAAATGGTATAAATTTCAGATTATTTGAAAAAAAAAAAAAAAAAAAGGTTTCAAGAAAAATTTTTCCAACCAACCTAGGGACATAAAAGAGAATTTATGTCTTCTATTACTTCTCTGAGAACATAGGTCCCAAACTATAACCATCACTCTCCCTGAACTCATATAATCTACTCAAGTCTGTTTTCATCGAGAGTCTAGGATATTACTGCTTTGAGGAAACAATCTTTGAAAAGGTTATTTAGGTTACAAGTTGAAACTCCTAAATTTAGGAGACATAGACCCGCCAACAGAGTATAACAACATAACTGGAGTGTTAGTGATTGGGAGAAGAGCAAATCCTCACCAAAGTAAAACTTTGCTGACAAAAGCCCTTTTAGAAAGACAGTCATACTGGCAAAGCTGTTGTTTTAATCCGGAGGGCCTGTACAACAGGCTTGAGGCTGAAGTAAGCTCTGGCAGTTGACAATATTAGTTAGCTTTGACCATACCGGGAGTGCTGCAGCAGTGTATGGGGATACTCATGCTCAATCTTGTGCTGGGGGCTCCCACTCCTACAACAGACCTGGCCAGATGGGGACATGCTTGCACATGTTGCAGCTATGCCGATTTCAGTTTGAGTGGATAACTCGTGGTGACTCACTCAGACCGATGAATTTGGGCAGCACATCTGTCTGCTGTGAATTCAAGTTTTGTCTTTAGCAGCTTCTTGAGAACTTGTGCGGGGCATGTTCAGTGCTCTGAGTCCACTTTCTGCAGGCTCCTGCAGGGGAGATGCTGCCCTGGGAGCAAAGCTACACAGATACAGCAACATACTGTAAAATCCACACGTATACTCAGAGTTTGCTGTCTGCATTATGACCATGTAAGTCACTCTCCTTTTCCATTTCTGAGCAACTAGAAGCAGTTGGGCTTGGTTAAAGTTAAGTAGTTATGTCTCAAGGTCTTCCAGAACTTGTAGAAGGGGCTAGGTTAGACAGGAACAGGGTGCTTTTGTTTAAAATAGATTGTCAACATCTGGAGTTTATGTATGTGTTACCTATATAAAAAATTGGTGAATAACTCCATATACACACAAGCTTCTCCCTCATCTTCTTATTGAACAGAAGCCCTGGCTGAAACACTCAGAGAATACCCTACCAGATCCAGAGGGCAGAGTTAAGGTGAGGGAAGACTACTGTGTCCCTCCAAACTGCATCTACCTCCTCTTAAAAACTGGAAGTGTTAGATGCAGCCCACGTTCGGGAAGAATACATGGCATCGCCATGCTGATGTACATACAACCTGCATGAACTGGAACCACAAAGCCATTTCTGTTTTCTAAGCTCCCCACTTGGAACTGGTGCCCTTGACAATCTAACGCCCCCAACTCTAGCTGTGCTTCTACTGAATACATGCTGCACTTTAAAACAATTAGAAGCACAAGTTTGTTTCCTCTTAAATGTAACTACTATGTTTCTAGAAAGATTATAAGATTGCAAATTATATAATTAGGTTTGATCTGGGAACAAATCTGTTTTGTTGAATCAAACCACATACAATCTCTAGAGAATCAGGTTAAAAGTGATGTGATGGAAGTGATTTTCTTCCTTTTGGAGGAAAAGAGCTAAACTTTAGCCAAAGTCAACTTCAGATCACATACAGCCCCCCCAAAAACTTGAATGCATAACTTGAAAGTATGCACTCATTGGAGACATAGGTTGTGGTACCAGTGGAAGGTGGATTTGACCCTCAGACACCATTTAAGTCCCTGTATTGTCCCAACCAACCAGTGGGCTCGGAAGCACAATGCAATCCCAAAACATTAATTTTCCCTTCACAGCAAGAACAGAAACCTTGAAGAAGCTGAATATTTCTGTTTAAGCTCAGCCACCTAAAATCTGGAAGTTGATTTTAATCACCCCAAGGTCTTTTTGTTTATCTCAATCATATTCCAACCTTATAAGTATGCAAACCTGAACTGGAAATCTACCAAACATGGGAGTTTGTACGACATTTCCAGCCTGTCCTACTTTTGACCTGACCAGAAACATCAGCATATCAGACTTGCTCACAGTTTTCCAGCATTTCTACTCTTGGTCGCAATGAGAGCAAGGAAATCCAGGGCAGACCAAACAAAAAAATAACTAACCAAACTTTCTTAGACTCTCAGAAGGGGTTTGGTTCAAATCCAGTTGAGATGTAGATGAAAGTTCAGCCCGTTCATTTTATTACAGTTTGTTTACTTACTTATAATTTCATTTCAACTTGTTTTCCTTTTTCCATCCATTTTGTAGCTAAGCCTTGCAACAAATAAGAGAGATACACCCTTTATAAGAATAGCTGTCGGAAGAAGTTAAGCCCCGCAGGAGAGTCCAACCTATGCTAGGCACTAATAATTGCACCCTGTGACCCAAGGGTTAAAGTCAAAGGTTCTATCAGAGCCAGCCAGCACAACCTGGTCAGACAGCGACAACTCTGTGTGGAGGTCAGGACACACTAACATCTTCCCGATGAAGTGATTCAGGGCTGGCCGGCACAGAAACGATGCTGATTGGAAAGGGGAAGGGTGAGGAGCGCCGTAAGTTTCAAAGATTCAGCCCATCTCCTAGAGACCTTTGCTGGAGCAGCTCCCACAGAACTCTGGCCAAAGGCACTGGTGTGACGGGGGATAGACACCCTTGGGCTTATAAGAATCACCATGATGCCCACAGCAGGGTTCAGAATATAAACAGCACATGTTATTAAATAACAAAATGCAATTATTTGCAAAATAAATCTCTCTCCCACTTCTTCCTTGTCCCATTAGGTACACAGTTAGCTCCATACTATCCATCTTCATCTTCCTGGTACCAGAGGTGTGTCATATTAATCATGAAATAATATTATTGGCACAGGAAGGCTACTAGCCAGTGTGCCACATGACTGAATACTGTATTGAGCCAGTTCTGTTCAATGGCTTCATGTTTGGCTTAGCTTTTGCAATGCCCACTAAATATGGATGCATGTATTGCACTGAACGTATGCTAAAATCTTCAGCAGATATTTGGAATAATTGTTCAAAAAAAATTAAATTTGTTCTCCTGTGGTTCATTTCCAATGGGAAGGGTGAAAGGCTGGATTTCCTTAACCTTGATTTTATCTGACTTAAATAAATAGCAGGGGAAATGAAGGGGTTTGGCTGTTTCTTTTTTAAAAAAAAGATTTTTGCCTTGAGTGATTTGTTAGCTTTTAGAGTTTTGTGTATCCTAGCATCCTTAGAGAGAACAGCTCTGAAAATGTACAGTGCGTATCAAGGAACAAACACAGCCCTATACACAACTTACACTCCAGCGAGGAGAAATAGGCTCAGCTTCACCTGCTAAGTTAGTTCCTCAACAATTACAACTCTGCTTAAAGCACGAGTCTCTACTAGTTGATGTTATGATTGGAATAATAAGAGGCATTTAAGCATCATGTCACATTTTGGGTACAAGTATTTTACAAACAGCATCATTGCTGGAAGGCATAAAGCAGAGTTTTACTTGCTGTTGGATCCTCCACTAGCCATTTAATGTCACATTTTTGTACATGCGGTTTCTCAGAATTAGGTAATACACAACATCTTTAAATGCACCTGGGAACTCATGTCAAAATACTGATCATGATTGCTAATTTCAGACATCTCAGTTTGAAAATGTGATATTTAGAGCTTGACCATAAGAGGCATTAAAAATAAGGAAGGAAGACATCGTTCCCACTGAAAACAAAAAAAGAGACAAAGTCAGCAGTCACTTCATGCTGCGTGCCCTTGAAGAAATGTTCCTGAGTACCATCCAGGAGCAAACCCTCTACTAACCTGTAAAACTGATATAAGGATGTAAAGAGCCATGTTTCTGTATAAAGATGTAAAGAGCTGTGTCTCTTTTCACTGCTTGTGGGAAGACTGCAAGGTGACAGAAACACCAGGGCTTTTAAACAGGTTTTCAGAATAATACAAAGCTAAATTTTGGTTCTTTTGAAGCTAAAATGGAATTTCCCTCTTGATCTCAAGGGGAGCAGGATTTCCCCTTCTGTTTACGATACTTCATAATGAAAAGGTAATTTTCTGTTTCAGTTCGTTCTGTTGGGTGAGGTGTTAATCCAGCACTGTCATGGCCTTGTAGCCATTTTGCACATTTGCTGGGAATTAACAAAAGGAGAAACTACATTTTAGGATACATTTGAAGCCTAGTTTTTCTAGTAAACTATACATTTACAAAATAACTTTTTACAGCCAGCTTTAGGATAGAAAAACAAAGAAGGAAGGCCATCTATCCTTTCTTGCTCAAGTGTCTATGCATAGGATCTTGCCTATGTCAGAGACTTACCACCTTAACGTTACCTATAGATGGACTAACGTAAGGGGCAACCCCATAACTCATTGATTCATGGAGCCAGTGGAAGTCTGTATTTTGAGAAACCATTTGTTCAGAGGCTCCCCCTTTCCCAGCAAGACTGTTAGATTTTCAGTCTTTGCTGTAGAAGAGATTCTTTCCTGAAGCTAGTAAAACACTTTGTTTCTGGAAAAAAGTGTGTTTTTATAAACAATTATTTTCAGCTGAACGTTACCAAAAATCCCAGCTTGGCTTTAGTTTTTCATTAGAAATACCGTCAATTTTTGACAAAAAGCAAAACTGCCTAACTGTTCCTATGGGCAAAGGTCAGTTTCTCATTTAAAACTGTTTTGATAAAAGATTTCTGATTAGCACTGCCCTGGGTCTCTGAAACGTCCAGCTGAAATGTATCCTGGGCAGGAGCACAGGCTGGGATCAGGGTTGGAGTGATGCATAGGCCATCTGGGGCTTTACCTTCAGCCCACAGACAGCGGTGATACGGTTGTCCCACACTGCCATGGAGCACCTCTGGTGTCTCACATCCCAGCCAGAAATCAATCACCAGATAAAATGTTTCAGGGAGGCTTTAGACCAGCAGTTAAGCTTCGCTGCTATCTAACTGGAAAAGTTTTTTCAGAGTTTGGTTTAGTATTTTAAAAGTGATGTTACTGTGCAGCAATTTAGTACCTACTGTTATTTGCTGATGGGTTAGAGGCTGCTCCCATCTCACAAAACAGTTGTAAACGATACAGTGGTTATTGTGCACACAGCGGGATTATTCAGCTGCACTGTTTCCTCTCAATTTCAGTGTTCCTGAAAACTGGCAGAAAAGCTATTTCTCAGGATCAGGATTGCCTGTCACATAAGGGCCATCACATCACCACAACTCTGATTAGACCAAAAAAAGGAAAATTTGGGCTAATGTAGCTTTTTCTAAATGGTGATAATTATAGTCAATCAAAAGAGCTTCTGTTTGCATGACTGAAATCAGCTTACTTTGTGCCATTTCTTCCAATAAAACAATTATAATATAAGATGCTTAAGCGCAGGGTGGCTTGCTCCCTCTTACCTCCTTGTATCAGTAATAAGCTACCTTCCCCTTTTTCTTAAATTTTTTTCTTGAGTCCCATTATGCGTAGGCTGCAAGGCTTATTTCAGTTCTTTCGTGGCTGCATTAGTCAAACACACAGCAGATGTCAGTGCATTACAAAACTTGGTTTGAGCACAATAAAAGAAGTTACGAACAAGAAAGTTAAACGAGAAGCGAAAATGCAGGGAACTGCAAAGCTCTGAAGCTATCGAGGAGGTCATCCCTCCATGTTTGACACTACCTCGTTAACCACTAACACTGGGAGCATTACTGCAATTTTACAGCTTCTCCTGTTGAACCTTTCTAAAGCTTTTAAATCTCTCACCCACCCAGGCTTTTTGGGAACAGTAGCACATGATTCCCAGCTCGTATGAGAAAGTGATGCCTGGGTATTTTTTCCCCCTTTGCACAATTCAGACTGTAGAAGTGCAGCAGAGTGGAGCAAATGGGAAGCATTGCTGCTGCTCACTTCATTCTGTAACTAGAGATTCTCTCCCTGCTTTAGGAAAGTTAGTCTAAGCAAAATATTTCCCTGGCCCGGGTGTCACGGCTGAAACAGAGGTGGGTCATTTAGAGTCAAGCTACGCATACCCTAAACCAGACCTCGGTCCTGCTCCTCCCGATTTCGTTGAAGTCGCAGCAATCCAGGAACAAAAGAGAGATCCAATTAAAGGCCTCCCTTGTTTCCCCCAGAACAGAGAGCGCCCTGGAAAAATAAACAGCCGCTCTCCCCCTCTGGGAGCTGCGCAGATAAAGCCGCGGGAGTGCGTAGGGACCCTTGGGCGATAAGGCACATTCTCAGGAAGCCGAGGACACACACCTCAGTCCAGGGGGCTTCCTTACTTTGTACACCCAGTTTCCCCGCATGACACAGATCATTGTCTGGCAGTGGAAAGCCTCAGCTCCAGAAAGCAGCTTACATCCAACTGCCTCGCAGGAAACTGCAGAGGGTTTTTTTTTTGTCCTTCTTGGAGAAGCAAAGCAGAATGTTTATCTTTCTTATCTCAGAAAGGAAACCTATGGGAAATGCTATGCCATATTCTCCACTGTTCTCCTGTCATATAATTATAATGCATTACACCAAGCAAAATCTTTTGGAAAGTCAGTAGGGCTAATAAGAAGACCATCGCATATTAGAAGGTGCTTTCCTTTTCTTTCCAAATTCTGCAAGTCTCATTTGAGCAGCCATTGGTATAAAAACAAAAGATGAGATAAATGTTTGTGTCAGGAAAACACAATGCACCCCAAGTGTCCCATGGCATTAGGAGAATAATTGTTACACAAGGCAAATCTCTTTTCCCCAAATAACGAACCTAAGCCAGACTTTTTTCGGACTTCAAAGAAAGAACACAGTAGGGCCTTTCCACTGCCAAATTGCTAAGTGGAATAAAAAATTGTGATTTTGCCATTAAATACTTGGTATAAATTCAAGAGGGTTTTTTTTTGTTTTTTTTTTAAACAGTGATGCTATTACATTCTATACTGGAAAAGGATAAATTAGAATTTCAAAGGCTTTAAGTGGTCACTGGAGAAGAAACTGTGCACACAACACTTCTGCACCATGATGCGTAGCTTACAGCATATATGATTACAAGCCCTGCTAAACTATCTTCTCTATATTATTAAGGTCAGCACAGATTATACCAGAGAAGCATCTAACGCTGATGATCAGTATGTGCCTCACATTCTGCCAACAGAATTTTCCCTTGAAGATTTACTACAAAAGCTCACGGTATTCCTCTAAATTCCACAGCATTAGATTAAAAAAAGACTCACAAATAGTTGGGAAGGCTGACATGAACAACATCTCTAATGAACTTTAATTTTCTTAGTGAAATACTTAATGAAAATCTGATAAAGAGGATACTGAAACTATAATAAGAGGATAGTAACAAACCCAGCTCTCCAACAAGACACTGCAGAAACTTTAAAGAGCTTGGGACTAGATTTTAGAGTTGAGCACACACAGACAGGCATGAATACATATTTCAAGCAGCGCTCAGCACTCAGTTAGTACCACTATGGCTCTAAGAAACAGATTTTTTTTTTTTAAATCTAAACTACTGAACTCTTTTCAGATTTAGCTACTTGCTACCAGACCTAGATGGGAACCAAAATCCTATGAAAGAAAGTACGATCCATATTAGTTTCTGTTTCTGCAGCCTGTACTATTCAGGATTGCCTACAGACACACACTCAGGAAATTACACTGAATTAATGTTTAAAGTGGATTAATTAATTGGCCTCAGTCCCCAACTTATTCACAATCAAGAGGCTTTCAAGTTAACTAAGTTAAAGGCAGTTTAGAGCACTGAAATGCTAAAAAGAATTCCAACACGGCATTTTAATGCCATTAAAGTAATTGGTTTTAAATTCACATCTTCACTTAATTTGTTGGGGTTTTTTTAAGCCTTTCTATGTAAATGGGTGCTAAGGCAACACAGAAAAAGGAGTTTGGATAAGTAAACTTGTCATTTTTAAAGTAAACAAAGAAAATGTTTAATATCAGCAAATGTTCCCAGATCATTTAATGAGAGCTCTACAAGCAAGCTTTGAAAACATGTTTTTTTTAAGTAAATGTCAGTACAACAGCAAGAAACTTGTTAAATCAGAACGCTCCCCCGCCAGTGTTTGGCCCCCAGTGTAATACATACAACACCTGAAAGTCTTTGCAGGTATTCCAGGCTCCTCAGTAGTTTAAGTAAAACTGGATGTTGTCACCCAGAGAATCAGATAAAATAATGAGAATTAAGTAACCTACGTGAACCCTGCCAAGCCACCACGGGAGCTCAGGAGAGCGCGGGGTGTGCTGAGGGGAGTCCCCAGCCCTCGCAGCAGCGGGGTGGGGAGCAGAGGGGAGCAGGGCAGTTTGGCCCTGGTGCTCAGCAGGACCAGGGGCTCAGTTGCTCCCACAGAGAGCTGAGGTGGAGGATGAGCGGGGTCCTGCTACCCCATCCATGAGCTTTCTGCCTGCCTGTCTGTGCTGCCCATGCCTAAGACAGGTCTGAATGCAAAAGTCAAGACAAAAGCAGGTATGTGTTTCTATCTGGTGATAGCCATGATAGGAACATCCTCCTCTTCTCTTTCTGGAACCAGTTTTGTGGGAAAACAAGCCTATTGGTACCAAAGTGTACCAATTCACTACTGTTGGCTTTTTTTTTTTGTTGTGGTTGAAATTTTTATTCACTATAAAAATACATTTCCTTCTCTTTTGTCAATTGTTGCTTAAAAATAAATGGTTTGTGTTGATTAAGGTTTATTTCTTGTTGACTAGCTTCAAGTTTAGGTGGCTTGTAACACCTCCTGTTAACAGGAAAACCCTCAGCTCTTATTGTGAAATATTACAAGCCTAAAAGCTTAAATAAGGTATATGGGAGATAAATTATTTATTCAGACTTCAGTATTTGTCATACTTGCTTACATTAACAACAGTAAACTGCAAAACCAGACAGCACACAACTGGTGCGACAGGCAGCAAGGCAGCTTTGCAGAACACAGTCCGTAGAAAGTTTCTCTGAAACGTGACTGCAATACTGCTGCAGTCATTACAGCCCTCTTCAGATTGACAGGTAATCAAAGTAAATGTGGATCACACCTCTAGATGAGGCCTCAAAAAGCCTTTTAACTTTGTGTTCCTTTATGTGGAACTGTTACCCATACCTGATTATACGAATGACACCTGGAGAACAACGCAATCTAGATTTGCTCCCTAACCCAGCTTATTTCCCACTTTCCACTTACAGAACAAAGATGCGGTGCCCTTCATTTGCTGCTTCTGCTGTCCTAAGTGCTGTGGGAGCACTCTTACTGTCCTTGCTCCGTAAGGTCCTGGCCATAATTTGACCAAGAATAACAACTCCAAAACAAGATGCGCGTTTTGTCTGTGAGATTCTAACTTCACTGTTTATTGCTTTAGAATGGCTGAAAAAGCCATAATCCAGACATATGTACTCTTTAGAAACAACAATAGAAAAAAGCAGCCAACCTATTACTGATACTCCATTGCCATTGCATTCCCCTGCTTTTGTAGGACAACTTAACTACTTCAAGCCCATTTACGGTGTAATTCAGTGAACTGAAAAAGAAGAACCTCCACGCTAATATTAGATTTCATCTACATATTAGGTTTCATCTGCCTATTCCTCATTTGAGAACAGGGCTACATACAGACACCACAGCTCTGGAATAAATAATTACAATAGAAGATGTTTGTCTCAGAGCCTGCACTTATCAGTTACAAGAATAATAGTTACTACAGAGTTTAGTATGTGAAGGAAGGACTTGATACACAGAAAGGCACTCTTTAACTGGCTGTGTTTTCTAGCTAGACAAGCTTTTTTTAAAAGAACATAACTAGAACTGGAATCCAGAAGAAAGGTGTACCACATTTTCTGGATATTCAGTAGTCTACAGAAAGATTTCACTGGAGCCTTTAAAGCAGTGTTAAGACAAACTAAAACAAAACAAGAGCATCTGTAGGTTAAGCAGCAGTATAACGTTTCTTTTATCTCAAATAAATTTAGCCTGATCAAAAAGCTATTTAAATGCAATAGAAATTATTATGGAAATGTTATTTGTTGCTTATATGATAACAAAATAGTATTTGCTACCTTTCATTGCTTTGTGTACATCCTGGGATTGTAACACAGCTAACAGAATATGGAAAACAGAAGCACTGAGTTTCTTTGCTGTCAAAACTCCTACTCAAAGCAGGGACTTCATTACAAAGCTATTTGCAGTGGGCGTTAAACTGCTTGAATGGAAGCAAGTAAATACTCATATTTATGTTGTACTCACGTAGTAGCACAAAACAGCACACGAGGGGAAAAAGCTGGAGACACACTTGTAACTCCAAAGCTCTCACACCAATCTGAGTTTGAGGCTAAATGTGCTTTGCTGCAAAACCCACTTTTGAAAGCAGATTTTGAGCTTTTTAAAAGCACACTGCTCTTGCCTAGACACGCATGCAGGCAGCGCTGGGACCAGAATTGCGCAGCACTGATTACTTTGCAAACGTCACTCCTTGTATGAACTGCAATTGCTTTTTAAGGCTTGAAATAATTCAGGATGTGGGTAGTTCCTGATCATGCGGATTTTCAGATAAGGACAGAAATTAAAGAACGAGCTTCTTTTCATCACACGCAATTTCTCCAGGTCCCTCACACACAGATGAATCAAGCTGGGACCGCAGTTCACTTGCTCTTGCTTTGAACTCCTCTGACAGATCGCTTGCTACCTCTGGCTTTTGTACAAGGCTGAAAGAGAAATTTCTTTTTCAATTGAGAAAGAGAAATCTCAGTTTCACTACAGCAAGTGGAAATTTACTGTTGACTTTACAAGGTCCAGGTTTACACTGGTCTTAACAGCAACTAAAATTACAAGAAATTACTACTTCTACAAAAATCAAAGCTCAGAATAATTCACCGAAGTGCAGTAGTTTCGCATCGGTAAGAGCCTAATCAGCTGCTTATAAGGATGTATGACAACTGCTGTAAAAAGGCTGTATTTTTTTGTTTTAAATAAGTATCAATGCTACAAAACTGTTCCCTTCTCAAGAGGGTCTTTTAAAAAACATAAGTAATTTTGCAGCAAAATACTATTTGAAGTAATTAAATTTATGCATGGTATATCAGTAAAACATTTAAACCCCACAATTATCAGATATTTCCCATTGAAAAATATAATACGTAACACTAGACGAAGCATTTAACATTCACATACATATAACAAAGGTACTTAGCATCAGTTTCCCTGAGTATACTATTGTCAGAAGGAGAAACACATCACTTCATTCTCCACTTTTCAAGTAAAAAAAATTATCCTCTATAGAGCTTTTAAAAAGCCACACAAAAGGGGTTGTCAAAGCAAACAGAGAGGAACTGCCTGGTAGTAATACTCATTGATGTGAGACAGTGTATTGCTGTAGCTTCATAAAATTTTAAATCTGTGCATGGTTTTGGATTTCCTCACACACTGTTTCCAGCTGCCTTCTCCTGCTCTGGGTGTTTCCTAAAGTGACCCAATTATCATCACCCAATTAATGCTGGAGGGGAAAAAAAGGGCTTCTGTCAGACAGAACTCCATAAACAATTTACAGGTCCTTAAAGACGTGAATCACAGTTTACAACCTATTGTAAAGATTCATGCATCAGATACATTCAAATTTCTGAGACAAAAGGAGTGGAAAATGAATTAAAATTATTTACCACTGAGTATAGTGAAGTTTGTGAAAATATTGGCAATAGAAGTGTATAGTAGAGATTGTTATCGCAGCAGTTCAATCACAGGTGTTTCCCCATATTACTAGATTATCCTTATCCAGAATAAATATTTAATGTTAGTATTAACAAAGAAAATCTGTAGCTCCAACAACAATCTCTGTGTATTTAAAGCTCAGTGATGATTATCCACTTTAAAATGAATTGAATAGTAAGTATTAAACAATTTTACACAATACAGGTTTTCAAATTGTAAAGAAAACGCTTCCAGTCCCCAGAGGCGTCTCTTCATGAGCCAAGACTCAAGCCAGTTCTCCCTGCTGGGATGCAATCCATTCAGAGCAATGCTCTTCAGCTGCCTTGTCTGATTTTTTTTCCCCCCACAGATGTCTTCACTACACACGAGTGATGTATTAATGTAACGCATCCATCCACTGCAATGGAGGACAGGATTCCTGACAGCAATTTGTTGCTTGTACCTCTCAGGAGGTTGCACTTCAACTCACAGACTTTTCTGCTACTCTGTAAATACCCTCTGCTTAGCGGCTCAGCACAAATTTACCTCTGGGGTAAAATAGCAGTGCTGAACCAAGCTGGGATGATTTTAGAGGAATCATTTGAGTGTACTAGTAGTGATTAGTACTTGATGACTTGTGAGTTACAGGCTGATCTTACCAGAGCAGGAGCTGTGAAAGCTCAGAAGACGATCCCCAAGCCTGACACCCACAAAGACTGTAGCACCCTTTCTGCCAGTGACAGAGCTTTGGGTTTTTGGAGGGAGATGTCCAAGGATCCTCCTCACTATGTTAAAACTCCCCAGACTATTAGAAAAATGCAGCAGTTGGATGGTGCTATGCTCCTACCAAGAAAAGTCTAAAGCCCACATTTGTGATATAAAAAATACTAGGAAGAGATTCTCAGGGTATTTGGGATGTCAAAAAAACACAGATCCCATCATGGGCAGTGGGATGTGTAGCTTAGGGGATGCTGGAAACATCACATAAGATTCACTGGGTGAAATGAGAAAATGGGTTTCCTGTTATAACCTTCTCTGAGATGGCATACGAGTGCAAAATGAATTTGATTATTTTCATGCAGCTTAGATATTAGGTGTTTCTTCCCAGCTTTAAATACTTGAATACTCTCAATACACATCTAAACACAAATTCAGCTCACATACAAAGCTCCCATCTTTTTTTCCTAATTCTCAGGAGAATAGTAGCAAAGAAAGAAAGGGTAGCAGAGACACAGACTTCTACTGCAAAACTTCCCCACTTTTCTTCATTTTCTAACTCTCAAAGCTCTTCATAGCCGCCTCATTTTCCTAATTTTAACCTCTTTCTCATGAGTTTCTTCTGACAAGTCTTTTATCACCAGTATATTCAGGCTTAAATTTCCACCTACCTCTTCTCTCCCCTTTCTATATCCTATGGCCTTGCGCATCCCACCATCCTCGCAGCAAACCAACTCTGTGTAAACGCCTTTCCCTCCACCACTCAGTATAGACACATATCCCTCATTTCCTGGGGGATTTTGCCCCTCTCTCAACCTCTTCTATCTTCTTCTCTTATGAATTACTGAGCCCGCAAGTTCTGTGGACCTCTTCCCCTTTATTTACTCTTCTTTTTGCATTATTCTTTCTCAAAATTTTATGAGTGGTTTGGGGAAGATGAAAATCTTCCCTCCCATTGGAATAACTTTGATTGCGAAGTTAGGGAGGTAGAAGATGACAGACCATCAACTCATAAGCCACATGTGGTACCCTGGGATCTCCCACTGTGCTCTTGTTCCACCCCTGTTACATCTCTATGATCACTCACATTCTTCCAACCTTCCTTTTCCCTGTTTCTTCTCCTAATAATTCCCATCCTTCTTTCTTTCTAATCAAGCAACCCTTCTCCCTCCAAATAGTCTTTTTCTGGAAAAACATATCACAAGTTGTTTTCTTTTTGCTTTTCCTTTTTCAAAGCTAAAGTACATCTGCCTGGATTTGGTTATATCTTACAGCATTTTCTTCCTTTTTTGTTTTTCCTGTTTTGGGAGAATAAAGTTGAACATTTCTCATGTCTTTCATGCTATTTTGACATTAAATTTTAGAAAATCAAGGTAAAAATTAAAGACTCTAAAGAAAATAAAGTATGTTTAACAGAACACCATTCTTTATCAGCATTTTCTTTTGTGTGGCCTGCATTCACCTACCGGGGGAGACAAGAGTGGCCAAGGTGGTATGGGGAGGAGGGTGGAGAAGTGGGAAACCTTCGTGAGCAAACCCTGCACCCTTGTATCCTGCTGAGTACAGCTCAAGAGCTAGGTCTACACTAGAGGAGTATAAGCAGCAAGAGGAAGGAATACAAGAAACAAGAGCAGAATACTTCATCAGATCCTCTTTCTGTAGGCTCTTTCAGTAGCAACAGTTTCTTTTGAATATAATCACTTTATCTTGTGGTTTATAAATTCAGGCCTGCCTCCAAATAGCAGAAATCTTTATCACAGATAATTACTTTTGGCTAGAAGCAATTGGTAAAGAGGACTGATAATGGTTGTGCAATTATTGTTTAAATGATTATTTCTACTTAACAAACATCAATACACCCTCTGTATCACTTCATACCTACACGTTTGCACTGTTTCTAGGCATTACTTTTCCTAATGCTCCTGTGTGGATGCACAGAGGATGCAGCTCCCGCGCTGCTACAACACAGCCTACACCGAAGAGGCAAAGCCCAAGGGGGGCCTGTCAGTGCCACTGACCCTCGCCTTGCACCAGGGCACTGCTGTGCTCTGTGGCTCAGCCCACTGACCAGTTTCTTCCAGTTGCTGCCCCCTGCTCTTTCCTTCTCACATCTCCATCCACCTGCAGACTCTCAGATTAAGCTCAGGGGCTTGGACTACCTTGGGTGTGTGGGTGATGAGCACAAGATCCTTGCTGCAGGTGTGAGGCTCCCCTTGTTATCAGAAAGAAAACAGGGCTGAAACCTGCTGTAGCACAGACCTAATGGCCCACACTCTGATGGGGCTGGGGTGGCCCTTGGGGTTCCCAAAGCAAGGGGAGCAGACCCTCCATGCTCTACATCATGGACACCTAACACCAAGGGTCCCCAGGGAGACCAGGTTATCCACACCCCTCGCTACCCTGCAGGGACCTTGAGGACCAGCCCGCACTCAGCTGGGTCAGACAAGAGTGGACGGAGCCAGGTGAATTGCTTCCATACGCAGCCCAGACATCCTCAGCCAGCCAAATCTGCTATTCTAAATTGGAATTATTTACAAATGCATTGGATTTCTGTTTCTTTTGTTTTACTTAGTTCCAGGAGCTATGGACTAGATTCAAAAAAATAAAAAGCTGAGGGCTTTTTGGTTGGTTGGATCTTTTTTCTTTGGATAAGACAAACAGGGAGATTAAAAGCATCTCCAAGATTTCCATATACTCGTGGGAAGAGTAATCTCTATTAACACAATCAGTGAAATTGCCTGATGGAATCAAAACTGTTTATACAAGCAACAGTTAGAGGACTGGTATGATACTATATAGGTGGAAATAAGCGGTGTTAAATTCAGTCTCCTTTTCAGTAAGCCTGGCATTATATATTTTCTTATGCTACATAAGATGAAAAGTCCGCTTTGTCTTCATATATGGCACAATCCTATTGTATTAAGAAAAAAAAGGTATAAGGGAAAAAGTACTTATCCCTACTGCCTCACTATACCTATGTGCTGTAGGGTACAATAAGAGTCTTTTTTCAAAAAGTCTTGCACAAGTAAGGATGTAAAGCTGTGCTTTATTTGTGCTAAGGAATGCAGCATTAAAACCAGGCTTCTCTGTGGGACATCTCTGGGGGACCCAGAGGAAGCCTTGCGCAAAGTGCTTCCTGCATTTTGCTGCTTCTCCTGGGAGGGGATTAAGATTAGGGACCTAATTCCACTGAATAGCCTCAGTTTTTTTAGCTGTCCACAGAGCTGGCTTCCTGCAAAGAACCTCATCTAATTAACTTAAAGTCATGACTGACTTACACGTGCTATGTTATGAAATATAGATATGATGGCATGTTTTCATACTGCATAGCTGAACTGTCCTTCCCCACAGTGCCATCAGGATGGCACTGTGAGCAATATGTTTAATATAGGCATGCTGCCAGCAAATATAGATGTTTCCTGTCCTTTCATGGGTCCCTCATGCTATCTTGCCTAAAAGATTGAACATATTCCACAGTTCTAATAACAAACATTGTAACCTTGCAAATAGCGACACTTGGAGTTTTCTTTAATATTTATATTTTTTGACCCCAAAAGGGAAAAGAATTTACCATACATAGACTGGAAAAACAGTGTGCTAATTTCACTTATCAAAGGCGTTCAAACCAAAGAGCCTGCCACTAATAATAGTGTGTTAAAAAATATTCTTGAACGCACCATGCGTTACTGTATTTTAGTACATGCTGGTACCTAGCTCTAAATGTCAGTATTTTCACAGCGTAATTCATGTCAGCTCCCAGATCTTATGACATCAGAGGATGAGTTCAAAGGAACACAGTTTTCTGCTTTATAAAAACAGTTTAAAGATAAAAGCCAGTTTCAACTAAAAAAAAAAAGAAAAATGAAACTATTAAGCACTGCATTAGCCTATGAAAGGCAAATGCCAATCAAAAGAAGATGACAGTATTTTATAGTGAAACCATATTAGTACAAGTGATCAACTGCCTTTGCTTAATGCCTTACACAATGCTCAGTGTCTTTCCTACTAAATCATGCAGCTGAGGTAAAAATCATATCAGCTATCAGACAGGGAAGAGGGAAACAGAACTATCCTCCTATACATCACTGGACAATATTTAATACATGTAATGAATCTACTCTTGGTAAAACAACTTTTCTATCTGTGCAAGCATGCAGAAAAGAGAAGAGAAAGTGACAGAGTATTATTTTTCTATATTTATAATTAAAACAAATAAATATCAATCACATGGCTTCAAGCATTTAGTTTTCTGTAGATCTTTCAAAACTTTTTTGACCCAGCACTTGGTGCTCTGGAGCTTATCAATGACACCAGGGGTCAAAAGTGTTAGTGCGACTAAAATTACTTGGACAAAGCCAGAACCAGGTCAGATCGCCATGGGATAGTCCCATAAGGCCTCCTGTAGGCTGCTGCCACCAAGGAGTTCTAAGGAAAAGAAAGGAAAGACCATGAATCAAACATCCCAGAAAATTCACAAGCAAATGTGTTATTAATCAAGGAAAATAAAAACAAAGTTTATTAAAATGCCTTGTAATAGTACATTTCAAAACAACACAAAGACATCTTATGTGATGACCATTTTATCACTGAGGCTCATTCCAATTGAGTTACATTCTTCAAACCCAAAGAGCCACAAGTGTGCCAGAAAAGAAAATAAACACTGGAACGATGTGTGCAGTCACACATCTAATTTGATGATTGATCTCACAATTTAAATAGACATTTTCCACCCAAAATAAATGCAGAAGTCTGTATCAATGGCACTTCTGCAAACTGAAGCTAATGGTAGGACTGGTACAATTTACACATTTCTTTCCATATTTAGCTGAGAAGTTCAAATTAGGACCTGAATGAAGTCAGAGGATAAGAAAACAAAGCAGAAGGGGTCTACTGTGTTCTGTACAATTTGGAACACCACACTAAAATATTTTTTAAATTACTAACTTTCTCATTTATTGCATAAATATTTATGAAGGGGATGGATCCTCATACGGTGTAAACTGCCTTAAATTAACTGGTTTCAGTGAGTGAAATAAAGTCAAGGAAGTTACAAAAATTTACATCAACTATGAATTTGCCCCAGCATGTTTACACAGGAATTTTGAATCGGATTCACTGCTGCTCCAACTCCAGGGAATTGATGGAACTGTGACAGTGCATGATTTAGTCTTTTACGCTCTAAACCAACATCAAAAGACGGATCCTGTTTCTCCCCTCCCACAAGCTCTTGTTTACATGAATATTGTCTGTGAAGTGACTCATGGGAGCGGGGATTGAACTATTAGGCCCGCTTTTGCGCTAACGAGGCTAATACAGAGTGATATTTGAACTGTATCAAGTCTTTAAGCTAAAGATGGAGGTCAAAGTTACAATTTTATCTGTTACATTTTGGAGCCCTTCACTTGATCATGACAATACCATGTTCATAATACAATTATTGTAATCATATTTCCAGTATTGCTTGCCTTCAGTGGAAACAGATTGCATTAAGCTCAAAAGCCGCCAGAAATGGTATGCACATTTCAAAGTCAAATAAAGGTTATAGAACAGGACCTTTGAATTCACGTGCAGTGTATAATCAGTACTTGATCACTAGAGGTATTTTTGAGGTTTTCATAAACTTCACAATTAGTGCTGAAAATAGGCATTATATAAGGAGAGACAGAATAGTTAATAAGCAGCTCACTGATTGTACAAACTTCAGCAAGGCTATGGGTAGAGCTGAGGGCTCTGCATGATACTGGCGCTGTTATGATTTATGCATGCATACAATTTATTTCCTTGAAGCTTATATCAGAGAGCGGCTTATATCCCTGTTGCTGCAGTAGAGATCTTAAAAATCTCCATAGCTCGTCAGGAGGTGCAAGTCAGCGTACCGTCACTGCACTCAGTGCCCACTCCTGCCAGGACAGAGCTTATTTTGACTTGTATTCTGTTCAAAACTCTATTTTATTAATATTTATTAATGAAAGCAATTAAATTTTTTTTTGTGTATTCTTTCTACCCTTGCTTTCTGAAGCACTTTACCTGTTAATTAAATTTCAGTCACTAACAAATAATTATGTTAGAATTAATTGCCTCCAGTCTCACAAAGCCTGAAGTAGCATTATGTAAAAATGAAGCTATCATATTACCAGGAAACATAATATACAGAAAATGTGTCTTAATTATTTGAACAGAAGCTGGATGAAGATTTATCATCTCACTAGCTCCAGAGATTGATGACTGGAACAAAAGAAGTTTTGTTCACTGAATAAACCAAAAGTTTAATAAATAGTTTTCACTTTTTTTTCAGCTCTCATAGAAATGAATTTCTGTTTTCAGAAGTTTTTTTTTTTTTTAAACTAGGTTAAATAAATGCTTTTGACTGACCCAAAATGAAACTGTGATTAAATTTTGTAGTTTTTGCCAGTCTACAGAATTACTTAAATTAAAATTTTGAATTTCAAAATACAAATGTCTTTTCAAACAAGAAATGCAAACTTTATTTAAATATTGCAAGGAATGTTTTTTGAAAAATCTATTCCCTTATTCATTAGAAGCTTTAAATTTAGTAAAGAATTTTGGAACTTGCGTTTTCGGTGAATAATAATAGCAAGTTGAAAAGCATCACCAACACTGCCCATAATCAGGGAAGAAATCACAAACATCTCAAAGTGCAGAAAAGCACTGAAGATCAAGTGAGACAGAATATTGAGTTTGTATGGGGAACAATTTGTTTTATCACAAGTTGCTGTTGTTTTGGTTTATTAGGTTTTCATTCTTATGAGCAAAAAATTAGCCAGCTGCAGGGCAGCTCAGGGTCTGAAACTAAAGGCAAAATCCTCTTCACCCTGGCTGCAGCCGAGCTCAGCACTAACACCACAGGCTCGTTTACGGAGGTTCCCCTCCATGCCTCGCTCCACGGTATCACTCTGTCTCGTCCCTGCCATATGTCTTACATCCACACATCGCAGCGCTCCAAACAGCTCCAGAGCCAGTTGCTCCCGGCGCCTGCCAGCGCTTGCACAAAAGCTGAACTTGACACTCCCAGGCAGTTCCAGGGAAGTTCCTCAGACTCTGCACATGTAATTAACGGGGAGTACAGGAACATTAGAAAGACCAGAGCCTAATCAGAGGAGCAGTAAAATAGGAGACTCGAGTAACAGGGAGGATAGCAGTTCTCTACAAGTGGCATGTATACGTTCAAGCTTGTCATACGCACACTTTTATAGTCCCAATAGATGTGTGACCCAGAGTAAGCTCTGCTAGCCCTAGTACTTTTATTTAATTCTTATAGATTGTAAGGTGATCACGTAACTTGTAGTCTGACTTCCTAAATAACACAGGCCAAAATAACCTCACCCGCTATTTTTCCTCTCCATTAGTACAGACTGTCTTCACCTTGGAAAATATCACTAATGCGAATCCACAGAAGAATGAGCAGAATGCTGTTTCCAGCACGGCGTCTTTGCCAGAGCGTGCTGGCTCCTGCTGAAGCCAATCCAGCCCTTGTGCGTGCGGAGGGCAGATCCGAGCTCTCACTGGCTAAAAGGAAACTTTGCAGAGTGTCACGTTACTTCTGAATCAAGAGTTTGGGGGTTTATTTTCAGAACTTCCCAGCTAGGGTTTAGAGGCATTTAGTCTCCCCAGCCTGAGGCAGTTCAGCACCAACTACCTTAAGAAATCTGGCTCTGGTGTTCTGCGGTCCCAGGCTCAAAAACGAGAGGGTGTGCTCCGAGTGCACTACTAGTGCGGAGCCCTTGGAGGGCTCGTGGCAGTTTGCAGCAGCCTGATCACAGGACTGGAGTCTTGGATTGCAGCTGCTTCAGGGCAAGAATCATGGCTTTGTCATTTGCTTGTGAGATATATAGCTCCACAGCTCTCAATCTCTGGCAGGATGAAAACACCAGGCAAGCTATTTGGAAGCGGGTCTAGCTAGTTTAAAAGAATTTCAGTACTTCTTTCATGTCTCTGAGTTTGCAAGCTCACACCATCAAATTCTACTCCAGCAGAGTTGATCGGAAAGATAAAATGCTGAGGACCTCCAGGAACCAAACTTTGCTATGTACTTTTCAGAAACCCTGACTGGGACAGCCTGGGTGCAGCCTTTGTCCAAGGACAATCCTAATTCAGGTTCCCCCTCAAAAATGCCATGAATTGTGTGCTACGTAGCACTGGCTGGTTTGGTTTTGCAGGTCCCTACTGCAGGTAGCTGCCACATGCCAGCCATGCCTGGAGTCCAGTAATACACTGGGAATTTTCCCAGTGTAATTTTTAGATCTCTCTAGATCATGTCCAAGCTATCAAAATAGAAAGTGATGGGTTCCTAGATATTCTGAAATGCTAATATTAACACAATTTTGTTTTATTTCAGATGGAAATAGGAATTTCTTTTAAAGTTTTCTTTTTTTTATCGCTGGTTTTAAGATAGCGGACTTGAAAGAAAGAGGTTAAATATTGTCTAAACTTAGCAAATGTTTTCTACAAGTGCAAAGATTAAAGCAGAAATGAGTGGTGGTCTGTACTGCAACCTGAACCCCACTAAATAAACCAAAATATTCCCTTACTTGAACATTTAATGAAGGTTAAATATAACCCTTAAAGCATGAAAACAATGATTTCAAAAGTTTCCAAGAGCCTCTTAACCCCCCCCACTCCCCTTAGATTTTGGAGCAGTGATGAGTGATACTTCTTAGCTGCTTCAGCTATTGCTGAATCTCTTATTAGACATTTAGCAGGGAAGTTTTCTGCAATTCTCCTACTTCACTAATGACTCTCAGGCTGGGGTTTCTAGCATGGACTGAGAGGAACATTTTCCCTGGAGCTTATACAGGTGTCATTTGTATGAGCCTTCGGTGGTTTTATACTAATGATTGCTCCAGGATTCTTAACAAAACAATCCAAAGAGCCTCCTTCCTTTAATATATTATTTAAGCAATAACTTCACTCTAGCCTCAGGCTCACAATGCAATAATTGCAACCAAACTAGCACTTACCCACAGAGACGCAAATGATGTATTTAAATGTAATGGCAGTATATAAGCTAATTCTAATTCAGAGAATAAGTAATTGAAGTATCTGAAGAAAACATTAAAGAGATGTTAAGGACTTGTACCCACATTAAGGTTAATCAGGAAGTTAGATTGGCATATATTCTGGCTAATAACATAAATGGTATGACGGTAGAGGAACAACTGTTCACCTCAACGGTTGCAATGCTCACAGTAGTAAAAGAGAACAGGAAGAGTACCATACTTTGAAGGGCAGTTACTGAAATAAACTAAACTACCTAGGTAAAGCCAGCCAGCCTGTTACAGAAAAAACTTGATTACTATGGGCAAAACACCTCATTTTACCACTCAGATCTACTTGATGACAACTTTCTTCTCTCCCCTTGCAGTTGCACTATTTTTCCTCCTCACATAAAACTTTAGTAAAATAAAGTTTACATTTAAAAATGAGATGACAATCCTGCTTGTATGAGAAACTTGGTAATAAAATAATACATGCTATCAAACAACAAACATCAGCGATGCAATCAAATTTTTCAATGCAGGCCTGATCTCCAGTCATAGAATCATAGAAGGGTTTAGGTTGGAAGGGACCTTTAAAGGTCATCTAGACCGACGCCATATTTTAGGTCTTCTCCCAGAACGACGGGGTACATTTATGAAGTACCACACCCAGGCTGGGTACGGGAGCCCTTTCCCGGAGGAAGTGCATGGGGGAACAATGGCAGAGAGGGGCGCCCAGCTAGCAGGGCTGTGTGCCTGCATCAGCTCTGCCAAGTGGCCTAAGGGGAAAGTTGTGGCTATGTCAACATTCGCGAAAGAATTTCCTATCCATTGTGCACTCGTACAGGGTGAATAGCAGCAAAGAATTAGACTTGGAGAAATCGGGAACTTGCTCAAAGTTACAAGTCCTATTTTACCAATTTGCTGTGTCTTATGCAATACTTAGGTAAGCTTACCTCTGTGTGCTCACACAAAGCAGTTCTGCACGCGTGGAAAGTAAATCTGAACTGGCCTCAGTAATAGAAACAAGAGATTACATGACTTGCCTACAGAGTCAATCTGGCAGTTTCTAGCTGAGCCACGTAACAATTATTTCCTGATTTTAACCATTGCTACAGTCTTACCAAAGACAGCAGCTGTTTTAATCTCTTTTAGCTATTCAAAGTTAACAAACCCTTTAGAAAAACAGCAACTGATTTGTATTAAGCTCAAGTCTTTCAGAACACTTTAGTGAGACATCTAAACCATCTTTTTCCTAATGAAGACAAGACCTGTATATATAGCTCCAAGCACAGCAATCTCTTGAGCTTGACTGAGGACAGTAGGCACCAAATACAAATAATAAGTATCAGAGGTGTTTCTAGTTAGAAAGAGGCTTCTGCAGCCAACTTGCATTGTTAATTGGAAGCAGGGTGTTGCCTTCCCCAAGCACACAGAAAGAAGGTGCTTGAGGCTGGCTGGGATGAGCGTTCACAAGCAAAGCCACAAGCAGCAGTGGGGAAAATATATGAAGTTACAGGGAAAATGAGCCTTTAAGAACTTAAAGGAAGACAGCAAGCAGTCAGTAAAAATTATGCTGGAAACAAGCACTGGGGGTGACTTTGTGACCTCCAGGGTGTGTTTCTCTCCCTCCCCTTTCTGACCCCAGGGTATTAGCATGGACTTCAATAGAAACTGGTCGTCAAACACTTTTTGCATACCACATTAAATTTAGTAAAACTACCTTTAACTGTGCTGAAGCCTGAAAGTCTGTACCTTGTCTCTGGTTCTGCTACATCCACTGCCAGAGAGTACCGTACAGAAAATACTTCATGTAAGAACTAAACTGCAAAGTGCATTCATGTCCTGTGGTGATGCATCAGGGAGAACTTCACTGCCATGGGGCAGTGGGTTTAAAGGAATGATAATATTATGTTTCAAAGGTACAGAATTGTGAACTCGCATTAAGTCAGTCCTTCCAATCATCCTAATCTTGGCAGGTATTTAACTTTATTTCTACTTGAAGAGTTCTCTCTGTCCTTCCCACCCCCTAACACACACCTATTCTTAAATGATTAAGAACCATGAGCTGATGGAAACATTAGAGGGAAACCAAAACAAAAATCAATGTACAATTCTGTTTTATTTGCACAAACACTCTTTGTATTTTTTGTACTGTGCTATTTACCAGGCAGCAGAGGTAATTTGTTAAGGTTTTATTTAATTCCTGTTACCTCTCAGATAAAAAAATAGCCAATATGGATAATGTGTGTGGGGTCCTCCTCCTATTTGTTTTTGGTGGCCAACCTTTTTATTTTAGGAGGGTTAGAGGAATAATTATTGAACCCTCTTTGGGTAACAGCCAGAGGTTGTTTTCCTTAAGCTGCTCCAGATTGTTACAAGGCAAGGTTGAAACTATAGGCTTTCACATGGCATTTGAAAAGTAGGTGGTGAGTCAGAAAGGCAGCAAGACACAGGAAGGCTGCTCCAGGTGGCAGAAGCAACAGGGTCACAGAGAAGGCCACTTCTAGCTGAACAGAGGAGAGCAAAGACAGTAGGTTATTTAGCAAGGCTGGAGTTAGCCCAAGAAATCCTGGGGAGAGGCCTACAAACAAGAAGGGCAGTTTTGAATTGCACTGGGGAATAATGGAGCTATTTGAAGTTGGGGTCTTTGAGTCTGTGCTTCTTTATCTAGGAGACCCTGGGTAGGAAAACTGCACTTGCACTGGGACGGTAGAGGAAGCAGCAGCATGGAGCTGAAACACGCAACAAGCCATCAGCAAAACTGCAGATCTCGGCAATGCCAGGGACCAACAAGATTTAGGCATTTGACGCTGAATGCCAATTGCTTTGGCTCTCAGCACAGTCGGGGTTGGGGGGAATAATAAAAGCAGCTCTTCTAGAGAGCTGTTTAAGTCAAACAGAAATTAAGTCTGAACTCCAGATGCTTAGGTAGGTGGTAGGACTATCCTGATCTGAAAAGGGAGATGAATAAGAGGAGGCCAGCAAGCAGGAAGGCAGCAGAACAACAGAAGATGCTCTCATTTGTTCATAAAAATCATTCCTTCTTTCAGGTATTTCTGCTCAACTCCTATGTGACACCAGAGGTTCACTTTGCTAAGAATGGCAGAGAAGGTGGGAAGGATGGATTTCAGTCCGTATTTCACAGCTCAATATCAGCCTAAAGAGATCTAAAGAAACGACACAAATTATTAGTCTATCAGCATAGAGAAGGACTAGCCCAAAAGAGAGAATTGGCGTCTAGGTGTGGAAAAGAAGCAAACCAGGAAATTGTACAGGCAGAGGTACAATTCTGCACAGATTTGGATGGAGGGTCAAAACCTACACTGACACCAAAGAGAATGGCAATGAGAGGAAACCATGGAGAAGAGAAAATGGAAGGAGGATGCCTATCCAAGAGAAGGCAGCATCTGACATGGCCAGACATCAGCCCAACTCTATGTACAATGTACATACGTATGTACTATATACCTTAAACTTCTGAATGACCACATCTGCTGATATCGCTGTAAATGATGCATTTTTATATGCTGAGGAAGTTCTGTGGTCTCAAAAATCTGACATAAATTAAAGAAAAGCAATGAGCAGAGACCTAAGGGCTTTGGAGGTGGTTTTTTTGTTTTTTTTTTTTTTAAACGGTGTTAAAATCCACGTAATAATATCAAGAAACTCAAATGTTTCTAAGTGTGGAAAACCCAAAAGCATTGTTCAGTTTGAGTGCTATAGCAGGGACATTCTGAGAGTGTTTCATTGGACATCACCAGAAATATCATATAAAACAGAAGTAGGTATCTGAGGAATTTCAGATATACCACTAGCATACATGATTGACACCCTAGCAGAGTTAATTTACATTTTAGAGATTTATCAAAAAAAATTGGATTTTCTTCCCTTGACTGACATTCAAGGTGCACTTTACTAGCAAGCATCTTTCTGAGTGTACAACCAGGGAGGGAAATTCAGTGTTTTTGTTATTCAACAGGATTAGCAGCCTGGATTCAGGTTAAAGTGATACAGAAGGGCATTAACTAGTTCTAAATGACTTAATTCCCTGAAACCAGTATTTTTTAATGTGCTGCTAATTAAAATATTTAAGAACTCACTGTAACAACATTTTGAAAACAAACCAGAAGAACCAATGTAAACAAAATATCATTTTACAAACCAAACGGAATCACTTAAAATCCAATGTAATTCTATGTTCCAATAAAAATAAATATATGTACAGGTGTCAAGTTAAGATTGTCAAGCACGCTCCCAAGATACCATCTAAGAATGAACCAAGAAGTTAAAATTAACCCCTCTTGTACTCATTCTTAGTTTTTGGGACAGGCAGTATAATTTTCTGTATAGCACCTACCTCTGAAGCCCATGACACTGCCCAACAACACACTAAATGGAGGAGAGTCACCAAGAAATGCTTTGGTGGAAGTTCACCAGAAGTATCTCTGCAGAACTGCAGTGCACTACTGCCAATATATTATGTTTTCAGGTTTTTACTCAACATTCCCAAAAGCTAGGAGATTTTCTTTGCAGTATTTTTCTTATATTTTGATAGAAATCTCAGTATTACAGATACAGATTTAAGGAATGTGTGCTGCGTGACATGACAGTGCTCAGCAGCCTTGGTCCCCTTCATGACCACATTTTTTGGCAAAAGATTATTCTTGCTCTTCCCTAATACATTGTATTGACACAAAATTACATAAAGATTACATGCTTCACAGGCTACAAATTTGTGCCCCTTAAGTTCAAACTTATTTTTCTATGTTCATTAGTTTCTTAGTCCTGAGAATGTTTTAAGCACTGCTCAACTGTGATGTGAGCAGAACAACAGCAAAACATAGAGAAATAATCACTCAAGGCCAGGTGCATGAAACAAACCTTGTGCCTCTGAACAGACTGATCCCTTCACCTGGAAATAGTTTCCTTGTAGAATATGGTATTTGCATGTTTCAGATGTGTCTCTTCTTGCATTCAGTTCCTTCAATACAGCTAACTAGCTAACTTTAGGAGAAAGGAAGAGGGTAACAGCTGCTTTCCTTTTAATTTACTGGTATTTCCCTGTCATTTCTGAGACTTCACTTTTTAGGTTGGGAGATACGTCCTTGGCCACAATTTTGTGGAGCACAATTCTGCAACTCCGTGCATCCGTTAGAATATCGCCCCTTATGTTTAGTTCAGACTTAATCTTTCCCTTGTATTCTCTGTACTGTACTAGTGGTCCTAGAATGCTGTTCAGAAAATACTTTCATCTATATAAAAATGTCTACTAGGTTGCATGGCATTGCCTCCTAAAACAACATCTTACAGCCATCCAGTGCAGAGATGCTCAGCATTTAGATGACAGACAAATGGGGAGAATCAAATTGTAGATGAAGTGCTTCACTCCAGCTGCTTTAGAAAGCCATTATTTTCTGTGCACAAGCCAACATCAGGTTACCTGCCATGTAGCTAAGTAAGTTCTTCCTCCTGGATTTATTTTGTTTCCAAATTAAAAAAAACTCAACATGGGGGATATGTGCTATTTCACAGTTGAAAAGATGTAATATTACATCAGAAGTCTATTTTGTCCATTAATAGAATACAGGTGGTAGCTTCAGGACTGAAAAAAAGTTGTCTTCCCCAAATAATCAGGTCAGCAGGTTCCCCACTTTTAGCATGTTGGCAGGGACCAGCGCTAGTACAGAAGACAGGAATGTTTCCTAGGTGTTCTAATAAAGCTAGAAAAAACTCATATCAATCAGCAATATGGGGATATTGCTGATAAGCTGTTGCCATAAGCTCTGAACTCTTTTGAATGTCTCATCTTCCAGAGGTCGATTTTTCATCTGTCAGTTCATAAGAAACAGAAGATCTTGGCCAGGTTATCCATATTATGGTTAAACTCAGTACTATATTTTTAAATGCCTTAAATTTGACAAATTTAAGGTGACAGAGGAGAGAAGACGCTTCACTTTCAGTTACTTGCCTCTTCTCCTGTACATCCAGTTCATAACTTTTATCTTTGTTGATGGAAAGGCCCAGACAGCCGTTAGCTCCTAAGTAGTTCTATCACCTTTTCCTGAAATAAGCATCTCCCAGAGTGCTGTGAAGGAAGTAGTCAACATAGACCACTTCCTCTCTGGAGTTTTTCAGAGACACCAAGGTGAAAGAACAAGAAATAGGGTGTAGCCTGGATTCCTTCTTCATTCCCTGCCCGGCTCCCTCCCACTGGCAAGAGGCTACAAAAAGCAGAGATATTGGGGATGTTGCCAGAGCGAGATTGTGCAGGCATCTTGACTGTGAAACTGTTGAAGAGAAAGGACAAAACTGTCTATTCCACTGCTTTCCCCAACCAAACCAACTCATCGTGGTTTTTTAAGCAGGAAGATTGCCACAAGTTTCTTTGCAGTCATTACAGTTATCGACAATTCTCACACGGGTACAAGATTGTCTACAGATCAAAGATCAAACTGAAGGGTCAGCATGAAAAAATAATATATTACCTTCATGAAAGGATCTTGAAGAGCTCCTCAAAAGAAAATTAAACCCAAATATTATTTTATGTTCCTACTGCAGAAATGAGCGCTGCAGTCAACTGAATGCCAGCTCTTAACCAGCTGGGCAGAAAGCCAGAGGGGCAAGAGGGTGTCAGATGGAATTTAGGCCAGGCAGGCAGGAAACACCAAGAGGAAACACCAGCAGCAGCTGTAGAAGCAAAAGAATGGGCAGAGGCTCTAAGACAAATAATAACAGGCAGAGCAGCAGCAGTAGCAGATGTCAGACTAATGCTTTCTGGAGGGGGATGGGATGGCACTTGTGAAGAAAGAGGATTATTTTTTTTTTTAACCACTTTGCATTAATTATCTGAAAAGGGATTCTTCCACCAAACCCTTTGAAACATTGCTATTTTGGATTAGTTTGTGAGGAAAGAGACTCAACGAAGCACCCACTCAACATGTGCAATGCCCAGGACAGGCATTGCTGCTGATCCTCATTTCATGTATGCATTTGAATTATCGCAGTGGCTTGTGGAGATGTTAAAAGTAATTCTGGAAATAAGTTTGATAGAGGGAGCCCTTATTTCTAGAGTGGTTTTACTGAATGGTTTTTAGACTTTCTTTAGGATTCTATCAAGTGGAACTATCAGGGAGAAGGAGGAAGTTCTGCTCTTCTAAAAGATGCTGCAATGCTGTTTTCGTCAGAACTGTAATTTATAGGCTAGTTGATATGTTTTCAATCTATTGATCACATCCATCCATTGATTGATTCACTAGATAGTGAGAAGGAGCACTTGCATCACAACAGACTGTGTCATGGTGATATCTGTCATTCCCAAGAAACTTGTCTTCCACACAATATAAGAGGCACTTTGCAGAGAGGATACTACACTCACTCAACCACATTTATCTAATGCTGTATTCAAGAGGTGGTAGATGAAAGAATAGCTAATCAACCGTTCTCCTCAAACACTATCAAAAGAGGAAGAGCCACCTGCACAACTTCAAACAAGTAGAGCACCAGTTCAAATCAGGAACCAGAGAATGTGACCAGAGAGCCTAAAGAAATGAAAAATGTGAAGAGAAAAATATAAAAACAAGTGATCTACACATAATTACATTATCTTTGTTTCACTCAAAAAACAGTATCAGTGGACAAATAAAGGAAGCATAGGTTATAGCTGAAACAGCCTAGTGAGTTTGAATGGGAGCCGGCTTTGGAAAGCAAGTCACCACAAATAGGACATACTGAAGCCACACGTTAATAGCACTAACCCAGTGGCTACTCACTCATATATGCACATTATAATCATTGGTTAGACCACCAGCTCCCCAGATAATTAATGAGGTGAACCACCTCATCCTCCCTGTCAGTCATGGCATGCTGTGCAGCAACCTAGCACACTGAAGAGGCCTCTGAGGCAGTCTCTGGGGTAGTGAGACATGGTTTGGCACAGGCCCTGTGAAGTGCACTTGCCGATAGCCGCCTTCTCCCCATATGAGGATGGCAATCTGCTGCACGCCAGCCCTTCAGGAGACACCTGGTATTTAGATGAAGTGGATTCGGATTTCTTAATCCCTGCCAGAACCTAAGGAAGGCATGAAGTAAGTAATTTCAATTAGATATGGATTATGTTGGCGTGAGGAAAAAAAGGAAGAAAAAGGGCAAAATTACGAACTCAGTGATAACAAAAAGAACGCTTATGAATATGTCAAGATTTCACTTGACTGTTCATGCCAAAGAAGCAAAGATTCTAAACATTTTTTTTTTTTTAATGAAAGGTTTGTGTTCAAATTGTCTTTTCATCTGAAGATCACCTTCAATTTTATCTTCAAGGAAAATTGCTTGAAATGAAAGCTAATAGTTTTGTTTCACATGAGATCATTTGTTTGGGCTTTTGAGAAACCAAGATTTTATTTTCCCAATTAAAAAAAGAAATAAAATCAAGGTCTAACCAAGATGATTTTCTCACTTAATTTCTCAGGACCCTTGTTGGACCTCGCCTTATATTTCTAATTTCCAAGTTTTCCTGTAAGTAGTATTATACTTAAAAGAAATAAAACATCCTTCCAAAAAAAGTTTTATCGAGCAGTCGGTCAGAAAATACACAAGAACAGAAACAATTCTTTACTTGCTTGAGCCATGAGCAGCACCTGGTTCAAAATGTTCCTAACAAGAACATTAACACCCATAGCACATTGCTGCTTGTAGGAGCAGAACGTCCATTACATTCGTGCTTTAATTACAGAGTGTGAAGCTTGTTAAAAGAAAATTAAAATCAGAAGGTAAGACAGAAATTCTTGTATATGATTTAAAGACTACAGGAATAAACACATCACGTCAATGGGACAGATAATGCACATCTATCAAAAAAGACTTGACGAAGATCAAAGAGATTGGAACAGCTAATGCACTGCTAGAATATTAGAAAGACAGACTTTCTAGGAAAAGATAAAGTTGGATACAAATGAAGAAAATAAAAAGAACTCAGGCAAGCCAAAGGTAAAAATATGTTACCTTTGTCACCTAAAGTCTAAGACTTTCAAGAACAATGTATTACAGGCATAACTACTAAAATCACTCCTCCTCCAAATGCACCAAGTGCAGAAAGTCTTCAGAAGACCAAACTGTGATGAAAGTGTGAAAGGCTCAAAGAGGTTAACAACATAGCAGAAAAAATAAATTAATTCTTACAACATCATTTACAGTGCTAAGGATGTTATTGTGTCACAACCTTCCTTAACAGGGTACATCATAAATAATATCTACTTGCTAGTGTAAGTTTTAGATTTAATCAATAAAGTAGTAAAACAGTAGAAATTACAAAACAAATACGAGCTATAGCCAAAGTCAAGGTGAAACTGCAGTGACTAACTTCTCACAAGGACTGGAAATTGGCAAAGATAGTACCCAGTTTAAAGGATTCTGGAGTCTGAAGGAAGATCCAAATCACAAACCTGTTAACCTGACATAGATACCGTTAGAAATACTATTAAAGAATACTAAGGAATGGAACTATGAGACACATGGGCGATAAGACATAGAGATAAAGTTTTCCCCTCTGAGAAGGGGTTATATCTCCAAAATCTGTTTTCAGGAGTCAGTAAACACAGATGTAAGTAATCTTATTCATACACCCTACTTGCATCCCCAAAGAGCTCATGACAAGTTTTTCTCCTTCTGAGATTTAAGTTAGTGAAGGATAAAAAAAATTGTAGGTCCAAAAATGGTAGGTCTTCACATTCATAAATAACTTCTTAAAGAAATTGGAGTATGAATCCTTTTCCACAGGAAGCTATGGAGTTCCACAAGAATCTGCACTAGAGCTTGTGGTGTCTAATGTATTCATAAGTGACGTAGAAAAGAAGGTGGAGAGTGAGATGACGTTTCCTGATGATATGTGGTTTTCACTATAGTAAAAACTAAAGCCAGCCATAGATAATTACATGACAATAGTATATATTTATACATGCAGTGATGGACTCTGGCTATTACTATGCAATAGAAGTATTTTGAAATAGGTGGTTCTACAAAAAAAACAGTGCAGGGACCAGCAACAGACAAAATAGCAGGCAGAACATTATGAATTATTAGGAAAAGAATAAGGAACATAACAGAAAACATTCCTATGTCAATACATACACACATGGTTCACTCACATACTGACTATAATATGTTGCTTGGCTCCATCTCAGAAAGGGCCAACTAAAGCAGGCACAATCAAGGGCAGAAAGAATAGTCAAAGATAGGGAGCATCCTTCACAATTGAAATCATAAAATAGACCAAGACACTTCAGGCAGGAAAAAGACACCATTGAGCAGGACACATTAAGCAAATAAAACTGAGCAGCATGGAGAAGATGAAGAAGGTATGTCTTAGATCCTTGTACCAATGTCTTTCTTCCTCAAGCTCTTATTGCTCTGTTTGTCCAGCTACTCCTGGTTTTAGACCAGGATGGCTAAGACTTCAGCAACTTCTAAATTCAGTTTTTTCCTTCCTTATTCCCTTCTTTGATTTTAATATTTCTGTGCACACTACTGGTTGTAGCATGTCTCTTTGCACACCCAGCCCAAGCCACCTCCTCACTGTTCTTTCTGATCTCCTTGTTCATCTGAACATTTGCCCTTCCCCAGGAATCATATATTAACCTATGCCTTAACCTACACCTTGTCTTCAAGTACAGCTCACAATCTTTCTGAATTTAACTCTAGCAAGCAACTTCTCTGTGCTGCCTAGGTGTCAGAAAAGACTCTTCTCTACTCCTGAAGCTCTCACAATGGAAAAAATGTCTCTAAGGGTGAAAGCCTCTCAAAGGGTTGGCTACAACGCTGCACCTACATCTCTAGAAAAGCCTGTACAGTGTAACCTGTCTTCTCCCAGGAACATACTGAAACTTCGAGGGGTGAAGACACTCTGAAACCTGGTGACGTCCACCTAAGCCTGGCACACACCATCACAACCAGCTCCAGTCACAGTTCTGCACACCTTGGCCCAACAGAGGAAACATTCATGCTGTCCCTTCACAAAGTGCTGCAAAGGGCTGTGGACTTCCTGCAAGGCAGTGAACTTGGTCACTGCTCTTCCTTTGCTTGCAACACCCTCTGTCTTGTAAATCATCTGTCAGCAAGAGCATCCTGTATGAATGTGAGGGACAAGGGAATATCCAAGGGCCACGATCAAAGGGTCATGGTCTACACAGCCTGTAATCTTCCGCTGGCTTAGGAGGAAGAGAAGGACGACTCCTCACACAGCTTGGGCCTTTTCCAGATCCATCTCTCAGAACAAACCATAAGCTCACATTAGCTTTTCTGAAAGGGTAAGCAACCTCAGATGGAAAAGATAGCAAGCAGACCACTATAGGCAACATTTTCACTGATGTCAACCATTTCCTCTCCTCCACACATGCCAAACTGATACATTCAGTCTAAATAGACAGGGCCAGCAAACATCTGGTTGACACGAGAATCAGAAGGTCCCAGCCCACAATGTTTTGTGTTTTTACTTTTGTTACATGCTTTTAAGTACACCAAAGATATCAGTGCAACAAATGATCTTAATCCATTTCCCCACAACTTGTTTCTCTCCATCAGATGTGATTCATTACATAGATGCAGATCTGTCTCCCGTGCTGAATTTGTCAGATATGTGACTGAATGCTCTGTCCCGATAGTATTCTGCAAGTTGATTTCAACTTAATATTTTATTAGCAATTTCTAGCACTCAAAGAGGACAGAAGAGCCAGGGTGAAGTCCTTTGGAATTTGGTTATTGGCTGCACGTCAAAGGAGCATAAAAACTCCAAGTACTTAAATGAGCCAGTTCATACTTACTGACAGAAAGCCTTCACTGAAGTAATGATATGAATTTAATGCTCCTTTAATATTTGTTGAATGTTTACACCTAAAATAGCAGGAAGAAAAGAATAAATTCTAAGAAACGAAGTAAAATTGCAGGCTACATATTTTCCTAATTACCTGTCATTTTAAATTGAATTTATTAAAAATAAGGATGGAAACATAGTGCACACTGTATGTAGGATTTTTATTTCTTATGCATCTTGTTTCAAATGTGAAGATAGAAGTGCACAGCAGTTATTTTTTGGAAGCATAAAATTTCAAATCTGAGTGTTTTTTTATATCACATTTTATGGAACTTTAACTTACACTTTCACAGTCTCTTCAGATTCAACAATGTAAACCAAGTCAATCTAGTGCCTTTCAAACTCTTTTTCATTTTCAGTGTGCATGGATTTGCCTTTATTAGCACTGAGTCTGTTTATTTCTGTATTACCTATTTATCTAGCTTCGATAGTTATGTGTATTAGAGATGGCTATCTGTTGTATTTCATGTTTTACCATACAGCCAACCTCCGAATGTCATTTTTGACTAAAATTTAACTTAATGAATACAGATTTGCTGACTACTTGTGTTAACCATGTATCTAGAATCAAATTCTCCTCCAGATTAAGTCAATGACATTACTGTTAACTATACATACATTTTCAGGAAGAAAGAAGTAGAATAAATGTTGATAATTATTCTCATAATTATTGATGCATATTTATTATTTATTATTATTATATTTTTTATCATATTATTGACAGAGTGCTAAATCAGAAATTCAAGTCAATTTAAGGACATTTCAAGACGTTAATCTGAAATCTACATTAATTAATTATATACTTAAGATACCCAACTCCTGTATGAATTAAGTTTTCCTAAGCATGCTACGAGTCACCAATCTTGCAAGAGTTAACATAGCTGTACTTTTTATAACAATGTAATCCCACCAGTACTTTATGTTGCTTAATTTAGGTATTATGCATTGTTCAGTTTTCATAAGAGTGACTATCACGGACCAGTTTTGGCTGGTATACTACAAAGACAGAACTACAGAAAATATTTTGCATAGCATGGTGATTTGTTACTACTGTAATGGAGCCTCAACGGAAGTACAATTAGGTTACCGTCACAATTTACAGCTTCCCCACCCCCAAGATTTTTGCATTTGTAATGACTTAAACTCGAATATGGGTATTTTAATTGAGTATATTCAATCTTATGTTTATTCTGTAAAATAGACCTAATAAAATACATCAGCATTCACAACAGCCTATTTCCCTGACAGATCAGGATGTACCTGACACACATAAAGAAGTCCAGTTTATCCTGCTACATAAAGAGTTCAATTTCCTACAGAAGCACGGAGCAATTTCAGTATAATCTAGTGGGTGAGAACTGTATATCAGATCTTGCAGAGTCTTAGCTTTATGAATTTGGACAGGTTAAGTGAAACCCATGTTTAAAGTATCTCATCTACAAATTGCAAGCAATTGTCTCCTTCCTTTTGAGAGGTTACACAATGCCTTCTTTAATGTACATGAAGCTAGCAGGCAACTTGAGATAGGTTATAGTCAGTTAGAAGAAATAAGAACATGGTACAGCACCTTCTGATCCTTAACCATACACCTGTTAATGACTCAGACACCAAAGAAAACAAATTAAGTGTTCAGCTTCCCAGATAATCTTCTCTCTCTCCACTTGAGAGGAAACCGATCATTCTGGCACTAGAATGGATGAAACACTTCCAGTACTCTATTTTTTTTTAGAGAATTACCTCACAAAGCATAAAATGAGTATAAAGCATCCCTTTTACAGCAACTGTCATGATCTGCAACTGCCAAAACAACCTTATTGTCAAGAGCCAACAGCATAGACGTAAGACTTACTGTTGAATTTGGTTGTTTGTTTGGTTGTTTTTTTTTTTTTTTTAAATAATTGTCATAAGGAGGAAGAAAAAGAAGGAAGGGAAGGAGGAGGAAAAAGGTTGCTGTCCCTTTAAGATCTAGTTTGAGTCCAGGTGGCTGGACTGAAGCATCTAGCACAGCTGTACTCCCAGAGTGAGAAAGACTTGGTGTGTTCAAGAGCGACCCAAATCTCTAGTTTCAGGCAAGTGCTGAGTTTTTATCTTACATCACTCCAGTGAGATGAAAGCAGCACGCTGATAATGTTCTTGTCTGTTTGTATGTAGGATTAACAATACGAAATACTTTCAATTCTTCTTTGTAGGAAGAGCAAATATTGCACTTTTAAAAGATGGTGTCTATGGGGGAAAGCACTTGTGATAAAAGAAGAAAGCAATACATCTGCGCAGGGATTTGAGCAGGCGGAGGCCTGGAGAGTTTAGTTTTAAATACAGACATGCAATGCAGTATCCTGCACAGAGCTAGGAGGCTAACAGAGACAGCACTAGCTGCCTTCCTCCACTTTTATTTATTGACAAGTACCAAGAACTGCCAAAAGGCTTCTCTGATTCTTTCATTTCAGATAATTTTTGAGATGAGAACTTATTTCAAGGCAATGACTCTATTAGAGATACCCTGAATGACTTTTTGTAGTTTTTTTTAACCTCCATTTCCTGTACAGTGTGCAATTACTAGAAGGGTGGAAACTTCTGAACTCCCTAGGAGAGTTTGCTACGTCTCTCATTTCAGCTTAATAAAATATAATCTGAATTGCAGCATCTGTAAGACAGTTGTTCCCTATCCAGCTGTTCTAACCCAGGTTATTCTCAGGATGAGGAAGAGATTTGCAAGAGGGATGCTGAATTTATTTGATAAGAATAGTATTGCTAGATCTCCAGTATTTTAGGACATTTCCCCTTGTCAAAGTAATTGAGTTAGAAGGAATTGCCACTATTGTGCTGACCCAATTTATCTTTTTTAGCCTGTCTGCATTTTTATGTGCATTATGGCTTTTCACTGGTACATTCTGTGTTCATTATCTCTCTAGACTCAAGACTTTCATGACAGTACATTAACCTCCTGATTTGAAAAGCAGCTCTGTCAGAATTCAGATGCTGTGGGATGTTCCTCTGGTAAGTTTGCCTTTGCATATGAACCTGAGTCAGCTGGAATTCACCAGAGTGGTGCTACAGACCACCACTGGCCGCACAGGAGCCAAGGACATGGGCAAGTCTAACAAGGGTGCCCTCAGAAGGGATGTACAGAGCGGCGGTCAGAACAGGCTGACCTGTGCCCGTCAATGAAAGGTGTCAAAATGCAGAGCTCAACCAGTTTGGAAGCACTGGCCATTAAGTTGTGTCTCATTTTGCCATTGTACCAACCCGAAAAAAACCTGCAGCTATTTTGCAAAATTTGGTACTTCTAAAGCATTTATTTCTGTTCCTGGAAACAGAGCAGCTTTCTGGAGCAGAAGTACCTACAGTCAGGGGGTTATGAGAGTTAATTACCAGGAAGCAAAGGGGGACAGTATACTCTTACTCTTGCCTACACTGAAATTTCATTTACCTATTAAAAAAGAGAGACGTTTCATATAGTCAGCACAGAAACCATGAAAACACTCTAGCTAATTAAGAAATTCACTTAACTTTCCCTTCAACGTGAAAGAAAGGGCAGAACTAGGGACATAAAAGTGGGGAACTAGAGAAAGTTTGAGCAAAGTGAGTGCTAGTCCCAGAACTTTTCTTTTGCTAGTTAACTACACCAAATTGTTTGCTGTTGGTTACTGACATCAAGGAAGCTGATCCAGCCCTGGATAGAGACACTCCAAGACTAGTCCATTGTGAAGAACTGACATTCAACTGAAAGACTTTTTTTAATGATAAATTACAGCTCCCTATCAGATAGTTTAAAACAGGGTTGAATAAACACTTATTTTAAAGAGTGGAACACTAGAGGTGTCTTCCTTTTTGGCTAACAGCTCCAGCAAAAGGGAAGTGAAACCTTGTTGATTCCCTCTGAATGCAGAGGCACACAGTGAAATTTCTGTGCTAATTCTCACCCAGAAAACAAAAATCCATTTAATATTAAAAAAAAGGAAATAAAAAGCTAAGGAAATCCAGTATGACAGATTTCCACAGCGATATGTTTGACCGCATGAAATTTTCATGGGAGTTAGAGTCTCTATTAAGTGCATTACCAAACTTTGAGTAATCGAAGATTGCAAATGAGCAATCAAATTTTGCTTCAGCAAAAAGTTCCTTCTGTTCAACATTTGCTTTTTAAGTGCTCTTTAGTAAACTGTATAGATTTATATTGCTCACAATACATAAAAGAGAACTTCCTCTGACATAGAATATATTTTCAGGAAAAAATACATTGTGGGATAGGATGGAGTTATGTATTTGTATGTTTGGAAGGGCACTAAAATCAGCTACTAGGAAATAGCTTCTTCATTGCTGATCATTCCACTTTTGTCTATTCCAGATTTAAAACTGGAATAATAAATTTATGAAATATATAGTATTTATATATTTCATTTTTTAACTTAAATTTTTAGCCTTCACAACTCCCTGAATTTCACAGCTATAGATGCAACTTGTACATTAAATATGCTCCTACGACATGCCACAGTGAGGTGTCATTCTGTAATAGCAGGAAAACAGACAAGTGCATTAGGCCCAAAGCAGCATTTGCACTCAGGAAATGTCTCTCAACTGCAGAGGGTAAAGAAAGGTCTACAAGCACATAGAAATGGTTGTGGATTACGAGACAGGGACTCCTTTCTTTATTTCCTGCTGTACACTTCCTAAAGGCATTTGCTGACAAGGAATTTGCAAATCTTGTCTTGTTAACAACTGTAATGCTCCTTGGTATTACTCAGATATAATCATCTGTGTACCTGTCCAAATACAGCTTAGCAACTGCCAGTCTGTGGAGTTGAGAGTCTCCCTCCCTGTCTTTTCACCAGTGATCAAATAACAAAGTTTGCCTGCAGTAACCTTCTCCCCAGTATCCTTGCAGATGTTGCCCGCCCCCTCCTCCTGAAGGTTGTCCTGGAGAGAACATGTAGTTCCAGGGTGACTCATACCCACACACTATCCCTTACTCATTCAAATAGTTTCATTAAAGGCACTGGACGACAATAGATAATCCCTCATTTAATTGCGAGCTTGTTTCAGTATGAACATCCTAAAGAAGAGAATAAAGACCAAGACAGGAGACCTCCATGGATAAAGGACAGAACTCAGCTGGGATACTTCTGAGGAAGGAAGAGCATGTTTGATCACAGCACCCCTTATTCAAGCATTTACAAGTGTTCATTAATTTCTACATCACAGAACTAGTGCAAATACCTACAGCCCCCTCCTCCCTAGCAATGCTGACCTTCACTATTTTGCTTAACTTTTCAATTCTTTAAGAAAAAAAATATGAAATTGCACATACCTCCCCCAGTTCACTCCCTTTGAGAAAGCAGGTAAGCGCACAGAACACTGTGAGCTCTCCAGATGACTGTACGGGACTCTGAAGCCCACAAAGCATGGATGGGATTTATCACCAAAACAATACCCTATATTTTAACCGATCTTTGAATTATTTTGAAATTAGAGGCTTTGCTTTGCATGCTTCAGTTACCCGAGAAGTGCAATATAGTCCTACTTCTAAGAGGATAAACTGCAAAACCACAGAATGTAAAGGCCACAAAGTGTGTAAAAACAGTTGAGGAAACAGTCAGCAGCCACTGAACCTCCTGTGGGCCAAAAGCTGGTTAAGAAATATCCCAGAAGAGAAATGTCAGGAGAAAAGGAAGAAAACTAGATAGTATGGTGGCAAGCATGGTAAAAGAAAGTTTATGGTGACTACTCAAGAGCTATTCCAGGCACAGAACAACACTGTCTTGCTGGAAAGAGAGGTACAGTGTCTCCAATGCAAAGAATAAAGTCCACAAAGCTAATAGTGATTCTCGGTGCTGGAATTGTGAAATAGTTTGTTTAAAGTCAACGCAGCAAGCAGATTCATGCTTTTTTTTTGTTTGTTTGTTTTGTTAATTCTCTACGAAAACGAGCTAGGAAAATGCAAGAGCACATTTTAATCAAATACTGAAAAATGCACCTGAATTTTCCAGGAGGCTCTTTGCATCAGGGATCCTGTAAGAGTCACGCTGATCTAGTCAGGAGAGGGACGTACAGGATGCCCAGCCCTGTAAGTAGGTAGATCTTACAATGATCATCTTGTACAAGTCATGAAAGAACAATTAATATTTGCAGAATTTCAGATAATCCTTAAACCAAGCAGAAAAATTAATGGAAAACGTGATTTGCTGAGAATTTTGCTTTTGCCAACATCCAGAGTGCTGCAAGATCCACAGCCACCCACAACAAGTCAGACCTAAAAATATTCCTTTCTCAAAATAAACCTGCCATACCATTGCTGACGATGCAGGCTCCTGTCCCTCCACCTTTGCATTCACAGTCAGAGCCGCAAGAGCTTATTTTGCTGCTTGGTTGTTTTTCAGACAGCTGCATACATAGCGTTTGAAACCATATGAAAACTAAAATAGTATGACAATTCTTTTCTAACCCTAGAAGTGTTAAATTTCTTAATAAGCTTGTTTGATTAACCAAGGAAACCCAGAGGACATGCTGACTTTATCTTGTTTCCCCTCCCCCAATTGCATTTTTACAAAACTGCGGTAGAACCTTAACCAAAACAATGTGCTGATAGAAGAAGCTGTCTGCATTCCTCTTTTGCAATTCACCTTACACTCTACATGTTACTTGCAGATAAGTTCTTCTAGATGCTAAAAAAACTCCAGCAAGAGGTGAAGGCTTCTTTGCAATGGGTAGAGCAGTGCACAATTTTGTCAAGTTATTCATTGCATTCTTGTTTGTGGATCCCCACCCTTAGTGTAATCCCTGCAGTCGCTCCTCTTCCAAGTGACCCCAGCAATACTTAGGGGTGGGAATAGCCCATTTCAAACTTCACTTTTAGATAATCAACATTAGATACTGATTTAACTTCTTTATTTTCACACTCATCCCTCTTTATGTAAAGCAGCAGCCCGTTAATTTGATGCCTGTGATAGGCCTGCTTCTTTCCCCCCGCAGGATGCAATATCCAGGGAGCTTATTAATTTCCAGGGAAGTACCCTCATGTTCTGGGACCTTTTGAGTGGGAAAGGGAGGTGGGAGGAATAACACTTCTCTTTGTATTATTTCAGCTTTGCTCTACAGAGCTGCTCTCCATAAATAGCAGATAAAAACATTTTAAGAACAGTCAAAGAAAAATGCTTTCTGTTGAACACATTTATATGCACACACACACAACTAAGAGAGTAACTGCCAGAGAAACACACAGATGCACTGCAATTTGCACTACCAAATAGGTGCTAAGCAGCAACAAATGCTGTAAAAAGGTATGTACAGAGGAGCTGACAATGGAGGAAACTGGTGTTTTCTGATACAATTCAACCTTTACTTTTAGCATACACATTTTATGACTTCTTTTTTCCCCACAGAAGACAAGTTCCCACCACCCTCCTAATCTTGTAGCTGGTGGTACAGAATTCAGCTTCCAGAAATGGTGTCAGATAGAATCCATAAACTCAGGACTAGCGAAATCTTGGAATAAAATCTGAAAAAGCATTAGGAGAAGGAATTACATTTCGTTCTAAAGCAACTCTTTTGTGTCTCCAAAAGAAGGTCTCCTGGAGCCAGTGTGAAGACAGAAAAGGCAAAATTACTTAGGCCCTGTTAAAATTCCCAGCTCAGGCATTATGGTAATCTTTTTCAGGGGAAGGATGACAATATGTACATATAGTGACTTGGGCAGTAGTATCCTGAGCCTATTCTGGAGCTTACTGCAATGTTATTAATAAATATCACTAGTGGAATTAACTGTTCATCTCAAGCGCTCCTCTGACCTGAGAAACAGAGGTCTTATGCTTCATATTTAGAAATAGCAATTAGCAAAAAAACACCTTTGAGGGAGAAGACAGAGATGAGGTGAAAGCATCAGTGGATGAACACATAGTAAAAACACATAGTAAAGAATTACATGGATAAGACTGCTTTGTGGAATCCAAGTCCTTTAAATGCTAATATAAAGTATAACAAAATTCCACTATTTCTACCTTTTTTTTTCAATGAACGCACAAAACTGACATCAGAATACTTCCAGAGAAGCCATATGATTCTGAATTATAACATAAATAACTGCAGTAGGTTACCTGAGAAAGATCAGAGTCATTAACTAATATTAAAGTTGTGCAAACATTCAGACACATGGAAATGAAAAAGATATCCTAAAACTAAATTCAGTGAAGTGTTAATGCTCTTTAAGTCTATAGCAATATTTCTTCTACCCACTTGAAGCCAAAATTAATTCATGAAATCAGAGATAAGTAAAGGCTGGAAAGAGTCCTGTCACTGAAGCACAACCACATCTGCAGTGGAATCTGCTGCTAAGAAAAAAAAAAAGCAACACTGCAAACCGGTTGTTTTTGGTTTTTTTTTAAATAGGGCTTTTTTTTTTTTTTAGGCTATCTTTAATCTAATTATTCAGTTGTCTTCTCTAGGAAAAGATTAAAATTTCTCCAAACCACGTTAAGATTGGGAAACAACTGTAAGTCAAATAGTTCTTTTGGGCTAATTCAAAGGCTGCTTCAGGAGAGCTGGGTGTCAGAGTCTGAAACCAAATTTGCTCATTTCCTCCTTTATTAACTCATGAAGTCAGCTTAAAAGTATTACAAGTTCTGGGTTAGCAGAGTTTAATTTCCCCCTCCTTTTCACATGTGTGCACATTCTGTGAGTGTACAGAGCTTCTACTTAATAAATACTTAAAAATATATACTATCACAAGTGTCTTAAAGTTGTGTTGGACAAACTAACATTTTCCCCTGTGCTTCTTGGGAAAGTAGAGCTGTTGAAAGTAGTACAACGAAAGTCACAAGGATAAAAAAAAGCAAATATTTACTAGATAAAGAGACTGAATGTCACACTTTTTTAATGCAAGAAGCAATGTGACATTGCTCATTTAATCTGGGCTCTGCTAATTGGTCTATTGCACAAGGAAAAAATCTTTGTGAGTCCTTCTGGGAATGTCTCACATCATTCCCTATCAGCTGTTGACATACAAATACTCTGGTAATGAAAATATTTTCATTCCTTCATAACAGCATTCCCTGTCCTGTTTAATCTTATTTTCTCTCTTTCTAAAAACAAGCTTCTGTGTGGGGTTTCTGAACTAACGGACCTGATGCCATACATCAAAACCGTCCTGTGCTCCTGTCAAACTTGCTAGGAGTCCACCCAAAAGGGAGCGAAAGGGAAAAAAACCCAAGGATTTATAGCAATAACATAGGATTTTAAACACCATTTGAAATTCACCTCTGGTCTGCATCAAAGGACTGTCAATGCAACTGAACTAGAACTAAGCAGTACCTGTGCCACTTTAGAGTCACCGTCACTAGCAATGGAGTACCTGGTGCAGGATCCAGCTACCTGCTGGAAAGGGGTAAGCTTGCAAGTTTTCAGAAACATTGCAAATCAGAATATTTTAGCCAATTTTTACAACTCTGTCACTGTAATGAAAAAGAACACTGAGGAACAAACAGCTGGAAACCCAGGGTGCCTTCCTGGCCTCCGACCAGGCTCTTCTAAAGCATGGGTTCAGACTCTCTAATCATGAGGACATCAGGGGTGTACTACTGCAGATGAATAAAGTGGTGTTGGAGAGACTTCTAGCAACTCCGCCCATGCACACTCCCCTGTCTCCAAGACGGTATCAGCATCTCCAGGGGGGCAGACCCCTCTGCAGAGGCTGTACTATCCTCCAATCTAACTGCAAATCCTACTTGGGACAGTTTTTATTTTCAACACGCTACTTCTAGCCATTTAGAGCCCCACTTTGTGCTCAGCAATTAGCCCGGGAGATAAGATCACATTCTGTTGTGCATGAAATCCATGCAGCAGTCATTACTATAGTCTCAGAGCAACTGCTTTTGGAAATTAAGCTATTTCAAAAGTTACTGCATTCACATTGTGGTGGTAAATACCTCTCTTCCCCTGGAAAACTCCGTACTTAAACACAGCTCTTAAATTATTTGACTTTTGTTATGTACTTGTCCTCAATACCACAGTTCTTCCAAATTCAAGGTCTGAAATACGATGCAAGCTCCTGCTCCTCTCTCCCCCATCCCTCCCTCCCCCTTGAGACTTGTGCTTCCACCCACATCCTGCTGCCCAGGTTGTAACATTCCTTTCTGCACCCTATCACTGTCACACTCCCTCCTGGAAACAGGTGCAAGAAGATTAAAAACCCACTCATTCAGCTGGGATTTTCATCTGTTTGCACCTTCCTCTTTGCCACTCCTATATGTCAACATCTCTTGAGCAGAAGGTGGTGGGAAGGCATGCTCTCTGTCAGTTCGTGCTGTTTGCTGTTTACAGTGAGAAGCAGGAGTTTTATTCTGAGGGACAGCTACATCAGGAGATGGGAGAAAACTTAAGATAAAAATGCGTTACTTAAATTTGGTTGGATTTTTTTCCTTAAAAAGCACATGTGTGTTTTGTTAAAACTGAAGTTTAATTTGAAATGTCAGTGTTAACAGATCCCCAAGAGGGTTATTTTAATGAGTTTTTGAAAAATCCATTAATTCTGTGTTATGCTTTTTAATTCTAGATTGTTCATGATATGAGGATTGAAGTATTTTACCATTTTTCATTTTAGTCATTAAGTCATTTTATGTCAAGCTGTCATTGCAACACAAACAGAAGACTTTGACCTAGAAGAGCGATCATTCCATGCTAAGTGGTAACTGCACTTAATATTGTAAAAACAAAGATAGTGTAGTAACTGAAACCTACGTTCACAGTAATACTGTGTCACTGCAACTGATGTTGGGAAACAGTGTTACAATCTGCAGAAAATCCAGAAACATTTCTGCAGGCATCTTTTTCCTAAAAATTCCTAGAACTGGAGAAGTGTTTTGTGTCTTCTCTCAGCCCTTTTTTTTGCTCAATCAAAGCAGCCTTTATCCTCACCCCTATTTTCAATTAACATAGTCTCCCACAAACAGAGTTTCTGAGCTTTTTGATTACCCAAGCACCTGCGCTCTTTGGACTTGTGGTCCGTGTTACAGAAGTATCCACCTTCATGGGAACTCTCAATTTTCCATGCGGAAGGAGGTCTCTGGAGTTCCCTGGGGAGGACAGGCCTCACAGGATAAGGACTTGTCTGTATGTGGATGTTCCCCAGAATGGCTGTTCCCCACCACTTCCAGAAGAGTCCGTGGTGAGCTACCTGCAATCAGCATCCACACAAGCAGTCCTAGCAAAGAGCCATTCCTGAACAGGTTTCTAAGGGCAGGCAGACCTTCAGATTTGAAGTTGTTCAGTGCCAAGGTCACAAGCCAAAACAATTAAAAAGCCTTGTGAAAACTGATGGTTTCATTCTCTTTCCTAGCAAAGTACACCATAAATGCAACCAACTGGAACTGAACCCTCAGGGGCAGCACCAGCAAAGAACATGAATCTGGGTCATTTTCTCATCTCTGTAACTGGATGTCTCTGTCAAGAACAGAGAAATCCATCCTGGAGCTGGGACACTTGTCCTTTTGCTTTCTGCCAAAGTGTGGCACAGAGACTGGTCAGCAAACAGAAGCTCCCAGGGTGAAAAGGGTATACGAACTCCTGTATCGCACTGGAATGTGATTAGAATCCTGTTGGAGCAGGAAGGACTCTGTGAGCAAGAACAGCCATAGAAATTGGTCTTAATTTTTCAAAGATACCCTCTTTTTTTTTTTTTTTTGTAAGGAGGAGCTTATTTCAGATGTGACACTGCAGCTTAAAATGCACAGGTGAGCAGACAACTAAAATCTGAGTGTAGCCAAGTGTGCTTTTTAGAGCTTTTTGGTCACACACTTACACACAAAGATTTCTAATAGATTAATCATTCACACCTCCTTCCCTCAGCATATTTCTGATGCATTCACAGGTTCCTACTTCCAGAAAATGCAAATGGATAATGTAGGACTCAACAACACAAAAGCAATCAGGATGGACCTGTCCCCAGAACATACCCAGCAGTACTCAAACCCAGACTCAATGTCTTATGCTATATGATTTCTGGGTAGTCATGAACTAAGATTTTTCCCTGATATGAGGCAAGGAGGGCAGAAGGGGGCATCAGTGAAACAGTGAGCAACAGAAGGGCCCAAGGAGAGGCAGGAGATAACTGCAGCCGAGCAACAGGGCAAAGTGCCTGGTGAGACATTTTTGTAGGAGTCTGAGCTTTTGCTGGGCCTTCGCAAGGAACTTATGCTCTATAAACAAAGTGAAAGCACTAAGAAAATGCCAAACGCAGATATGGCCATTTGTCTTCTGAACAGGAAAAGGATCTTTACAGCTAGAAAAATCTACTAGCATGCAACAAAAGGAAATAATATACTCCTAATGCTTAGAAAGATTTTGCATGGCTGTCTGAATGTAGCCAATGATGAGGGAAAAAGTGTGTATTGTTTTCCCTGTCTAGGCTTATATGCCAGGAAAAAAAGAAATTTAAATTTATATTTAAAAGGAAATGATTATTTCAAGATTTACTCTTTCAAAAGTAAGCCAAGAAATTTGGCAAGTGTAAAATATTGTTCCTAGCAGATATCAATTCACAAGAAGTTCTGGCTTTGTTAGATAGGAGAGAGTGAGAAAATATAACTGATGCATTTACAATTTCACGTGCATGTATTAAAAATACCACCATTATAAACAATCCAGTGGGGCTTTCAAATGAGTTCCCACAAAGTCTCCAAAGTCACTCTCAACATTTCTTAAAAATAGTGGGGAAAACATTAAGCCAAGGAAAACCTGCACTACTGTTGCATTTCTAGCTCTCGGTATAGACGACAGTAGTAAGTGAATGTTTTAAAATACATGCGTTTGCAAACATTTGTTGTCATCCTTGCCTCAGGTACTGCTAAGGACGATGATCTGGCCATGAAACACTGAGTGTACTCCTTGCCTGTGCTTTTTGAAGTCCCTTGCATAATTTCTGCCTTGAAATTTTGGATTTCACCAGATCAGGGCCTAAGAAAATGTTCTGCTCTACCACTTGCTCTCTCCTCATCCACACACTTCAGGTGCTGGCCTCAAAATCCTTTCATCTTCAATGGGAAAATTGTGCAAGATAACTGGGAGCAGGAGAGCACCAAATTACACCCAGCCTCCTGCTGTCTCCTGGCTGGGTGGCAATGATGCCTCAGCGTGCTGCCGGAATGCGGATAGGAGCCAAATACAGAGCTGTTGCTTAACTCCCTTGTCTATTCCTGCCTACATCCCCACCTCCTCTTCAACTTTTGTCTCATATCTCCTAATTTGGCCCCTGCTTTATGCTCTCCCACATTGAAAAGCCATGTGATAGCCACAGCCAGTCATTGGGTCTTCCCTGGAAGCACATACTCCCGAGTCTAAAGAAATTTTCCACCTGCAGCCTCATGTCGTATCTCCTCACATCCCCTGGCTTTAACACGAGCAAAATACAACCCCCACCCCATCCCAGGAGCCAGCACAGGGGTGCATCTCTCTCACTAAGTCAGAAAAAAAAAAAAAAGGAGAGATTCCTCTTTTTCTCTTTTGCCTCACTCATGCACAGGACCCTTTAATATTTAATCTATATTTTAACTCAGTATTACAGAAGAGCTATGTGTATCCTCAGAGGGAAAGCTTTTACAACTTGGGTAGTTCTTCAGGATATATAATTGTACTAATTTTAGTTAGAGGTGTGTGTCATTCAGGCTTCTACAGTCTGAAAATCTACTCCTGCTTGAAAAGTCACATTTTCCCTTTAAAGGAAAGAGGAAAAAAAAATACGTTTGTCCTTCAGAATCCTTAGATGTTTTTACAGATCTTTTGTTGACCATTTTGTGAACTCAGAAGTCTGATGTCAGTTGCTCTATAGAAAGGATACAGGCTGTTCTACCATAACTGGAATTATTTTTAAACACTTCCCGCTCATAGACAAAATCCTTGGAGGCTAAGGGGGAAGGCAGACCAAGTGGGTTTATATCGAGAACAGAACAACTTACAAGAATTTAGTTCAGGAAAAAATAAGGAAAGTGTGGTGAGAAAACACAGGTTACACATATTTGCAGTGGAGGTATTTTGACAGTGTCATGGGAGTAAATCAACAGCTTATTTCTGGATACAAAAGCTCAGGTCAGACATTTCAATCAACGTACATGCACGCATATTTGTGTCGCAGTGTGGCAGATTGATACATCCTCATGATTATTAATAATTATGTTTCTGCTGGAATTATCACAGCTATTTGAAATATCGACTCAAATCCTTGCTGTCAAAAGTTTCTCCCCTTTACATATATACAGAAATTTTTCTTCACTTTGAAATTCCAGGCAGAGCATCTCAGGAAGAAAACAAAATAAAAACAAACAAACAAGCCTCCCCCTGCTTGAGTAGCTCAGCCACAACAAACAACAGGGGAAGAAAATTTACTGGAATGACTTGGGACAAATCACAAATGACACACAATCTGCAACTTCTGAACAGAATATTCACAGCAGTATATAAAAGCAAAGTAACAGAAACAGGCTAGGTAAGATTTAATTTTAATTAAAGCATCAATTTTTCAGCTGCTTTTCCCCTCGACTTGCAGATTTAATTTCAGATTGATTTCAGCCTCTTGAATTGAGATGAGAGGTGACTATAGGCCTATCTATGGGGGTTACAGGGAGAAGCAGCTGAAGCTAAGCAGAACTTATGATCATTGTTAAAAATACCAGAAACAGCAAAAGAATAATGCTTTCCTTTAACTCGCTTTCAAAACAATCATAAGGAAAACATAATACCAAACAAAACTGTCCAGCATTTGTAACCAGCTGTATTCTCAATGTCAGGTTGCAGGTATTTGTTTTGAAAAAGATATTCTCTCACTTGTCTCTCCTGAGGACACAGTCAGAACAACAGTGAAATTTGAATTGGTTTTTAATGTACTGATGACCAAGTAGCATTCCTGGCCTCTGTCATACACATCTGTACCCTATACCCTCTTTTCAAACTGAAAACTCCTACCGCCAGCTTAATAACACTGCAAGGATTGCCTAATAGTTCCAGTCTTACTAAAGAATACCACTTTGAACTCTACTAAACTCAATTTTTCTTTGTTTTTGCAATTTCTAGTACTTTTGAGAAAGCCTCAGCTCTTGCATCCACAGAACATTGCAACTTCTACATTGCAAACCATCAACTATTTCATTTAAAAGGTGAGGGTGTTTAGCTCTTACAGCTGCCGATAAAAGTTAGAAGTAGAAAATGCTAAAAAATAAACACAGTAAAATATGTTGCATTGAGATACATTTTAGGTGAATCTCAGGATTTTCGGGACTTTTTAAAAAACTTGTGGCTAACTACAGAATAGAAAGGCAGGTATACAAGACTAAAACAATAAATACTCTCATATTAAATTTACAGCTAGAAAGGATGAGACTGTGTTGATGACACCTATCCTGGAAAGCAGAAAGAGAGCATAATTTAAGGACGTATGCTACAACTCTGGCCTACTAAATTTCTCTTTCAGATTTCGAAGAAAACAAATTCATAATCCCTCAGCGTTTTCAAGTGAGAATTAGCCAAATTAAAATAGAATTTAAGTTTTGCGTGCTGCCCACTGCAGCACAGAAAAGTTAACTCCCAGTAGGGACAAAGCTGCACATCCACGATTTTAACCAAGTCACCTGAAATTTTCTACAGACCTCAATAAAACCAAACTTGTCACTGTACCTGACAGGGTCCCTGGGTCACTGGAAGCAGGCCATCTACCAGATGTCACATCTTGCAGAACCTTGTCATATCCTTCCTCAGGACCCTTCCGAAGTGTTGCGCTTTCTGAGAGGTTTCTCAGCTGTGCTGAGGATGTCTGCAGAAGAAACAAATACACACTTCATTCAGAAAACAAATGCTATATCTTTAGTAAATTATCTGTCTTTGGGTATTCAATAACACTATTCTTGTATTTGGAAGCATGGCAGAGTTTATATTTTTTTCCATTAATAGCACGGATTTAGCCAGTACCACTTTTAACATGGAATACTATTTAAAAAGTATTCCTTACAAAGCTGACAGAATTTATCAGATGTTACAGAACTGCTGTAAAATGTTTTATGTGTGGGTTTTTTTAATACACTATACTTTCTGTGAAATTCTTAAGTAGGATTTTTGAAGTATTAAATATCTAAATTTACCATGGGCTTTTGACAAAATTTATGTTTACAATTTGTACACTCAAATGAATAAAATAATATTTTTTACACAACTTTAAACAAGTATACACATTCTTTAGTCAGTGCATAAGAGTATTTCAAGTTTACTGGGATTGAGAATAAGACAAGAAAAATTCAGGAGATAAACACATCAAAAGCCTTAGTAAGATTTATGTAACTGCCTTATGCATTTTAGCCATCTGACAGTGTTAGCTCTTTAGAGCAGAGCCTGGACTACCTGCGTTCATTCCCACTACCTCAGTGTGTCTGGATGCAAAAACTTTGCTACAGCGCCGAAGTGAAGCGCAGAGCTGGTAAGTGAAGAGTGGCTGCCCAGCTACCGTGCAGTGAGCAGAAAGTGGTTATACAGGTTTTCACTGCCTTCACCTTAACTCTGCATGCACTGTTCAGTCACTGCCACTCACACACAGAGTGAATTTCTTTGCATTTGTCTTGGTGTCTTGAGGATTAAAAGTAATAAAGCGCATTTACTCACAGACCAAAGCATTAAAGTTAAGTATTAATACCATACGGTGTAAGACAGGACAAAGATACATCAATTCCAGTTACACTTTTTTTTTTTTGAAGTTGCACTTAAACTGATTCATCATTAAATGTTTGTGAGGTTCCAACAAGGGTCCCAAGGTCACAGTGCAGCCCATCTGCACAGAGCTAATCCCACAGTCATGGCCTTGAAAGCACTTCCATTCTATTAACATGCAACTTAAAGAAAACACTCAACTTACTAATTTTTTGAAATGCATTTAGAGCTTTCAGGGGTCCTACTGAGATGAAGGCAAAATCCATGGGGATGTGATCAGCTTGGTTAGACCTTCACTGTCAGAGGAACGCTCATAAGGACATTGAGGCTGGTGGTCTGGCCTGCTGAAATGTCTTCTCTTTTTAGTTTAGGAATTACATAGGGAGTAACTAGAACAGGAAACTTCTCCCTCCCCCCAGCTTATTAAATGATTTCCTGTCAGTCCTTAGAAAAAGCAACTCATTGCTCAAAGCCTCAAGAAGAAGTCGTGAGTGGCTCACGCCCAGGCTGGGAACAACAGGAAGGGAAGGACAAGCAGAGCTAATTGGCCTTTTTACACTTTACCTTTAGCGGGGTAGCCAGCATGTTGTAGATAAGCTTTCCTCACTACTGATACCCTGTTGGTCCCTTCCTCTCTTTCATTCTGTCTTGCCTTTAGACATGACCATGTGTGATTCTGGCTAACGCCCAAGGGTGACTTAATGACCTTCTTCACATACCAGCTCTCAGGGAAGCTACATTTAAATCTCATCACTCCACCATTTCCCAGGCACAATAGAAATAAGCCATTTTTCCAGTGGCCTCATCTACATAATTAAAAACCAAATCAGCACTAGTAAGACCACCTAATAAGTGACTATTTCATTTGACTCAGTCAATAAGTGACACATATTTCACTGATAGAATTTGTAGTCTTCATTTGTTAAAATACACGCTTCTCAAAGTGATCTTTCTAAAACTATATCAAATGTTGTTGTTTTTTTTTTTTTCTGAAACAAGTACATTTCCAACAGCATCTTGGTAAGGCAAACCCATAGACAAATAGGTTGGCATCTAGACAACCAACTAGCTGGTACTATAGATTAAGTAAATTCCAGTAGTCCCAGACAATATATTATCATACTATGTCTATACAGATGTGATATGTAGGCACATTTTTTCTGATCTAGGCCTAAATTATCGTTCAAATAACTAAGTATTCACACCCCTTTAACTGCAACTGCATGGCAACTATTCCTTTTTATTTTCCTGTTCTCCTGCCAATATGCAAGCATAAAAAAGTGTACAAATTATATTGATACATACCTAATTTACTGACAAATCTGCATATTTAAATGCTAGAAAAAGCCCATTAAGAAATACCTCACTTTTATCAAACTCTAGCAATTATTTGTAACAACTCAATGAGCATTATCACAGTGACTTAGGCCCTGAGTGGCATTTCTAGACCTCAAAATATTCTTAGTGCTCAGCACTGAATTGCCCCCATTGGTACTCATTTGTTGTGAAAGATAGAGTCCAGGATAGGACACACCATGCTTGATGCTTTCCAACACTACAGAATAAAATGATTATTCCATAGGTCTCATCAATAACACTCCAACTCCAGTGTAGTGTGGGCCTTTCTTCTCAACAGCATGAGTGTCAGGGTACACTGTGTGATGTAAGGATGAAGGAGTCGGAGTAATTAATATTAGAGTAGTCAACTGGCCATTGATTGTTTATGCAACAGGTTATTCCTGTCTAAGGTCATACCTTACACATCCTTCTTGACTAGAATCCTGTTTTTTTTTCAGTTCATAACTCATCTGCAGATTTAACCCATACTCTCTAATCTTTCAACCATGTTTTGATGGATGTGTTGAATAGCACCATACCCAGGGATCTCTGAAATCCCACCCAATATATCCTCCTTTAATATAAGTTTCCACTATACTTTTCAAACACAATGCAGTGGTTCCATAAAGATCTGAATTTTTTAGCATACATACAAAACCACCATGAGAATATTACAAAAATCTTTCTTCTCTGTCAACTAGGCCTATTACTTTTCCTTGTGGAAGAAACAAGGCCACCCTGGGCAGCAAAATTCAAGATCAAGGTGCGACTCTTACTCTTTCTGCAACTTTCACTTGGGTTCAGGTGTTTACAGCATTTAAACTTCCTGTTCTGCACTGTGTTTACAGCAAAAGTTGATGGCACATCCTAGAAACGTACTCTTGGAGGCAAGAACAATGTTGTCATCATTTATGGCAAATAAAAATATCTCAGTAGAATTTTTTTTTTTAAAAAGAGACACCATTATTTTAGATGCAGAGTGTAAAAATGTAGGTGTTGCAGAGTGTAAAAATGTAGGTGTTGCAGAGTGTAAAAATGTAGGTGTTTGTATATACATTGTACACTTGCAAGGGGAGGAAACAAAAAGCACATAGCAGAAAATCCCCATTTCTCTACTGATAATCAAACATTTGAAGTAAAACGTTCCAATGGTTATACTTCATCTAACAGTTAAGGATGTTTCATTCTGCACTGAAGACAGGCACTTTTTTTGTCTCCTAAAATATGTTTCTAATTTAAGTTTGAAAAAAAAAATATTTCCATTGTGCCATATATGCGGTAACTCAAAACCAAAATGAAAGGATTAAAATCAGGGCTGCACAGAATGGTTTAAATTAAATTCAGGTAGTGGGGAAGACTGCCGTATCTGGCAAACTCCCACTTATACTGAGCTTTCTGGCCAAGAGGCAAGATGAAGCATAACAATCCTTACCTGCCAAGTCTAGAGCAATTTTGAGGCTTTTATTCATCTCTTAAAATAAAATGTTAATGCTCTTGGAAGCTTGCCTACCTATACAGTGGATCTCACCTGTCTTTTCTTTATCCTCACACAAATGTACTATAATACGCTTCAGTAATGACTGAAAATGTTTTCAGACTTTTTTTTTTTTCCTAAATACATGGTATTTAAACTTATCGCCCATTACACTTCAATGGAAGACGTGACTAAATCCTACAGGTATTTTGAAAATCTTAGCAATAGGTCACAAATTATTGCTAGCAACATACTGTATGAAGAGCTGAAATTTGGACTGTGGAATGCCCTTTTCCTGTCTGTCACTCTTCTCACACCTATAAAACCTCTGTTGTCCCTACATAGTCTTCCTAATTAAATCTGCACCCCCCAGAATGGTTCTGTTCATGATAATGCAAACTAATTTATTTGATTCATATTATTACTACAGCCAATATGAAATCAGCCCCAAGGCTTCCCCAAACACATAGTTATGTCCCTGGCTGGGTTGCTTTTGGCTAAGGAAAGAAAGGATAAGCAGTGCTCTGTCTTTCAGGAAAGGCATTGGTGTTGACGAATTAAAATTTTCAGAAGCTTCTTAGAAGATTCCTCAAAATAGTAATATTAAATGTTTTTTATTACTATTTGGCAAGAAATGAAATATGTAAATAATACATAGATCTCTCTGGAGCTTTCTCCTAGTCTTGTACGAGTTTTAAAGATTTTCAGATGGTACCAGTTACAAAACAATTTAGTAACACCCTGGACTAATAAGGCCACAGTTAATCTGTATAGACCATCTACCTTCAGGAAGCTCTTTATTCCAAGCCAGGGAATTCCCAAACTTTTTCTGACACATGTAGAATCATCAGCAACGGCAAATACCTTCACTGGCAGCATCAGTTCCCTTTTGTTTGCTAGGCTATGTGCCATTTTGAAGTGGTTTGTGCCCCTCCCAGTAGTATATTCATCACATTATCTAAGCTCTTGCATTCTACAGCAATCTAAAAATCATTATTTGCTGTAAAACCTGAAAATTTTGCAGCAATAGCACACTAAGTCACAGGCACAGCTGACTTGAGAAACTACTACTAAACCTAGTGTATTAATGCTATTTTTCATCTCCCCCGAAGATTTTTTTTTTTTTTCAGGATACATTGACTAGGAAATTTTGACAATCTTGTTAAAAACCGAGTTTCATATCTTTCTGGTTGGGACTAGGGGCATTGTAACAGGTCAAAACCAGAAGAATTCTTTTGTTTTGCTTTATTATATATCAAGATCACATCTGGTGAAATGCCGTGAGTTCTGAACACTTTGGGGTGAACTGACAGTAGGTAATGGAACTGCTCCTAGTACTATGCATTCTGCAAAACAGTAGTTTAAGAAAAAAATCATAGAGTCATAGAATCATTTAGCTTGGAAGATACCTTTAAAATCATCGAGTCAGTTAGCTTTGTTCTTTATAATTTGTCAGGAAAAAGTGAAAGGAGGTGTTAAGCAAGCTTGTATTAAAGGCTGCTTTAGTTAATTTTTTCTTTCTTGGACCACGTTTCATGAAATGGGATAGTAATTCTTGGAAACTAATGCTCACCACTTGCCACTGAAAGGGAAAGTAGGCAAGGATGCCTCAATGCAAAGAGGTGGTACCCAACTTGCCCTTCTGCACGCTGCTCTCAGATTGAGGTGTACTCCAGAAAGTGCAATGTTCCATGTTGGAGCTCCTGCAAAGAGGTATCTGCCTGATATACGGTCTGCAGAAATGAGGATTTTAATATTAAACTTGGCAACTCTGACCAGGGCTGAGATACCAGGGAAAGAAAACTGCACTGTCAAACAGGAGGTAAGTTTTCAGTTTTGCTTAAACTCATGTCCCAAGTGACTTATTTCATGATGATTTCAACTGCCACATCAGTGACCTTTGTGTTCAGAATGTGTTTCCAGTACTGGCGCATGCAGAAAGCTTTCTTCTTAAATTACAGAGAGTTCAAATAAGTATAATCCTAAACGGGATCTCTGCTTCAGAACAGAATCAGAGTCACTCGTGCCATTATCAGATCATCTTCTCACACAACCCAAGGTCAGGCCAACCTAGGCAATTATTTATAGTCATTTGTGTGGAACTCACGGCATTTGAAAGCCTCATGAAAGCTCATCAGGCTGCACAGAACTCCAGAGGTCATTTCTGTTCCCTATCATTATACCAGCCCTTAACAGTGGGGAGATTAGAAACACTCCTTCAATTCTAGATGGTGATATTTGGCTTACTAAGGAAAACTAATGTACTGTAGCCCACACTGAAAAGGAGATTGAGACTAATGCCTGAACTCATGTGGCAAAGCTGCTCTGTAACACGAGACATTGCAGCAAGAACAACCTCTCTACACGATCACAGGAAAAGTCATGGAACCACTCCGCGTAGGTACAGGCTATGATTGAAAACATGGTCACCTAGGTGGGAAGCGTACAGTAAAACAGAGGTTTTGAACTTGCCCACATTAACTTCTTTTGAAGGCCCTAAAAGTGAGGTGGACTTTAAAGTGCATTATTAGTACAGACAGGGTGCTGTTAGCAAACCACCACAGGGAACTGTGCTCCTGTATATGCCATCATCTAATGGTTTAAGGTGGACAGACCTAGCTGGATATTGCAGTGTAAGGTCTGATGAAAAGTTAAGACTTTTCACTACTGTTCTCATCTTCAAGCAATTCTCTCATTTTTCCAGACCTCATTCTGGTTTGTAAGGAAACCCACAGAAATCAGATAAAGACAATCATAGTATATTTGGGAAGTATATACAGCCCACCTCCCATTTACCAAAATACCACTAATTACTCTGATACAAAGATACTAAAGGGCAGCTACAGAAGCAGAAGATATCCTTCACATTAAATAGAGGCAAAAGTATTGCTGTACTCTCATTACAAAAATGAAATTTAGGGACTTTAGGCAGTCTCCCTGTAGTAAGTGCTTTGAACTGGATGCTGTGGTCTTTCTCTGCTGGCAAGAAAAAAAACCAAACAGCTGTATGATTGCTGGTCTGCCAGCCAGCAGGCAGCCAGTGTCTCAGCAAGTAGACGCAGACCTTTTACCTCAAAGTGTATTCTGAACATTTTCAGTACAAATACTAGAACTGAATGGAGCCACATGCCTAGGCAGTGCACATGAATGCACTAAAGAACAACACAGCAGGAAAGCAGCATTGGCTATACACAATGAAAACTCTGTAGGAGCACAAGGAGCCAATCCCACCCCCACGTCCAACTTCCAAATTTATTTTGAGCTGTCACAGGAAATAAGTTCCATACTTTCCATATCTGCTTTTATATGTATTTATATATATATATTTACATAAAAACAATGTAAAGAGGAGTTTAATTCTATTAGGCAGCCACCTATCTGCTCCCTCTATCCAATTGCTGGTAGCCAAGCTCCATTGCTGAATAGACTTCATCCTTCATTTCTATTCTGCCTTTTATCACTCACTTCCCTGAAAATCAATCCCTTTATTCATGTGCATGTGTTCATTCTTTCAGGCTACTGCTCTTAATTATTACATTGGTGCTGTGTTAAAAAAAAAAAAAAAAAAATCAGCACGATCTCTCCACTGTCTTCCCCGCAGAATTTAGAGATAATCTAATACTAACTGTTGTTTATACAGCTAAGCCTCCGACAATGGAGTGGCTGCTTTATTATTTTCATTTTGGGATATCTCTTTAAAAACAGTTGTTGCATTCTCTGCTCTAATATTGTTTTACTTAAACATTTATCAATATGACAAAGGAAAAATGTGAAATATGACAGTATGCATAGCTAAGACATGTGCAACATGGCAGGTTTACACTATTATTTATTATAGAGAGAAAGAAGAAGTACCAAAAAGTTCTGACTGAGCTGATTTAATATTGTGCTACCTTGAGTGTACACTGTCTTGACAAACACGATGTATAAAACTGTGATGGTTGTTTTTGTTAAAGGGAATAAGAGCCTGAAGACATCACAGGCTGGAAGCAATCTCCTAGCACTGTATCCCTCTAAGGTGACACACCTCCCAACTTCTAGTGCAGCCTTAGAGTATATAAAAGTGAAAGACACCCAATAGGTTTAGATATAAGTGTATAAATCTTAGATAAACTGAAGTTTCTCCGGAATGCACGGTATAAGAAGGGATCTATTTGCCCAAAGTAAGAAGTGCAGTATACTCACCTACGTTTTAGAAATTCTCAGGTATTCCTACATAGGTATCTATCCACCAAATACTGTAATGGACCTAGAGAAATCTATTCATTCCCAGGGAGCGTGTTCTAACATCACCCATCCACTGATTTCAGCAGCATAATTCTCCCCATGGCAAAGCATGCAATCTGCAACCCTTGCTTGGATCTCCACCATCATACTAACAGGTTCCCTTTATGCCCTTTATTTACTAGTGTTTAGACAGAAGACTTATTTGGCCTACTATAACAAAAGAGGCTTTTTTTCCAGGGGCTGTCTGTTCTGTTTCTGGGGCAGTAAGTAGCTGTGTTTTCCCTGCTCGAGAACAAGGTCTATGTTGGATTGCCACCACCTCCACAAATGGTTCATCTGAAGATACACCTGGATGTCCTTATATGATACCCAATGCAAAACTACACATGTGATGCACAGTACCTCAGAGGCATTGCTTCACACTGTATACTTATTCAGCTGTCACTCCAACATAAAAGATAGTACTGTAGCAGTCTCGGGGGAAATATGGAACTCCCTCTGCCACTGACAATATATGCACTGAGATCCCTTTCCACTTATCCTCACCCTCCAGTGATAGCTATCACTTCTTGGGTGGACAGCTCACATCAGTTTTTGGCAGTAGAAGGTTTTAGTCTCCTACAAGGTGTAATTAACAGATCAATAGGCAAGTATTGGCAACAGAAAACAGATGTGGGACTTCCAAAAGTCTATTCAGGGTTGCTGGATACAGACACTAATAAAGATCATCACCCTATCAGGTGACATAAACAGGTGGTAAGAAATCAAATTCCACATGCGTGAAAGGAATTGTCAGAGCATCAGTTCATAGACCAATGGAATACACCTGCCTGCAGTTTACTTCTCCACAGCCACACACCAGCAGATGAACTGGTATATTAGAACTTTTTGGACCATGCAAGGGGAAGTCACGATAACAACCTGAGAGCCAACATTAAACTCCATCATGATGGAGGTAACCCAGCAGCTGTCTTTTTTTTTTTTTTTTTGTGAGAATTAATCCCAAAATAATGGTCACAGCTTCCCTTCTCTGTGTCCAGGACTATCAGCTGTGGAGCTGAACAAACTGACTAGTAGGAAGCTGAACTCATAAATTTCACTATGATCCACAAGTCAGTCTCGAGAAGATACTTGCTGGGGTATGTTCCACACCCTAAGATACAGAGGGAGCGACTACGTCTGCTGTGAGGTAGAAAACTGACTCCACACACAGCACAGGTTTTGAATCCAACTGGACAGGTCAAAGCCACATGGAAATAACCCAGTTATAAATAAACAAACATGCATGCATCAGACAATGGTCTTCCCAGGGCTGAAGCCTGGGAAAACAGAAAATCTGCAAGGGCACTGAAGGTAAGGGATAATTAGAAATCTGTGATGCAGTTCAACTTAACGTAGAGGCAGACATTTGGCTCTGGCTCAGCCAAACAGTTGAGAGAAACTAGGAGAGAGATGCATACACTGCCCCTTTTCTGCCATACACAGAAGGTGCAGAGACTGCATGGCTCTGCACAGCTGCTGGTGCATCCCTTCTCTCCCTTGCATGGGTCAGGCATGAGTTCAGAGCTAGCCCTTGCAGGAGAAATGCATCTTCTTTGCAAAATTTTAAAGCTATTGGGTATGTGCCTTTAAAACCAGCTGTCTGTTATTAGGATTTCATTACTGCACACTGCTCGTGATTTTGGCAAGACTGTGTGACAATTAACATGAATTCTTCTGGGAGGGATGCAGCGCATGACATCATGTAGTAAATCTTCTGATATTAGAACCTTTCATTCGTGCCCTACTGTACTTGTTAGGGTAACAAACTCAAAATGAAAAATGTAATTACCCAACAGAGCTTTCAATTGTATCATATATTAACTTCTAATACTCCAAGTATTCATTCTCAAATCCAAATCTGACACAAAACACATTGGAAGATGAAACTTTACAGATCTAATCAGGCACTAATCTGATTCTTCGACAGACACCGATTTAAGAGAATTGTATAATGGGAAGTCTCAGGTACGGTAATAACAACAATTGAACAACAATTACCCTTGTCTAACTTAGTGCTGGACTCCGAAAACTCTCATGCTAACAAATGCTAAGCAAAATATAAGACCAAATAAGCTCTCAAAACAAGCAGATTTTGCAGCCAAATCTTCCTGGGAACAGCTTTCTGAAAATATTGATAATACTGGGAACCAGTAGTTTACAAACCTTAATTTGAGCTCAAAAGCCCCCCTTCATGAATTTATTCTACCTTTACAGGTAAATGATTTTCAAGAACAGTCACCAAACAGACAGGAAAGAGAAACTGTTATTCTGCACTGCTTTTAGGTTAATTTACCAGGTTTTAGGACTTCATGCACTTTTATGAGAAGACTCTCAATAGCAGAAGATTTAAACACATAACGATAGGCCAGGCCGTCCCACCAGTTTTAATCACACTGGTATTAACTAACCCTTTTTGTGTGATCTTCAACTTTTGCTTAACTGAGCAAACAAGACTGTTCATGTCCCCTTTTTATTTCCTACTTAGTCTTTACACTAATTACTATAGCTAGAAAAGATGACAGTGGTAGGCTTTTCTGCATTTGAGTTCACTAACACATGCAAACTACAGTATTCATTTTGAAAGCTCTGACACTATCCCTGTTACAAATATTAACTTCTTTCTTTTGAGATGCACTTTCCAAAGATACCATGCAAGAACATCTCAGCAGCATTCCAAAGCTTTACTTTTCTTAGTAATTACAGGGGAATATTTAAAACTTCAAAAGAAATGCTGAGGCATTGCGAGTATAAATTGTCCAGGCTTCATCTATTTCAATAGCATCAAGACAGCATACGTCCTCAGATAATCTAGCACAAACCTCTTACTAGAATCCTGATGCAGTACTGTTTTTTTTTGTTAAGCAAAGGTACAAAGTTTCAAAACAAATTTGAGACCTATAAGCTTCTAATGTTAGACACTTTTCTATCCTTTCACTGAAAATTTATTCTACTTATTCATATGCAATACAACATTGTCCTAGAATTAGCAGCAATGAGAAAAATTGAAAGCATACTTACTTTTTTCTTTATTAATTCAACAGAAGGCAAAGCTGTTTTAAAGACCTTCAGCCCTGTGTGTTAGCTTTTGAACGATTCCACCACTAGTTTGCAGCAAAAGCAGAAAATAATTGGAATTTCCATAAAGATCGAGAGCACACCTTGTTTTAACTTCTATGTATTCTGCCAGTGTTCTCTCTACCATCACAGAAGAATAAAAGTGAAAAAGACCCCAAGCCCCTACATAATATATTGAAAGTAAAGCAGTAAAATAGATCAAGGTGTGATGACTCCAAGGGATCTCAACCACAGAAGTGAAAATTCAGCACACGGTGTAGAATTATAATGAAGAAGGCTTCAAAATGCTCAAAGCGTTGTATTTACGGTATTATACTAGAACCACACGATCTAAGTGATCTTCCACACCTCTTTAACTTTCCCTAACGACCTCATGTTTTACCTTCCACTCTTTTCTTCTACTTTCATTTGTTTACTTTCCTTAGAGCACACGCATCTTCCAGCTCCAAGGCGAGTATAAATGAGATCTATGTCTGTGCTTGTCTCCAGAGTTATCTTTTGATACTTGCCTCAAAACACCTTCATCTTAAAACTAAGAAGATGGCTGATTGCCTGTGATAACTTCTCACAAATGAAAACAGTAAATAGCAAGTCCACTCCATAACTTGATTCACCTCTCCTGCATACTTTTCAGTATAACTTTTTTGTGAATGGTAGACTACACCTTTATTTACACCTGCTCTTTTAGAAACAACAGTTAGCTGAGCTGCCTATAATTATCTAATATTCAAAACACTGAGTTCTGATTATTATAAACTTTTCAAAAAAATTCTTCTTGCTAGCGTTTTACCTTATCATCACAATCAACCTTAGCTAGAGGCTTTTATTCTCTAAGATTCAAATGTTTGGCTATTATTTCCATCAACATAGCCTGAACTACACCATAAACCCAATATTCTTCAGCTGCAGAGGTAACACTAAATCCTTTTGCATTGCACAGAGCTGAAATCAGCTTAGAAGTGCAAGGAGCAGCACACTCCAACGAACAGGGAAAGGACCTGGATTGCATTCCCAGCTCTGTCCTCGATCTGCTGTGGGACCCCTTTACCTCTTTGCGTCTGTCTCCCTTCTCAGCTTTGCCTGTAACGTCACTCAGGCTGCAAGCCTCTTGCTTCTCAGGAGGTAGGTTACAAAAGCAGATGTAGATATAGATAATACTAATGGCACTCTGATTTTGTGAAGAGATGGAGTTCTACTACAACACCTAGGAACAGTAACAGTTAAGTCCCACTGCCTTGCTCCTTGAGTTAGGATAAGCTTGTGCAGCCTTTTGCACAAGTTTGCTGACACTGGGCTCTTCTGCAGGAACATTTCACATCCTTAGAGAGGTAGATTGTTTACTAAGATTTGCTGACCAGTTTCAAACCATCCTCAGTACACCGCTTTGTAGATCAATTGTTTTCAGCATTAAGTTTACAATTAGTTCACTAGCATGTAGGGCATAAGAGTCAGACATACAAAAGCTGACTGCAACTCATACACAACAGAAGCTAAACGAGCTGACTTGCACACAAATGCATCCATCAAGAGGAAGGAAAGGAGTTTCAGCCCAGGCAGAAAAGATCTTTAAATCTGGGCTTGTTGATTTTTATTTTGGCATTTTTCCTTCATTTAACCAAGTAGGGTATTGGCAGTGCTCTTTATAAAACACAAAACTACATGATGAATTTTGTCACTTAACACAAAAAAATCATAGCAGAGACTTCAGAAAAGGGACACCACCCACCCTGAAGTTTAGCACTCCAGCTTGTGTTCTTGTAGCAGTTACACAATAGTAAAAAGCAATGTTCATGGATCATTTGCTGTATGCGTAGTGTTAGGCACATGTTAACTTTAGAATCACTTCTCTGTCTAGGGGAAAAGAAAAAAAGATCACTTGGTTAGCTAACACTGTCCCTTCTCCTTTGGGCATAAACAATCTTTTCAGGTAATGTAGATGCTAAGCATAAACAGCAGCTGTGGGATGTGGGAGCTAAAATTGATGAAACTCAGCCTACAGTATAAAAAAAGGCAGTGTGATTTTATAGAAAAGGGAGTAACACTATCATTTAAATGAAGGACAGAAACTGTGCTCACTCTGGAGCAGAGGTTGTACTCTGCATGGCTGTCTTAGGGATTGGTCATGCATGATGCAAAGGACCTTGACTCAGGGCATTGCAACAAAAGTGCTTGATATACTGTAGTGCAAAAAACATTTTGCTTTCCAACATGACTCTCCTGAAATTGCATAAAAGCATCACTGGTAGTCCTGCTTGTAACAGTCAACCTGGAAATTTCCAGTTCTGGACTTTTTTTCTTTTCCTTTGTTTCATCCCTCTAGGTAGAAACTGAAATTACCTCCCTGTCCACACTTCAACAACTTGGATAATTTTCCTACCAGCTGATACCCACAAGCAGGAGGCCCATAAAAACTGGGTTTAAATAAAAACAAAGTTTCCATTATAATATTATAGAATCAGCAGATGAATCCATTAATTTCCTCCCTCTGGGTACAGAAAGGTACAAAGGTACCAGAGAATTTCCAGAACAGGCTACTGCAAGCTTATGCTTCTTTTCACACACTAGAAGAGCTGCTTCTATAGCAAACCAGTAGATTAAAGTCTTGTTTCTGAGGCAGCTGTCGACAAAGATGTCAGGTATGAAAAAGACCACTTTTTTTGAGTAAACTCTCCACCCATTGGGCTAGTATTCAGGAAAATCAAGTAACCACTGTGCTGCTGTTGTATTATGTGATCTGAGCTCATTCTAGTGCCTTGGAAAATAATTCTCTCCCTACCAACAGCAGTCCTCTCAGATTTCCAGACTGGAAAGCTCAGTGGATGCTTGCTCTGGGCTCCCTTATTCATAGCCTTAGCACTGCACAGTGCAGATATGAGAATCCACATAGAAATTGGCTCACCATAGCCTACCCTGCTCTCCTACGGCTCTGAGTTGGCCTGGGTCCTTTGGCACATCCCACAGACTTAGACTGGTAATGCCAGAATGTTCCTCACCATTAGTAAAGCAGGAAGTTACAGGAAAACTTATTCTACAGCAACAAAGTTATGTGAATTTTAAAAATGTCCTGAAATGGATAATAAAATAATGAATTACTCCTTCCCCATGAAAAAGTCAATGCAATGCACTGAATGAGGCACAAATTCTTGCAGACCAACTCAATATGCGATTGTGACATTGAAGACTAAAACGATATGCAAACATAGGGGCTAGAGTTGAAGTTACATGAGCTATTTTGAATTGAACACTTTGCTGTAATGCCTTTGTATTTCCTGTCACCTTTAAGCTATATCTACATTTGCAAGTTTTGCTGTACAATAGGAACAGATCTGCAGGGTGAAGGAGCCGATGCAGAGGACCCAATGTCAACACTATACTCAGTCTGAGGGTGTTTCTTCAAACTGGCTCTAATCTGGTCCCCACGACTGAACACCCAAAAATGGCTGGAGTATTTTAATTTTGCTTCTGAAGCACATTTTCCATGTCTGTTTGTGAGCTCCAAGACTGGCCTGTGAATTGAATCAATGCACAGTAAGCAGGGACGATCGGGAGTCTCACTTCAGAAATGCGCTTCTGGTTCACACTAAAACGTGAGTATGGACACATCCTTATGTGCATTGCAGACCACCTCTCTGCAGGTGTTCCCTAGCCACATACAGAAGACACCTGGAAGAAGACGCTATTCAACATTTGTAAAGATGCCAGAATATGGCTTACTATTAGGACTACTTCCTTAAAGTACACTCCTGGGGTAGAAACTCAACTTCAGTACTTGATAGAATAAGTCAATGGGATGGCTACAGGATGAGTTTTAAGATATGGAAGTAGTAGGTATATCTCTATTACAGGTAATTCTTTATATTAAAGAATGTTTTGCTTTGCTTGTTTAAAAATATTGTCATAAACAAGTTAAATTAGACAACTTTATTTCAATGAAATATATGTAGCCCTATGGCTTCTGAAATTTTTATTTTAAAATTAATCCACCTAAGATGGGTTTCAGTTGATGTGTCTTCTCGTAGTGGTTACTATCGGGATTATTGCACTATGAACCAATTGTTATTTATGTTACCAGTGGATACAAGGATTTTGTTAGTGGAATTTAGCTTCCAGATTCATTTCATAATCCCTATGCCTATTACTTAGAGAGAAGGAAAAAGCACAAATCAAGATGACATTTAAAAAAAAAGAAGCCTAGACTGGTCTTGTAGGAACATCTAAATCCTTTCCCCTGATTAAATACCTTATCTCAACAGCAGTGCACCAGCCATTTAGGAAAATTAAAGAGGGAGATAGCAAAAAGAGACAGCAGATGATAAAGTGCAGTAGTTTCTAGTCACATAGATAATGAAGGGACTCAGCACATGGCCTTTTCAGTTTATCCCTGCTTCAGCTTATCCTTCATCTGCTTAAATTCAAATGGATCAGTCATTATTAAAATGATTTTGAAATGAGCTACTCCAGTTTCATGTGACTTTTTTTGTGTATCCTATAAAACTTGGTAAGTCTTCAGGAAGACAGGTGCTGTACACTTTTGCCATTTTAATTCAGTTTGGGACTTGATTTCCAAGCAGCAACTGATAGCTAATGCTTAAATGAGATTGATTTTTACTCACACATATCCATTTGTGGGCCTTTTATCCCTTCCAATGAGTTGTCATCTAAAAAACATATAGACTTCCTTGCTGAAAAATACTGATTATGTTGTACAAGAGGCTGTGGGCTTACAATTCTAAAAGATACTGGATACTGAAAGTATATTCTAGACAAGATTTCTTTTAAATAGTCTTCCGTCATGCTTGGAACATTTGACTTGCTTATTTGATTTTTTTTTTTTTTTTAACTTGAGATTTTTGCTTTGACTGAGCCTTATTTGATGTTAAGTGTGCATGGCTTCTCTACATATACCAGAAAACATACCTCATAGAAATGCATATTTTATTTGGAGCAGGAGGTAGAGAAGGGGGAGGTGATTGGACAAGGATATCTCTACTCCTTTGTTTTGAAGGATTAATACTAAAAATGAGAGAGTGTTCCCATCAATTTCTTGATTAAACAAACATTTTAAGAGCAACCACTGCATGTTAAATAGTATATCCAGAATGACTCTTCACATTATTTACCTGTGTTCTATAGTTTTTATGCTATCCTAAAACATTTACTAGCCAAATTCCCCTTAATCATACATCTCCTTCTCCCCCTCCCTCCTACCCAACTTAAAAATCTTGCAACTGGGACCACTTAAAAGATTTCTACCAATCTCAAGCACTTGAATAAACCAGCGATGGTTCTTACCTTCACCTTTGGCAACACAGTACTGCTGTACTTCTCCTTTTATGCCTCCTGGAATATTAATAATAGTCACATCCAGCATGAACATACCTTATTGAAGCAGCTGACTGCTCCCCTCAGAAGATGGCTTATTATTTCACTGGCTTTTGGCTCTCATTAGTTCCCTAATGAGCAGCACAGCTCCCAGATCAACTGTTTAGCAGTGTGCTTCACTGGCACGTGGTTTCCTTGGCACCACCTTGTTCTGTGCCCTAATGACACAATCCACAAAGTATTTGCTTCTCCCCTGGTGAAGGAACTGAGGAATCACAAGAATCAAGGTTCTCGAACAATATTAGGTCTTGAAACTCCTGTTGTTGAAGTCAATGGCAAAGAGCGCTGCATCAATTTTTAAAACAAAAGTGTGTTACTTAGCAAGGTTAAAAAGGCTTAGAGACTACAGAATGTGTATTTAGTTAAGGACAGTAAGAGCTTTAAAATCCTTGACTTTGGTTTTTAAGTACAAATGAATTAACACATCTCCACCATGTAGAATGCAAAAAATATTTGCAAAAGTTAGCTTTCTAGCCGAGTTAACTCAAGTGCAGTTTTACCTTTCATCAGCCAGACCGCCTCTTTGTTATTCTTTGCACCAAGATGAAATGGATAGCTTAAACATCAAAACAACACAGCCTTACATTCTGCTTACATGCCTTGAACAATACTTCTTCCCACCTGTAGGTCACCAGTTCAGAGGTGAACAGGTCATTTCTGTCAGTTCTTCAAATCTAAGACTAGGAATCCACAGTGCTTAAAGGTTTTTTTTAGAACAGCTTCTTTGAGTCAAAGTTCCTCACCACAGGTGCGTGCCTCTATTGTCATTAATTGCTATAAAGAGTGCTGATTTTTTTCTTCAAGTGACAGTCTTTTGAAGTTGGCTTGTGCACTTTTCTGCTACCTTCCTACAAGTATATACTCTGGATTAAACAGTGACAACAGTGCTCCTACAAATCATCTGTATCAATTGATCTGGGAGATAGAAACCAGCAGAAGTTACTGCGAATAATCACTGCCTAAAGCACCCAGTAATAAAGATGAAATTTCAGGAATTGTCTGTCTGTGAAGGGAAAAAACTATGAAGGAGATTATTCCATTGTTATTTAGAAATGTGCGCACTTCAGAGAGCTTTTTCAATTTTTATATATTCACAGGCTAAACAAAATTTCTGTAAGGCACTTGATTAAAGCAGGAGGAGTTACCTTAATGAAGATTATAAAGGTTCAAAGCTATAGGTCTTCTGTCGTAGGGCGAGACTGAGAATTTTTGGCCCAGCCTTGTGTAAGAGGTGGTACACAGCTGTGCTGCCCCAGAAGGAGCCTTGGGAAAGAGCTGTGACTCAGGTAATGCCTTCCTTATTTTCAGGGAAAAGTAAGACGAAGCAGCCATTTACTACAAGTCACTACCTACTGATGTAACTGGACAATGATAACACCAAGCTTTGCCAGAAGGACCTGAAACCAGGATGGCCCAAGAGTGGCTGCTACAAATCACTAATTTAAATAGGATAGTACTTTGCTATTTTTTCTGACTATTTTCTTTCTAATTAAAGTCTTAGTGAGTACAGTAAATACATTTCAACTCCATGAAGAGTTAGGAACTGGTGTTTACACTTCTGTCTGTCAGTTGATTTAGCCTTAATCACCAGCTAAAAAAGCATTGTCTCCAGATTTCCCAGTGACCTGTCTGGACCTGACAGATCTTGAGACATATTTAGTAACATCAACATCTCACTCCTCCATGTGCTCCTTTCTGTCTTCTCTTCCACCCGCTGCACTAGGAAGCTTAGTGCCCTCAACATAGCGCAAATGACTTCATATGCATCATTTAAGATGAATGAAACTGTATTATATTACATTCCACACAACATGCTTTACAGATAAAGTGATATCAAAATTGAATATTACGTTTTGAACTGCTTTTCGAAGTTAGTAAGTATAAGCCAGATTCTGCCACCTTTCAGTTGTCTGTTTCTCTAATATGTTCCAAGTAATTTAAAAGGATTCTCTCAGGAGGACAGTATTTGTAAGAGTAAGTCATTATTTATGTAACAGCTGTACCTTCAATACAAAATCATGAGGGAGCTTTAACACATGCCTAGACATATATTAGTAGGCTTCAGCTGTGCTTGGTTTTAAACAGCTCTTCCCAGTAGCTTCTGACATTGCCTCGCACAGCAATTTGAACTCTAGCAACACTAGCGATGTTGGCTTACATCAATAGAGGTGTGTTACCATCTCTTTAAGTCGTACAGTCATATTAATGTGATTCTTCCTCTGACGCTTTCAAGACTGTAGTTTGAGATGCTATCAGCTCATGCAATTAACTCTTTAGGTTGTATCCTAAAATGAGCACAACCCTTATCTACCCTCTGGACATAGGCTACGCGTCTTTAGACTGGCAGAGAAGCAGCTTGTGCAGTTGGTATTGACTTTGCCATTGCAAATGACAAGTTTCATGTGCTTAGTCCTCAACCTTCATACACAACATAACAGATGGAATTTTTTGCTCTGAGACACGTTACAAGCAGCTACAGTAATGCATGGTACATTATTTTATACCCAGAAGATCTCCTCATAGTGTGGTATGCGACCACAATATTTTCAGGCAAAATTTACTCAATATTTAAACAAAATAATGTTTGCACACTGGTTTGTAGACTTCCCAAATGAGTGTTTTGAATTGAGACACTGAGGTATAGATTAAACCTTCAGTGTCACGTTTCACAATGCTACTGACTGCCTGCTAGATCAAGCAAGCTCTTACCCTTATGGAGAGAATTAGGTTAAAAATATGCCCAGTTTTCAACAGCAATACTATCAGAATTCATATCTCAATTCAGCTCTTATCTTCGCTTCACTGTAAGTAAGGAATTTGTGTACCAGTTGTGCAGCCTTTTCCAAAATTAATTAGACTAAGAACCAGCAGGAAATTTTACAACTGATTTTTTTATTCAATATAAAAAGCTAATTCATCAAAACCAGCATGAAACATTAAGGAATGTTTCTCAAGAGAAGATGGAATGACTGGATTGAGAGAGAACAGCAAGGAACGTTCATCTCCTTAGATAAAAGGGACCCGCTACAGACCACTGGTTCTGAATGGTCCTTTGGGACACTGAGGTTCAATTCCAGTCACCAGTAGTGTTTTAAAACCCCAACTGAGGTTGAAGCAACATGAAGAGAGAGAATGAAAAAGACTCCCAGCATAACCTATTGTCTTGCCGCTCATCACGCACTTCAGAAGCAGAGAACTAAGGCTGCACTTCCACCACAGCTTACATCAGTGGAAGTCAGCACTGTTGGGGTCCTTCTCAGCAGTACAAAGCCCAAGTGCCCTGCGATGTCATCTTGGCTACACAAAGTCAATACCAACAAACCTACTAACCCAAATTATTTAAAATATCACTCCTGACTTATTTCATCACTTCATTAAAAGTGACCTTTCCTATAAATAATATTGCAAGACACAAACTCTCCATCAAAACTGTCATTTCATGGTTGTTCAGTTCAATGGATACATGCTTTGAAATAAAAAAGACCCAGTTCTTTTAACAAACATTGCCTCAAAGATTCAACACTTCAGCCTGCCTGTGTTTAAGCAGGGTGAAGTTCTCAGTACTAATATTAAGAGCTCTGAACGTACAAGTCATATTAAGCTACTGTCTTCATTATCTCTTGAACTTTTATATGATACCAAATAAGAACCAACCATTGTGGTTCCAACCAGCCAAAAAATTTTCCATTTCAAATTTGAAAAAAATTCCTAGACAAACTTGGAATGAATTCTGAAAGTTTTTCCTACTTTGTAATCTAGCCATGGAATAGCTTGACTCTATGATGCTCAAATCATAACCAACATTTCCAACACCTATACAGTAAAAAAGTGAAATACCTTTCCAATGATAAAGCTCACTGATTAGCATATGTAAAAGAGAAACGAGAGAATCAGTGACAGGTGATTGAATTGAGTGAATAAAATGCCAATTCTTCATAACACAAGCACTGTACTTCCAGTTGAGGATTCAAAGCGAATAAATATTATTGAAAAGCCAAAGTATGTACTGCAGAGAACAAACACCCTCTGTTGTAATCTGTACTGCATTCAAACTATGTTGAGAAAGAATTCCTCATCCTACATCTTGTAGTGACTCAGCCCAACACTGCCACTTTTTAGGAAATGCGAAACCATTAATTGCCTTATCTGATGAACTAGAGTCCTGCTAATGACTTATCAATTATCACAAGGCTTATCTTTCAGTTTCTTATTAACCAAAGATGTTCTGGAGCAGACTATCTGCGGACTTGCTTAACATACGGAGACCAGACTACTGTGGAAGAAACATAACACTTTCTGTTGAAGAACACCCAAGCCCCACAGCATCAACATTACAAAAAAAAGAAAGTCAAAGTGGGTATTTTTTTAGCCACATCAGAACCACTCTTGTTTTTTTTACTTAATTCTCCATACCTCCTTTACTTTTGAGATAACTGCTAATGGGTCTGATTTTATATAGTAAAAAGGGCCTGATTTATAGGAACAGATGATCTCTCATTAGCTCAGCCAACATCACTGGGTCAAATAGTTAGGTTCTGTAAAATGCGGACTCCTCTTTAGAAAAAGCTTCAAACAAAAATTTGTACCCACTTGTGGAGCAGGGCAGTGGTAGGTGCTCTGAAACACCCCAAATTTGTCATTAGGTGATTAGTAACTCACACCAAGGAAGGCAAGAGCATTGGAATATTGGTTTCACTTACAGACCAGTACAGAAAGACACCATCAGATGAATCAACAGGCAATTCATCCATTTACTGCATAACACTACTTCAAGAATGTTTCCTAAAGCTACTTTGGTAGGATTGTGAAGTTAAAGTTTTAATAAAACTTAAACTTCACTGAAGTATTTGGTATGAACATTTTACTAAAAAGCATGGTAAAGTCATTAAATTTGGAGTCAAAGATGACATGGATCAAATCAGAAACCTTGAAAACAAAACCCCAAACAAAACAGCACCAGAGAAGCCAAATCCTTCCCACATTTTAAAAGTTGTCTTGGGAGGGAAGAGGTACACCTTACCACAACAGTGAAATCAGATCAGTATGAAGCCTGTCTAATTACTTTAGGTCAGGACTCTGCCAAGAGAGATGGTAACCAATCCTACTTACAGTATCTAGTATTTTATCCAATATATAAGAAATCCAGGATAGTCCAGGCTAACAGTCCATACTGATAAGATTAGTTTAATATGTGCTTACGTGTTAGCAAAATTTGTATTTGGATGTTTAAGAAAAACAAAGAAAGAGTTTGCACTATTGATACAGTTTTGTTTCTACATTTCAGTGAATATTTACATTGATTATTTGTGGTATTTTGCCTGCTGTACTTGTAACACTGCTTACGTGGGAAGCCGGACAGTCTACCTACAGATTTTGCCTGTCTGATGTGTTAGAATGGGCTTTTAAAATTCATTTTAAAGAACTGCTGTAGAATTTGACTTTTTGTGTCATGCTGATAAAATCATTGCTTATATTGTCAAGTATCTTCTGATACTGTTCTCTGGGATGCTTTATAAGGATAAATTAATCACTATCATCCTTTGTCATTTAGGATATGGAAAACCAACCAAAACCACTTATGTGCAAATTCGGTAGTGGCTAATATAGATTCCGATTAGGTCTACAATCTTTTTTTCTTGTGGATAGAGGTTGTTTTTACTAAGCAGTGATTTTAAAAATTGAGTACTGCAGTTCAAAATAGGAGTTTTTCAGCTGTTAGGTGCACAATTAAAACTTCTTTGAGGAAGAGTAAGATAACACATGGAGATTAAAAAAAAGCCCTCTAGAAGGAAGCTCTGATTTTAAATTCCTGGATATATCATGCAAAGCACTGGTAAATTAGGCACCAGAAAAAGTACTTGCCCTCTCAGGAAAATTATCTGTTAGAGCACAGGACTGGCAGTGAAGACATCTGAAGTCCATGCCTTCACCCACTGCTAATCAGTCAGTATGAAAATTATATCAGTATGAACAGTGACTTCCCCTCTTCAGGTTGCTGTTTGCCCCATGAGGACTCCAGGCTATTAGGTGCACAGGCAAGACTAACAATACAATAGTAAGGCCTTATTAGGCTCTTGAAAGTTAAGTTATTCATAAGTTAGTCCCTAATTCAGTAAACTATTGAGCACATACCTAGACATCTTGCTTATTTGGACCTTCTGATTATCAGAAAGAGTTTCAAGACACTCAGAAGATCCTTTACCTGTTCTGGGTGGTCCATATAAACTCTAATTTCTTCTAAGTTCTTCCTCTTCACTAAAAAAAACCAAAACAAAAACCCAAGCAAAAATCCCATCCCCTAAAATTCCAGACCACCATTGAGTAGGACCACAGTTGTGATAGTTCAGATAACAGTTGATGGCTACATAAAAAAAAAAAAAAAAAAAAAAAAATCAGAAATCTCTGTAAAAGCTCTTCTTGCACCGTTGCAAGTTACTAATCATGTGACATTTAATCTAAACCAAAGGCAAACTTAGCTATGAATATTTTTCCTCGCCAGTGCTCTAAATGTAATAATGGTTTTCAGAATGTGTGGGTCTGGCTCACTTCAAGCGGTTTTGCTCCTTCCTTGACTCCAGCTGCAAACTACTAAACACATACTTTTTTAGGTCATTATGGCCTAATGTCTGTGGCATTACATTATTTCAGTGACATATCTTTGAACATACCGTAATTCCAAAAACTGCAGGTCATCTTTTAGGCTAACTGGAGAGCAGGATTTTATATTAACTCCATCCTTTGTCTCCGTCTCCCTTTTTAAAAAAGGAAAACAACAAAAAAAATCACACCAAACTTCCTTTACCGTTATTCCCTTCTTGGTAATGAGTCTTATAAACTTGCCCTATTAGGAAAAACAATTGCTAGTGGCAAAAAGTGCACCACCACTGAGAACATCTTCCACCCTGATAAATCCTGGCACAGAACCAGACACAGAGGATAGCTAAAGGACAGTATTCATAATCAGAGATTCTTAGACAAGGAAACCTTGCCAAAGATGATTTCCACCCCTCCCCTTAAAAACAAACAAAAAAAAAACCCACACGCACCCAAGCCAATAAAAGATGACGGCTGTCTTTAGAATGATACTTTTTATGGTACATTTCAAAAGGAATCAAGAAACTTCATTTAATTTGCTTGGGTTAATCCATGGTCCTATGAGCTAGATACATATTTACCTACTTATACTCTAATTAGATATCAAATAAAATTAATTTGAGTGGTTTCTGTTTGAGAAAGGAATGCTCAGAAGAGCAAAACTTCTATAAATCAGGTACAGATTTTGCCACTGCAGTGACAGAACTCCATGAACTTATCATTTCAGCTCTAAGCGACAAATTTAGTAAGAACACACACACTCAAACACAATTTCAGCCACAAGCTATGAGTTAAGGTATGTCAGTTGCTGCATTTGGTCAGCTTTACCCCAGTGAAAAATGGGAATTTAGGTATTTTGTCAATGTAAGTTGTATGAGATACCATCTTCTATGAGCCATGCTATCTCATAAGCAGAAAAATACTGGTATTTTGCATGAACACAAAACTTAAGCTTTGTGGTATAACACTGGCAGCAGTATAAAGCATAATTTCAACTATGCGAGTGCAGTACATTCAAGAAATCACTCTTCTTACTTTGTACTCTTCCTTGCTGCAGTAAAGAGCAGCAGAACACAAATGATTTTTTCCAACAGAAAGAAAGCAGGCATAACACGGACATTTTTGTAGCTATATCAGTTTTTCATACCTCCTGGTTTTCACCATGCCCAACTATAGTCAGATTCTCCCGAACACAAAACTGCAGCTTCCTAACTTTAGAAAGGGGAAGGACACAAGTAGTTCTCAGGTTCTCAAGTACCCAGCAGGGAGAGCAAACTAAACTATGAAGCCACCACGAGGGGAGACCCTAATCTGGACAGGATTGGAAGGTAAAGAAAACTCCAGATTCCATTCCCTGCCATCCCCCTTTCACGCCCCCATGCACATACACATATCTGAAAAGTAATTGGAGGAAGACACTTGTAAAGATATTCATATGTTACTCCAAAATGGAAATTTCAGTGTTGCCAGCAAAGCCCACAGACCCACAGGAACCTCAGGGCACAAGAGAACTATGCCTGCAGGAGAAATGGAGGACAACATCTCAGAGGTGGACAAGAGCCTCAGACAGCCCACCTACATGAAAGCAGGAAGACGCGCATCAAATGATTGTCTTTACACAAGCACTTTGGAAAGCTGAACCGTTTTTTAAAAGCACTTGCATGTTCAAAAAAGGCTCTGTCCCTTCCCACCAATTTCTCATTCCTCCTCCTAACACAGCCTGGCTGCTCTGGTGCTTTTGGCTCTCTGGAACTGGAAAAGCCTAGCAAGATTGCTCATTTTTCAGCAAAACCTTGCTGCAGACTGAAGAGCTTTAGCTAAGCATGCACATTTTGAATGTGTATCCAAATCAAACCCAAACATCTTGAGATTCTTCCTTCACTAACTCCAAACACATTTGATATGCTTAAACACGCATTGTATTCTGTCAGAAACCAAATGGCTATTTGCTGTTCCAAATAATCAGATATATTTTGCTGGATGATTAACAGAAATAATGCTCACCCAAAGCAATCAAACTTTCATTTACATGTTTAAGAGCCTGACCTTCAGCCCCTGAAGTCTGTGGGACTCTTTCTAGTCACTTTGACAGACCTTGGATCTAGCTTTAACCGATTTTCCCCCCCTGGATATATTCATCCGTTGAAGACTGAGCTCAGTACTGATTTTTTCACACTGTAACTAAAAGAATGAATATACTTAAAGCTTCTTGTAAGGCCGGATATCACTAGGTAAATTGAATACAGAGGCTTGTTTTCCTTACATTTGGTTTTGATGTTCTGTTCACTGAGCCTATGACTGCAAAGGTTATAGATGATGCAATTTATTTTCCTTCTGCTTTTTACCAGTAGAATACTGCCCCTCTTCCTAGATTAAACACAGGCTTTATTGCACATCTATCTCAAAATACATTTCTTTGAAAGATCCAAAATCTAACAGCATGTTTCACATTTGCTAGTAGTCTCTCATTTTTATCCTAGTCTTGTAAGGAATCTGCTTCCAAACCAGTTTTGCCCTCCTAATGTCAACTGTAGGTTTGCCCAGAATTTAACAGAAAGAAATACCACTCTTGAAATCTTTGGAAGCATCCTGTTCCTGCAGTAAGCACTGCAGACATTTATATTATCACCATTCCATTATGGATATGAAATTAAAGACACAGCGACTATGTAAAATAAACTGTCTTTTTATTTACTTTTAATTTAACTTTGTTCTTATCCAAACTAAGGTTAGGTACACTGGTAGTTTTCCATGTTTATTTTATAACTACCTATAGGCATAAACCCGCTCATTTTCTACTGGGTACTGAAAAAAAGTTGAATTAACTGCAGAATGCTGATCACATTATTACGTGCTATGTTTCATTACTTAGCCATTATCTTAAAAATACAATCGTGTTTCTCCATAAGTACATTGGACAACATGTAGCTATATTCAATCTGCACATCTTCATACCACACAGTGCTTTTTGTTCCTCTGTTTTCTGTAAATACAAAACTGAAATCAAGCTCATGCCAAGAATAACTGTGTAACTAACAGTTTGCATACAGGTTTTGTAAATCATACTTTTTTTCTTTTCACATTCACCAAATAGCTTGTCTTAAAGAGGTTATTATTCCTCGTTTTATTTTTCCACAGAAACGGGGATCTAGCCAGTAACAGGTAAATTTATATAATTTTTACAGTAAAAGGTAGGTATGATCTGCATTAGGAAATCTAATTTACACTGCTTTTAGCTCAAAAGTAAGCTTTCCAGTAACATTATTTGAACTCAATTAGTGTCTAAGACTGAAGGTAGATCTACTCATTCATAGGTGTCCTAAAAATATTACTCAGTTATCACTACCAAGACTTCATGCATTGACTATCTTCACAGCTACTGCAAAGCAAAGCTTGTTTACAAATTCACTATTTGAATGTAAGAAAGAAATGAATACTCAGATGATTGAATTTCAGAGAGGTCAGTTTTGAGATCAAGCTTTTCACAAGCACTTGATACACAGCTCTTCTACCTTGACTCCTCTTAAGCATTTCCAGTCTGTGATTTTGACTAGACAACCAATCAGGATTTTCTTTCTCAGTTCAGTCCCATACAAGATTTTGAAAGTCCTTTAGGTTCAGAGGAAGTGAAAATGCAGACTACGGGCTTAATTCAATTCCTAAAGCAAGCAACGGAAAGGCTCTGTTGAATCTAATGGTGTCTAACAAGCTCTAAAACTTGCCAACATTTATCAAGCACTGTATGGAAACATTTAAATTTCTAGAAATGGGTGGAATAATGAAGAGTTAATAAAGCATTAAAATAACGTAAATTTTTAGAACATTCAAAATTGCAAAAGAGAAATTACTAAATATAAATCTATGATTTCTATTTATCAAGGAAGAAAAATAATGGAAACATCAAACTAGAGAAACTGTTCAGATGTGCTTTCAAAACTAGATAGAGTTAAGGATAACGGTCAGTCTCTGGTACTGTGCAAGATACGCAATACATCAATCACTTCTCCTCCCACTGAACAAAAGTGAGCCACTGTTTCAAAATTGTTCTCACAAGCAGAGAGAAATAAGTTCTGTTGGATCACTTAATAAGCATAAAAAAAAAATCACAGCAGAATCCCTTGCTTGCAAAAATTCAGATCCCCAAGATGCTTTTCATAGAACATTGATAAGTACACACATTCTCATTTTACTTCCAATATTTTTGCAACATCGGATTTTTTCTTTATAGAAGCCAACATAAAAAAAACCCACCCTAGTAGCAATAAACTTTGAAGGAATCACTATAATATTCAAATAGAATGCAATTAAGCTCAATTCAGCCCTCAGCGAAGTCTCAGTAAGACTTTATCAAGCAGACATGATCATCTGCTTTCCACTACAGCTAATTAGCAGAGGATCTACACGTTACAACCAGAGTAAAAGATATCACTTGTTCTTTGGAAGGAGCTGAAGAAAGAAAGTTTGTAAGGGAAAGAAAACAAGCTGCAGCCTCACTTCTCTCTCCGAGACCATTGCCCTCCCATGCTGACAAGGGACAAATTCCAGAGTAACCAAAACATTTTGTTGCTTTCCCTCTCCACTGCTCTCTTAGTAAATATTATCCTAAGTACCTCTTTAGCAAACGCTGTTGTAAATAGCCACCTGTTCATTGGAATGACACTGAAAAAGCTAAGTACCAGCTAACCTTCTTCAGTTACGTTTACACTGCCTTCAAACCAGTAAAATAGGCTTGACCTGATTTGCTTCAGCAAAGCTTCTTTTGCTACAACACGGATTCACTGACCGCAGAGACACAAATAAAATTGATACCCTAATCGCCACTAAATTTGCATATTGTTAAATGCCTTCGTGCATCTTACTACTATGTTTAAGAATGTCTGGGGGCTTCTTTTTGTCCAAGAGGACATAGATTGCACTAATGTCAAGCCTTATAAGAAGGGGAGCTGAAAGTTTCTACAAGCCTAGAGGTCTGTGCTCTATAAGGAAACGTTACAGGCTTTGTATGCACCTTATATGACAAAGAGCACAAGGTGCCTTCTGTCCTACACAATTCGTCTCAATTAAGTAGAAACAACAAGATAGACACATGCATTGTACAAGACTGAGCTAATGCCTTTAGCAAGCTGTGATACATGGGTCTTGAAGTTATTACAAACACCAGACTAACAAGACCATAGAGCCAGTAACTATATACATTATATGAACATCCTTTCCTGAAAAGGAGAATAGATCATTTTCAAGCAAGGTCCTCAGACAAAAACCAGCAAACAGCCCTTTCTAGGCAGAGTAGCTCAATTACCACAAGAATCTCACAGAGCAATGGAAACAGTGCAACGTATTCACCAAACACTCTCAAGACATTTCTTGATAAAAGAGACTACTGCTTTTCACAACAGCCTCGACTGAATCCCCAGAGCAGCCATTACCGAAGGAACATCCAGGTGTTGCTGAGCTTGAACAGGAGAAGGGGCTGGGAATGAGAGGAATTCTGCTCCCCTGCCCACCCCAGCTGCCACTGCCTTTTGTTTCTCTATTTTCTCTCAACTACAGCCACATCCCATTTCTGAACAAGTGACAGACAGCTCCCAAAACTTGACCACCTGGCCTTTATCAATAGGCATAACCATAAAGCCCCCAGGACCTGGGCCAGATGGAAAGTAAAATTCAGCAGCATTCATGAACAAAAGCACTTACACACTAAAAACTTGTTGTTTCTTGGTGAAGTTTATCATTGTTTACTGACAGGTCAGCAGTAAGAGTAAATCATCTCCTCTAGGAATTGGTGTCAACACTTCCCTGGCCACTGCTAATTGTTACTCTATACTTATGTCACTTACAGACATCACCACAGTAAAACACAGTTTGTAAATTACTTCACCTTCATGCAGCAAACCAGCACCTGAAGTAAAACATAGTTTGCTCACTCAGCATTTTAGCAGTGCACAAAACCCGCTGCTCACAAGCACCTCTGAAAACATTCAAAGGGCAATTGCATTTATTTGATGCTCAAGTGAAAACAAGTTTTGGGGGTTTGTGTTTGTTTGCTTTTTACATCTCAACCATGATAATTGCTAAGTCTCTGATAGGAAACAGATTCAGAAACACTAAAGTGCTTCGTTTGAGTTTTGTCACTCTTCATTTCCTGATCTCCCAAGTTGCAAAGATTTCCTTTTTACCAAATGCTACCTACATCTTTTTGATTATATGACAAAAATGTTTAAATGCTACTTGTAAATGCAGCATGTTAACAAATATTTTGTTTTGTTGAAAGGTGACTTGCAAAGCAGTTTTCAAAACATCTAAAAGGGGTATAGCTGCACTGACTAGCAGGGGACCCCGGGGCTGGGACCAGAGCACTGCAATAGATGTCAGCAACGACAGCAGGAGCCCGGGAGAGCCCTTCACACTAGTGATATGCCTGATTAACCTGAAGCTCACATGCAGCCTCGTTCGTTAAACACAACAAAACTACACAAGCTTAAAGGATTTGCAGGTTCTATCATCTGGGAGAGGGACTGCCTTGTCCCACAGAAATATGAAACAATTCTTTACTTCAAAAGCTTTAAAATATCAGTGGGGGACACTTCATTTTAATCAAGCTGAGGAAATTTCGGTTCCAAGCCAGCACACACTCCTGTCCCTAATTTTTTATTAATTAAATCAAGCATGGCCTCAGGAAGAATATTTTTCACTTAAAACTAATGTGTAACCATTTGTAAGCTTTCCCTCTAAATATTAGTATAGAAGCAAGTATGAAACAGCAGTCATACAAATCTTAGAAAAAATAGTTGCAGAATGTATAATAAATTAATTGTTATAATATTTGTGCCTTTAGTAATCAAAACATGTAATAAATTAATTGTTATAATATTTTTGCTTTTAGTAATCAAAACAGAAATAGTATGCAGTCTTAAAAAGGTGTGATGTTCACTAATTGGACACGAAATCTTTATTATGCACAAAATTTCAGACCAAAAAACCATTTTCTCAATAACAAAGGTCCAATCTAAATATTATTCATGGGGTTTCAAGAAGAATTTTGTAAGGCCAGACCATACCTACATAAAGAGATAAAAATGGACCATGTGTTTTCAGAAACACAGGCTTCTGAAAGAGTACTCATACATTGTTAATCCCTGGAATGAAGAAACAAATCTAGCCTCAATAACCTTCACTATCAAAAATTTGCATTTTCTAAAAGTAAAAAAAAATAAAAAGAAAGCTTTATGAGGAACTGGCTTTTCTTATTTCTGAAGATGCAGCTTTCCGCTGTTTGAAGCTTTTGCTTCTCATTGTGAAGGCTATGAAATTACTAGTACTAAGATTCTCTTACTAGTTCCATGTTAATATAGTGCCAGTAAGCTCCAGTTTAAAAATAAAAATAAAAATCCCAGACTCATCATGAATTCAGCAGTTGATGCTGCTGTATTAGAACCTCTTGTTAAGCTGTTACAGCGAGGGACCAAAGAAAGGAATCATGGACCCAGCTGGCAGGGTACCTAACCTAAACAACTTTTCTTCCTTTATTCTAATTGCACTTCCTTTAGAAAATAGAGACAGACACCCAGAACCTTGAGACAACGTTTGGTGAATTTGTTTCTGCTACTACAGGAGATTGCAAAATGTTAGCAACTCTCAGACCACATTTTGGCTTATGTGTTGCTATCTATCCCTATATACAGCACTTTCAGCATCAGGAATTCAGCATTATAAAAGCAGTAACAGATTTACACTGCATGGAGGAACTGTTTAGGAAAGACGTTTAGTCTTGTGAGCAAATGTGGTTCCTAGAAGTGGAAGATAGAACTCTGTGTCAATAATACAACAGTCTCAGGGATTTATTCAAATACCTTCTTGCCTTAAAAACGTGTAAAAAGCACATATAAAAACAGGTACTTATTTCATTAAGCTCTTGAGACCTTGAAAATGGAGTTAATGCATTTTATGACACGCTAGATTAAAAGAAATTTACTTCAACGTTTAAAAAGGATTCTTAGGTTCTTTCTGCCTTTCCTCCCCTGACTGGGCCTACGATCAACAGTTCTCTTCCTGCTCCTATGACATGATAAAGGAAGAATTAGAAGAAATAGTAATTATTTCAAATTGCACTGCTATAATTTACATCTATTTTACTCTCATTACTGGTTTGAAAAATTGCATTAACCTTTCCTTTCAACTTTGTGTAGTAGCAGGAGCAGTGGCATTGGTATAAATCTGAAGCATAGACTTCTTTGCTAGCAATGCTATGATAACTATTTGTGAGTTGTTATAATCTAATTTCCATATTTGTTTGGCACTGGGCATATCTGAAATTTGTTTTTTTTTTTTTTCTGACATCCTCTTAGGTAGCAATTGCCTGCTTTAGATAGATATGATGATGTGACAACCTGCTTTGTTTCAGCTGTTCCAAACTCTAGGGCTTCAACTTATGCTATTCCTATAGTGAAACAATCAAGTCTCCCACATTACCTGAAAAATAATCAGGTAAACTAAAAACATGAGCTCTAATAAGTTTTTTTTAAAACAACTTTTATGACCACACAGAATTTTGCTAGTGTACTGAAGGCAGAAACATACACACATTAATAAAATAACTTTGCATACCTAGAGAGAAACCTTGAACACCTTTTTCTGCCTTTTGAGAGAAAAAAAAAAGAAATTCTGATACAGAAACATGACTAACTGCAAAAATTAAAACTTTACTCTGGACTTTTAGAAAATTCATTATAAGCTAAACAATGACTATTAACTGAGATCCTCTGTGCTTCCAGCCAGCCAGACTAAGAACTTGAAAACATTCCTTAAGCAAGACACGCATATATATTAGCCTCGGTAAGGGCCGTGACTACACTAATTGGCCTTAATTGCTCTTACTAGCCTCACCTGGTACCCACTCCTACTCCTCAAGAAACTCTGTTTAAACGCAGGTTAAGGGGTTCAGTCTGGTTCTGAGCTATATTGCAATTGTAGTTCAGGTTTGTTTCTGCTCACAATTCCCATGTAGCCCTTGGATCCGTGTTGTAGTCTTGTCTCTTGGAAGGACCTTGGACCTAAACTGTAGCTGGTTTTACGTGTTTTCTCTGGCCCTATTCCCTGCTGCTCTTGACAGGATGTTGGACCTGGTTCACCACCTCAACCTGCCTGGGGCTCTCAATGGGCTCTGATATTAGCACCCTGCTCAGATGCTGTGGGCCTGTGCTGTGGTCAGTGAGGGCACTGCCTGTCCTGTGGTCACCTGTGACTCCAGTCTTGTTCTCTGTCACGGAGTAGCCCCATTCTTGCTGCTTCCTGATACTATTTCAGGAAACTGCAGGAATCTTCATTTTTGAGCTGAAGGAGTTGTTTTTGCTATTGGTGTGCAAACAAAAAAAAAGCACAATTTCTTCGGTGAGCAGGTTTGAACATTGAAAGTATTATAAATATCAAAGAAACTAGGGAGACCTCTGTGGTGCAACTGTACAACTGCCATTGAGAAATTTGAGTATGCTATGGGTTGCAGAAGAAAATTAGAGTTTAGCTGTCAAGTAAAAGACTTGTTCTCTCCTGCCAGCTGGTAGGATTTTTGGTGGTGGTAAAGATTTTTATTGGGTTCTGCTATCTTCAGCTGTGTAAAGGATCTCGACATGAACTCTGGCTGCTCTGAAAATCCAGGCTTTCCCCCAGCATATTTTAACAAAAATGTTTTTTCCTCCATGATGTGGGACGCTGAAGGTGCCACTGCCTCTCTTCTGCTTCTCCGTTCTTGAGAGATATAATACAGCTCAATATATTTTTACTTCAGTTCACAAGTCCTATTTTTCTTTTTCTTTTTCTTTTTACTCCTGTGTCAAGTTAAATGTGTTCCACGTTGAAAGACACTGATAACACTGACAGAGTGTGCTCTGCTATTCTGCCCAACAAAAGCTTTGTCTTGAAACTAACCTTTCCCTTAGCAGACAAAAGTGAAGGGCACTAATAGCAAATGAAAATACGTAGTTCTGTTTATTAGGGCTGTTGGTTTGAATGCCAAGTTCTCAGTACAGGATTAAGTGCATTTTGTATACAGCTGGAATATGTCAGAGATACATTTAGGTCTTTGAATTTTAACATTCCCAGGTGATTTCTTTTTTTTTTTTTAGCCTTTAGCACACAAAGAAATGTGGATACTTTTTAAGTTCTGTAATTATGAAAAAAAAAAAGGTTATTAAAATTAATGCAATATTATTTAAAATAATATTTATTTTAAAATTGAATTATTATGAAGCAATAGCAGCAAAATAAATGATAAAACTTTCAGATTTTATATACCTTCTTTGAATAGAAGCATTTTATCTTTAGTATCACTTCAGATATCCCCAATATATTTGATTTTGTGTCTATTCAAATCAGTGGTGAAGTTTTCTAATGATTTTACTCATATGTGCCCAGTTCTGCACAAGTAAAATTAGTTGAAAAATTCACCACTGATTTAAAGCTTTACAAATTTTCTAAACAAAGGGGCAGCCATCTTCTTCCATGTGCTTTTGAAACAATATATTAGTTCCATACAAAGAAAGCAAGGGTTTCTGCCTCCTGTAAATAACTGGTATGGTTTATAAAATATGCTGCTCATTTCTAGTCTGATGTAAATCCTAGTGAATCATAAAAATATTCCCATTGATTTCTGGGGACTCTGAATATAGTCCTTAGGCAAAATTGTTTGTTACAATTTTGTTGAAGTAGCCATTTGGGAATCGTGATGTCCTGCACGGTAACATCAAGGGTTCTTTTATACTTATTCTGATTAGGTTTGGTTTCAGCTTTGTTTATTAAATAATGTGAATAATGAATTTATTCTGAGTGGTGGCATTAAGAGATATACTGAAAACTTTTACAGGAATACAAACAAAAAAAGAACTGAAGAAATGAATTGGATGTTTCATATACGTAAACAATTTCTATGACCATCCTCCAGCCTGCCACCGCTCAAATCCAGCATGTTTTTATCAGCTACGTTTTCATGAGAGATTAATGAATTTGGGAAGTAGATGAAGATACTTATTAGCATTTGATCATCACTTTTTGGCACTCAGTCTGAGAACTCATTTTTTCAAAGAAACACCCTGCATACTCTCTTTCTTTACATGCGTCCATGCCTTAGGATTTTTAGGGAGGAATTGTGGCTTGCTATGCTCCTTCTCAGCATGTAGCTGGTCAAAAAATGGAGGCCTGTGTGCTGATAAGGACCTTACCAGAGTTACTTATGTCTTTGACACTTCCATGCTGTTTTACTGCACTGGCCTGTATTTGAAGTTAGCCTTGAAGACCACCCAGAAGTACCAGCTGGTGCAGAACTCTGCTACTCACATTTTTAGTAGAAAGGAGCTGCTATCACTATAAAACAAACTGTGCTCAGTGTTTTGCTCTGCCTATCTTTTGCTTGGTGCTACAACAGCGTGCAAGTTGTACTCAAGAAGGCCGGATAGCCTGGCAACCGATTACTTGAAGCTGCCTTTCCCTACTACTCCATCATGGCTTGCTTCTCTCAAGTTCTTTGATAAAACCTTTAGGACCAGCGGCAAGCCACATTGAGTAAAAGATCAAACTCTTCCCCTCTGGCAGTTTGTCAGCACAAGAACTTGGTAGGGCATAGTGCACATTTGTTATGGCAGGTTTTTAATTACATCTTTGATACAGCAGTGATAGGATTCCATATGTGAGGGTAATGCAGCGTATGTGCTGGTAAATCAGAGTTGAAACAAATTTAGGTCAGATCCTCACCTGATGTAAATTAACTGTTTCACTGACTCGAAAGGAACCCTGTCTATTTCTCACAGCCGAGAATATGATCCCTTGTGAGATTTTACTGAAATGTCTAGGCTATAAAAATTACAATAACAATAGGCGTTTTACATAAAAGAACTTTTCTGTCTCTCCTAACCCTGGAGCTCACGATGTTACTAAACTGTTGGTGAACTTTTAGGAGAAGTAGACCATGTGTTGACCTGTGTAAAACACATGAAACCTTGAAAATATTAGAAGGTTGCGGACTTTGGAACTGTGAACCTCAGCTGGAACTTCCTGCCGACTGCTTTCCCGGTTAGAAGGCATCAGGTCGAGTTTTGTGCTTTGTAGCATACAGCATGTCTGATCACAACTGACAGACTGCTTTGAAAGCAGGCAGTAAGGATGAACGCTTAATCTACTGCATAATATGACTGTAAAAAGGTTTCTAACTAAGGGAAGCTAATAAAATAAAGCCCATAGGGGTAAGATTATTTGTTTATAATATAATGTGCATAATTTAATATCCATAAATGAAAACAAATTTGTGTGTGTCTGTAAATTTTGGGAGACTGGTCAGTTCAATTTCACTACAGTAAGAGCATCAATGAAAATAACATAAGTTAAGTTTCTAAGTAGCGTTCTGTACCAATCTTTAATTATATAAATGATGTGCTGTTCATATTATGTGCTTGTTTACATTCAGTAAGTACTAATTTAGTTTCATCTAGATAAAATGTCTGTAATAAAGACATCCTACTGCAGTCTGCTTATTGCAAAGCTTGGAATCATACCACAGCTATGCACTCAGATCATGCAAGTCAGCCTAGCTGTGCACATAGTCAGTTGCTAAAGACCTATTGCCGATGCTCACAAGTTTAGGATCTCACTGCTATTTTTATGCTACAGAATGACTTCAGAGAAGGAGATCGTTACTTTGAATCCATTAATAGATGTTCTTTGTAGTTCTCCTCTCCCCATTCTCTCTCCACCCTACTTCCTTTCCGTTATCTAAAGGTCAAATATTGAGACTCTTTTGTAGTCATGCTGAACAAGATGGTATTTTACTAATTGCCCCCAGAAGACAATAGGACCATTGTCAGTGTGAGCTACTAATCGGTGGTAAGTGGTAGAAACCAAAGTAAGAGCTCAGAGTGTTGTTCCCATTGACTTTGGTAGGTCCCAGGCTGGACTGCCTGGGCAGCCTGTTGATGATGATGTGTTCATCAAAATATCCCCAAAACAGTGGGTTCTATGAAAAACTGATTGTAAATTAGGATCTCATGAGAAGAATAGAATAATAGCTTTGAGTTTCAACTACTACATTAAATCCTGTTCTGAAACAAAATTGCTGCTACAGGTCTGGGCCTTTCTTCAGCTCATGCTCTTGTAGGAGTGGTGGGGCCTATCCTTATTACAGAAGGGAGCAGAAGCCCACAGTGCTATGCCACGTGAAGTGTAGAGGATGGGGGACACAACACTGCCTTGCTCTGACCTACACTTTGTATTTGAAGCCCTCACTCTTTTTCACAGTGTGTTCTGCAGCCAAAAATCCACAGGGGATAAAATGCCTTTAGTAACTCACATAGTTTTCCACCTTTCTTCTCTGGATCTCCAAATTTGGATAGGGCCATTGCCAAAAGTTTTGAACAAGTATGGAGAGGAGGGAGTGTGGTGGGATGGAGGGAGGGATGAGAACAATCTGCATTTGGCTGTTTTTGCTTCCACGACATTATCAAATATGGGAATTAGGTTTGGCATCTGAACCTCAACAGTTTTTAAGGCACTAACCTCAGTCTCCTGTAGAAGAAGGAAAGGAAGCAAAATGCCTGATGTGTGTTGGTCTTTTGCTGGAAGGACCAGCATACAAAAGTGGTGGACGTGCCTGTGTAAAAAGATAGGTAGACAGAGGAAACAATGACCACACTATCAGACTCATCCTCTCATTCTTCATATGCGAGCTCAGGCCATGATTTGAATGCCTGAGAATATGTTGGGATTTTAGCCCAAGGGAAGAAAATGACAAGGCATTGACCCAAAAAGGAAATGTTAAAGTCTTATGAATGCTTTAGTCCTGTTTATCAAACAGAATTTTCAGCTTTTCCAAACAGAGTATTTTCATTTCATGCTTCCATTTTCTATATCACATGCACAGAGAAAACAACTGAAAATGTTCTAGAAGGTTCAACAGCATATTGCACTAGAGAAACAATTAACTTTTCTTGCTCCCATTTGCACCAGTGGCCCTCAGGTTTGCATCAATAGCCAGTATGTGGGGCCTCATGCTGCTGTTACCATGAGCATGAGAAATCAGTGACAGGAGTCAGGTGTCTTTTTGATGTAGTGTTATTTATTAAAGAAATAATAATATTCTTGCCTCTCTGAATTAAAAAAAAAAAATGAATACACCTTCCTTTTAAAGAAATCTTCACATCTGTCACTCCTATAAACTCTATGTCCTAGAGCACCAAACCAGAAAGAATGATAGAAGGATAAGAAAGAAAAATGTACAGTTCAGAAATAGTTCTGGTAAAATGGATCATATGTATTTGGGTGGAATAAGGATTTGGGAGAATAGAAATGTTATTACAGGGATTTGTGGTTAATCAAAGCTATCGTGATATGATATACAGGAAACCACCACCACAGATTTATGGCTGTATTCACAGAACTAATTTTACTGACCTCGTTGTAAGATTATCTGGCTCTGTGCAGACGTCTTAAAAATCTTAGGTGCTGATCTTGCAAAAATTTTTGCACATACTTAACTTAGCACTTACTGTAAACAGTTCTGCTGAACTCAAACTAGTTGCATGACTAGTGTTAAGCAGCTATCTAATGATTTTTAAGTCTATAATTTCTGTCCAAAAAAGATGATCTTCGAGCTTCTGTTTTAGACAACACAATATGATTGTGTAACAACAACCAATTCTCTGTTAGTCTTACAAAATTTAACAAGAAAACATCCACTTTAAGGCATTCTCTAGTGCTAAGAATTTATACCAACCCTGCAACAGAATTCCAAGAGACGCTTAAAAGAAAACAAGATTTGGAAAAGTACCAAGTGTATTACATTTTATAAATATTTGGCATAACTTCTGTAGGTATCTATCAATTTTTATAGTTTAATCTGTTATAGATTTTACAGCATTTTCTCTTCCCATGATTAACACTGGACTGTCCTCCCTCCTCTGTGGGACTTTGCAGGCATGTTGATTTACACTTCTCCTAGATTTTCATTTTATCCCTCATCGACAGGCCACAATTTTACATGTATTACTCTTTTGCAGTGATACAACCCACACTGTAAGTTTTAATGAGCTTTCAAATATACGTAAACAAAAGGATAGATGCATTTTTGCTCAAAATTTCATTACAACTTTTCTTACAAATGAATCTCTCCAATTGGACAGGTCCTTCAAGGAAACAAAAAAACCCCAACTTTCAAAATATTTAGTTGTACAATAATTATTTCACAACATTTTTTTATGTAAGTATGATTAATGAAGGAAAATGCCAAAAAGTTTTCTCCAACTCCCCATGAAAAATGTTGATTCTTAGCTATACTGCATTATTAGCTCTGGGGCCCCCAACATAAGAAGGACATGGACCTGTTGGAGCAGTTCCAGAGGAGGGCCATGAAGATGATCAGAGGGCTGGAGCACTTCTCCTGTGAAGACAAGCTGAGAAAGCCGGGGTTGTTCAGCCTGGAGAAGAGAAGGCTCCAGGGAGACTTATAGCCCTTTCCAGTACTTAAAGGGGCTCTACAGGAAAGATGGGGAGGGACTCTTTATCAGGCAGTGGAGCGATAGGACAAGGGATAATGGTTTTAAACTGAAAGAGGGTAGATTTAGATTAGATATTGGGAATAAATTCTTTACTGTGAGGGTGGTGAGGCACTGGAACAGGTTGCCCAGAGAAGTCGTGAGTGCCCCATCCCTGGAAGTGCTCAAGGCCAGGCTGGATGGGGCTTTGAGCAACCTGGTCTAGTGGAAGGTGTCCCTGCCCATGGTCGGTGGATTGGAAATAGATGGTCTTTAAGGTCCCTTCCAATCTAAACCATTCTATGATTTTTCCACTGGAGTTTCTCAGGTAAGTTTGCCCTGCCTGACTAAAGCCTTCCCCCAACAGATTTGCCACAGTTAAGGTCTAGGAGGTAGAAGAAAATAGCTGGGAAGAAAGTAACTGAAAAACACGCAAGAGAGAGCGTGGGCATCAGGAGCCTGCATATTTTTAGAAAGCAATGGAACCTTTGGAATCTATCTTCTAACAAGCAGGTGAATCTGAACAGAAGCAGTTGCTCAAACAACAACAGATTTACTCAATTTTCACTCTCTAAATTGGAACTGAGGAGGAAGGGAAGCATGTTTCATAGAACAACAAGCAAAGAGAAACAACACTGCTGCTTTTAGCACTTACGAAACTGGCAACTACATAGGGCCTGAACCCCATGACCAAACTCTCATAAACAGTGACACAAAGAAACATCTGCTTCCATAAATGAAGACAGTCAGAGTAACCTACAGCAACTTGTAAAAAAAAAATATTTAGGAATATGTAGAAATAACCTCAGCCCTGCAGCCGTCTAATGCATATACCTGTGATGATGCACACGTAATTGTTTGTTCTTATTCAGGTGTTAAGAACAACTGGCCACTCCTATTCTTCTGCTCATTTGTTTCTGCCTTATTCACCTGTTCAAAACAACTCTTTAAAAGGCATTTGTCATCCGTTTCTTCCAAGTGAAGAGCCCGATCCAACTGCTACGGCAATCAGTGGCAAATGTCCCACTGAATGGGAGTTGGATTAAGTCCTTAGTGTGTATAAGCAGTTCCATAAGAGGGCAGAAGAGACAGTAAAATACACTTACCCAAACATCTATGTATTTTACTATGTTTTCAGGTGAAGGAGCACAATTTTTAGAAAGTATTAATAATATGCCAAGTCATTGCAACATTATAATTTGACATACATAATTCACATTGATACTAGTTCATATAAATAAACTTCCAGCTTTCGCAACTTCAAGACAAAGAAAGAAATCACTGGAAAAGAAACATTACAAGGCACATGGGAGGGAAAAAAGTGTTTTCTAATCAATGGCCCAATGAACAACATGTTAGTCAGCTTGCAGGCGGGGAAGGGATATCTGTCTACATTAAATCAGTGGGTTTTTTTCTCCGTCCTTATTTAATTACAAGCTATCAACCTAATATTTGTCCAATAAACAGGATGATAATGATTAGTCATCAGACTATAAAGCCTCTCACATGGATATCATGCTGTTAGAGAATGTGTCTCATTTCACAGCTGGTATACAAAGAATATGACCAATAAAGGCTTAGCCCAACATACTCTGAAGTCTTAAGTATTTTTTTTCCACTATTTGCAATAACCATCAAATTGGCTTTTTAGTGGAAGAATTCTCTGGTGACTTACACCTTGAAATTCACATTGAATGAATAACAATAATATTATCAATAGTAGTATTATTAGAAATAATATATTAAAGTAATAAATAAAAGCATATTTGTGCGAAATTTGATCCTATATATCTAAAGACTGGTAATGAAACACCATTTCATTTAAAATTGAACATGCTGTAAGATTGCTGCCATGCTGAATAAAAGAAGGCATTGCTGAAGTAATGCTAATTTTTGTCTTAGATATTAGTTCACTTATCTACAACAGCATGATGATGCACAGGCAGAAGCACAGCATAAAAAGGGACTAATTCATCTGTGGCATAATACAGGTGAAGGAAGGGAGCATAAAGGCTTAAATGAGATAAAAACCTACTACCTGCAAGCAGCAACACTAGTCACTGTAGAAGAGATGAGGGCTACAAACTGGACATGTATTTGCCTCCAGATTAAAGGCTGTATACTTTGAAAGGGTCTCCTTTTCGTCTGTAGGAAGGAAACAGGAGGAGTCAGTCTTCATCTTAAATATTATCTCAGACAGGAAACTTAGCCTTTACAGAAGAGTTAAGGAACCTCTCATCAAAGCTTAGCTGAAGACATAAAATAAATAAATAAAAAGTCATTCCTTTGCTAGGAACTCTGTGAAAGGGCACTGAGCTCTTGCAGCAAGGTCTCTGCTTGCTTTGTTCTTAAAAGGGCTAAAACTATCCTGGTCAGTCCCCAGGGACAGGACTGTGTTGGATGCAGTCCCATGTAGTTTTAAACTGTTAAAATGGCATTTTGTTCCTACAAGCAGATCCCAGATTGCCAAACACGTTCCTGCTGTGCTTCCGTCTCCTCACTACAAGAGCTGTGCCGCCTGAGAGAGGATCATGCTCATCCTCCTCTGATTTAGACACACAAGTCCTTGCCCTTAAGGTCAGAGGAAAAAGAAGAGGATCCAGCCAGCTCCTTGCCTTGCCTTCTATGATGCTGGCATACACAGAAGAGCTGGAGCTCAAAACGAAAGTACATTTGCACCCTTAAGGGAGATGCAACTTATACCATTATAAAAACTCTTTGCTGATATAACTTTTCCAATGCTCTGAATAGAATAACCTTTACCAACAAACTGTTTTTTCTCTTCTTGTCAGCACTGCTTTGTTGAGCAGTGGTAGGATGTTTTCCTAGGATTATGCACTCAAATGAAAGTTCACCTCCTACCAGAATCCTAGCACTCTCCCATCAAGCATGTTTTCTTTTGAAGGATTAACCATCAAATATATACTGAGGTGTAAGGAAATGTCATCTTAAATCACATGCCCTCCAGGCACACTGAGGCTTTGTACTGTCGTAACGAAACAGCTGTCTGGGAAAAGATCAACTTCGAGAAGTAGAGGTAACTCCCAAGGATTACCTCTGAATTATCTCAACTCTCACCAAATAACTAGTGCTTGTATTCTGAAGATCAGCTATCACCATTGTAAAAGAAACTTAGTTGCTTGTATTTTGTGCATAATGAATAAATTACTAAAATAACAAATTTTAGGCGATATTCCTCCAAGACAGATTTCTCAGTTATTTAATTAGACATGATCCCCAAGTTTTCACCTATGGCATTTACTAATCTAAGCCTTCAGTTCTCAGTAGTATCTTTATGTTAAACATTCCTAGTATGTAAAACATACCTAAAGAGCTCAAAGGATTTTTACTCCAGTTCGTATTTTCTCCTTAATAGATACTGATCAGGGGAAAACATATTAGAGAAGATAATCCTCTGGATTAAACATGTTAAAATAAGTAACCAGGATGTTTTCAAGCATCACTGCTAACAGAAGAACAAAACTTGAAAGAGGCAATGCAAATGACTGTAGTAAACCAACAGTAAATTTAAATATAGAAATCCTGAGCAAAATAGCTCGAAATCAAAGTTCCCAGGAGATCGTGACCTTTGCCTTCCGTGATATATCAGAATAATAAGTTTATAATGGAACTGTCACAGAAGACATTAATTTGCCCCACTGGTTCACAGAACCACAGCATTAAACACAGCAACTACACCGGCAAGCCCCCAGCCTGTGTAGTCTGCTCTTCCAAATGACAGCGCTGATGAATGGCTGCGTGTTCAGAGCCAGTTTATGCCTTCATCAGATTATACTTAAGAAACTCAGCCACAGGTTCTTGGGAGCAAGCTGGTCCCTAATATTTTAAGAACTCTTCACAGAGTTCACTCAGGCACCTGAATGCTGTGCCTGACTATAGAGAATTTTAAATTTTCTCTAAGTAATTACAAAGAAATAATAGATATAACTTGAAAGTTTTATAATTTTTCTTAGAAAAAACCTTTGCTGACCCTTACAGAGAAAACATTAGCACAGCCACCATGGTAAGCTTCAGATCACCTCCAGTCTCTGTCAAGTGCATCCTAAGAGGATAGCTTCTGTGGCCTTTACCAAACGGCTCATTTTTTCTGCAGAGGAGGCTCTATGTACCAGACACATAGCTTATGTACCTGACACACAGCTGTAAGCTGTGCAGTGAGTCTGTGATTGAAAGCCTATTAAAATGACTGAGAAATAACCTCTTCCCTATTTATTCACCCTGTTTATTCACTCAAAGATATACAGCAAAAGATTAAAACAACACAAGGATGCATGCAGAATGTGCTAAACTAGACCTTTATCTTTCTTTGCATTCTTTGATAAACTACAGTGCCTATGCTAAAGCTTCTGTGAAGATGCAAACTATTTTACTGTAGCATGCTCCTGGCGTTCCTTTGGGATGTTCTTAATTTATCTTCTTTCCTTGGATAGTATCTTTAATGTTTTTGCAATTTCTTTGCTCATAGAATCCAGTTTAAGCATCACAAGCCTTGCTAGCTTGGTTAGACTCGGTTCCCCAAGCATGCTTTATGATGTGATCTTTTCATTGCTGCACTCTGTTTTCTCCTTCCCGGCCTTTCCTAATTAAACTCTATAAAGCCAAAAAGAATATCACCACATAGGTAAAGTGAGGTGCATGATATTTACTAAAAAAATGCAAACCCCCAAACCTTCAGACATTTTCATTTCCTCACTAATAAATGGAATTTAAAAGGTCACTAACTGAAAACAGTTTTTTAAAAGACTTCAGATAATAATAACCCTACATAATTTCTGTGTCTGCACACCTTAATTTTTATTTAGCTATGAAAGGATAAATCAAAAGGAAGCAAGAGGGTTCAGAAAAGCAATCCTCCTTTGAAGAAGGAGCTGAAAGAGGGACAACTTTTCAGGAATAAGCAGAAAGAATGATTTCCCAGATACAAAAGAAATGATGTTATCTCTTCCACCCTTTAAAGAACAGAGAGAGAAAAAGAAGCTTTCAGTATTCTTGGGAGGTCCGGCAGATTTACATTTCTGGCTTAGATGAGATTTTAACTTCCCAGTAACACACTGATATTGGATAGACTACAACCACACAGAACTATTTTGCTTCCTGCAATATTAAAAGGCATGTGAGAATGGAAAGTAATCATAATGGCAGAAGTTAGTTGCCTAAAACATTCACACCAGATGACCACATTTAAATGTACTCCAGCTTGTTTCTTTTCATGTTTGGAGGGAATATGTATTGCACAGGATAGAAACACAGTGTAATTAAATACAAATATATTTTAGCTTCTAAAAATAGATATTCCTTATATTTCTCATCATCCTCTACATTATTTCTCAGTCATTTCTCTGATTCTAAACATACTGCCTGGTGACTATAAAACCTTGTGACATTGTGGGTATATTTCTGTGATAATAAGAAATCCAGCCTTCACAGATAGGATATGCTGAATCGGGCCTATATAGAAAGAACAAGGAAATACAGCAGAAGTAAATTAAAACACATGTATTTCACAACATCTGAAGACGTTCAGAAAGCAAATATAGATGTTATTGTGGTCTATATAAACTGGGTACATCAGTTTAATACCCTGAAATTGCTTGGCAGAATTTACCCAAGGAGTTGAAGATAGCTTCAAATGATTATTACTGTAAATACAGCTCTTAGAGCAGGAGTGTAGTGCAGCTAAGTATTACCCATGGATTAATAAACTGTAGGATGTGTGAAGACAGCAGTTTAAAGTCACATTGGTAGATCAAATTCATGTCTATGTTTTGCCTCACAAACATAAAGTGATGCCACAAAGTTTTTTTTCCTGATTTGCATCCAGTCAAATGCTATCTTGAAAGATCTAGTAAGATACTCAAAACCAACCACAGTTAAGGGGTCTTGCATGTTTCCAGCATTTCAATAAGTTTCTTAAATAATTTATTTCCAGTCATATTGCACATAGTAGTCTAATATTCTTCTGCAACAAAAATAACCTGTTTAAACATAATAGATCACAAAGATAAAGCTAATTTAATTGTGCCTATGTTAGAATTCCTTTTGACATCCTTATGGAGAGTAAACAAGGTCCTGTAGAATATACATATTCTGATTTATTTCTATTATAATTCCTCATTACTTCAACATATGCCTGAGTTAGCATTATTTGAAACCAAAAGAAAAAATTCCACTATGTAAATGGGTTTTGTATGCTGTTTTTTCCTAGGTCACTGCTTGATGTTATTAATACAGAAGAAGTACACATTTTCTTCATATCTTTTAACAAACTTTTAACTGGAAGGAATAAATAGATACATGTATTAAAAGAAAATGTTTATCATCTTTTTAAGGACTCATGTCCATACTTAGTCACCTAAAGAAATGGTAGATTTCAACAAGCTCCCAAAGACTGTTTTTAAGCTCTAAGTATCTTCAAATTTGATTTGGCAGTGTCTCATAAAACAAGAGAATCAGTACAACCACAAAAGTTGTTTCCATTTATTTTCTCCTTTTTTTTCCAAAACAGCTTCCACATTGATAGCCCTTTTCCTACTCAGTTCTTGAATCTGTATTAAGAATTATGGGACCAGATAAGACTATTGACTTCATTTGAGTATATCACAAGGCTTCTGTATTTAATTTATTTTGATAATTTTGACAAGACACAAGATACCACATGACTAGATTCATGGAACCGTAACATAACTCCTGGAGATTATCACTGTAAATAATGTACATAATTTTAAATGCTGTACAATACTACTGCCAATGTAATGAAGTTGAGGAATGAGCTTGAGTTGAGGAATATTATTTACATAAACTCTCACTATTTTATGCACAAGTAATTAATTCCATTGGTGAACCAGGGACATACATGCCAGCTTAAACAAAATCTACTCAGATGAGGGGAAGAGGTTTTATCAGCCGCATTCCTCTTGATATCCTACGCCTTTGGCTCAAAAAGTATCTTGCAGAAGATACAAATCATAAATAAAGATATAAAAGATATATATATGCTTGCTGTGTTCTCATCCTTTCCCCCGGGATTTCTTAGTGTTTAAGACAGAAGAGTAGCCTAACTGGACTTTTGCTCTCACCCAGTACAGTTGATCCTAGATTTCACATGGGAGGTGGCACGAGCAGTTAGCACAAGTTAAAACAAGTGGGGACGCCTTTCACAGGTTTTCTATAATGAGAGTCCTAGAAAAATGGGTCTTGTGGTATTGCCACCTTCCTGTTTCTTTGAGTTAAATAACTCCTTTTTACCTACATCTCCAGCAGTTTAGACATGAGCAAGGGCAGAAAACTCTTCCTCTTTGTGAACTTTGGTCCCTGTGGTGTTCTGAGTAAATGGCCTGTGTGGATTCTCAGCGCTACATCTGCTCTTTCCTCTCTTCAGCACACTGGGGAAGAGATCACTTAATATATTATGCTAATAAGCAAGCCACCCAACTGATAAAAGGGGAGAAACAACAGCACAGAAAACATAATTTGGACGCAGTGAGTTCTTATCAACCTGTTATAATAGAGCCAGTGTAACTGCTCAAGAGTTTCTGATTCCTGGCTTTTTCTGAGCCCTTAGACAACAGCAGAACTCTATTTCTCCACACTCTGCAGCAGCACGTACAGAAGTAACTTTTTTTTTAGCAAGGCTACTCCTACTAGACACTCTAAAAACACATGCAATTCCAGCAACCTGATGTGTCAAGTTGTCTGAATGTTGTCACCTTCATTATATGAATATGAATGTTATCATGACAATACCAGGTTAACATCCTGCCACCTTTATTGAGAACCTCTAATAATTCTCAACTAATTGTTGATATAGGTTAAGAGGTATTACTAAATCATTAAGAGTCTAACCTATGTAAGGAAACCACAGTATGTCTTAGGAATTTTGTAATTACATTAGTAATTAATGAAGATGAGTATTTCCTTGTCTGGGGCATCAACTAATGAATTGGAAGACTTGGGTTCCACATCCCGGTCTGACATTGATTTCCAGGGTGAACTTGGAACAGTCATTTAGACTCTTGATGCTTTTTCTTAAATGGCGGTGATATTCATTTCTTTAGGATTGCAAGGATGTGTACAACAAAGCCTCAGCCATGCTTACAATGTAGGCCATATACATATCTAGGATGAAAGAGTCTCTTAGCCCAAGTCTATTAATATGCAGCACACAATCTTCCAAGAAACACCCCCAAATCCGCTAATCAGCCTGAAAAGACATATGCTTCATTTGGGGCCAGAAAGACACTTTTTGTGTGCATGTATGAATCAGGTTGAGTCATGCAGTTTTAAGTTTACAGGGCTTGGAACATATTTTAGTTTTCCATAGTCTGAAAACAGTTTTACTGTTGTTTATTCAATCATAAAAACGACCTGGGGTAAACTTTATCTTTAAATATTGATCTTCATAAAATGCAATTTTTGGCTTGGTTGAGTTTATTTTATAGTCTGCTGATGACCCTTGTGGGTGCTAATAGGATGAAATATAGTAACAGTTCTAGATTTTCTATCACCTGATTTCTTTCACCTCGGTATCATTCACCACACATCCTCCAGTTGATGCAACAAAGAGAGCCTAGAGACAACATTGGTTCTGATTCATCAGCCTGAGTCATCTCACACAGTTCCAGGCTTTCCCCTGAACAATGTAAGTGTCCTATGGGAAAAACAGTATGAAATCAGGTAATTTAAACCAGTATAAGAATGTATATATAGAGAGGGATGATTGAAAGTCATAGAGGCAAGCTTAATCCTGACATTTGCTAACTCTTAAATGCTAGAATAATGAAAACCCCATTCTTCTAACTCTGTTTTTTGGGGTTTAGTAAGGATGTTCAATTCCTTGATAGCAGGCGATGGAGAATGCAACCGAAGAAAGACAGCTTACGAACAGCTGCAAAAGCTAAACGTCAGCTCCTCGTCGGCTTTGTCCCTCAATTCTGGAGTGATCTGAGTCCAGACAACCTGAAGTTATCTGGTTTAACTCTCCTATGAAATTACTATCATCATATTTACCTGCTGTGGAGAGATCCTACATTCTCCGTGGAATCAGTTTCAGGGCTACTTAGCTATTGACTGGAAAACATGTGAAACTCTCCATGTATAGCACTATTTAAGGATGATTGGCTATTGGATCCATGAGAGGGCACATTAGGTAGGATGCTTGTTTGTTTTTTATGTTTCGCCAGTGACTTCCACTCTTTCTCTGCCATTCTTCAGCAGTGAGGCTTTTTCTGAAGGCAAAGCCGTAATACACTATCCAGAGACACTCAATAACCATGCAGTATGTAAGAAGAAAAAGAGAACTCTCTTCAGAATAGAATTAAATTAAATATCCACCTTGCCTGGCAGGGTAAGGAAAATAGGAAAAGCAAAGAAATGACACCTTTATGTAGGATAAAGAGGGGAATTCCAGATACACTTTAGATGTAGATTTCTCCTCATCGTGCTGGTATATACACAAGCCACCATGGTTATTAACTGGTGGGGTTTTTTTACAGGACTGATTGACTTGTATAAAGTCTGTGCCTTGGTTTCTACATCCGTAAAACATTTTTGGGTTTTGTTGAACTAAATTCAAAAAGGTTTACCAAGTAAGGAAAATCTTCTGGAGGACATGTTTATCTTCCCCAGATAAAACCTCACTTTACAAGGCTCAGTTCCAGCTCTGCAACCTTGGTAAGTCACACGTAAGAGTAATATGCACCTTGAAAGTCTTCACTGAATTCAGTGGGGCTCCATATTCTTGGGACGGTAGTAGTTACTTTGGTCATTCCTCAGTCCTTATTTACTTTCACATTGCAAAATTTCTATTGCCCTTTTGGAATGTTTGGAGCTCCAGCATGGCAAGAAAAATAATTTCCTGTCTAAAAATTTCCTTTCCTGGAAGGGAGCTGTCTGTACCTAACAGCTCATCAGTCTAAGAAGCTGAACAAGTCCTGAAATCCTTTGGAGAAGGTACTAAGTTCAGGACATGTCTTTGTGCTAAGCAAGGAAGTTATTTGCTCCAGAAATGTTTAATTATTGATAAGAATGATATCCTAAGCTAACTGTTTAAGGGTAAACTCTGATTCATGTGCGGTATATGCATTGAGTGAAATGAAAAGAAAATTGCATAAATATTTATGTTAGTTAATTGTGTTTATGTTAAAAGTTACAGTGTTTGTTTAATGTCTTTGCAAAATCTGTAAACTTGGCTTCTGGATAAAGGCCTTCACAATACTGTTTAGGGTTACAGCCACGTGTTCCTGTCACTCATTTGTAGCACTCCTGCAGAAAACCCAGACCTGTTTTATTCTCAGGTATCTAGCAAAGTTATACTGGCTATGCCTCAAATAGCCACTGAAACGTTTCACACTGACACTGAAAATACAAACATGGGGACAGTTTTCCTTCTCTGTGGCTGAGAGCAAGGTTTTGGATTTGGAACCTGAGGGTCTTTTATTCTGCCTTTACTTCTGTACCTCCCCAAAGAGCTTTTTCTATTTAAAGAAACAGAGACCTTAAACAGCAACGTTATTTTTCTCTGATTCATGAGCTCTTTCCTTGCGCTCAACTCTGGCAAAAAAAGGCCAGTTCTAACACTCTTGCTGAAGTAAACTTTAAATTAGAGCTAGGGAGACTTGAGTAGAGCTTTGCTAGTTTGTACCATCAGAGAGTTTGGCCTTTAGTGTGTGGGACAGAAACTATTCAGACACCGACAAAGCTTCTTTGAATTGTTCGCTATTAACTTCCATTGAAAGCATGGATTTAAAGAGAGCTGGCTCAGACACATTCCCCACAATTGGTACCACAAGCAGCAAACACAGCTTCTCCTCAGGCTTCTAGAAATATCTAGCCCTGAATAGATTCTACTTGTATCTTAAGAATAATTTCCTTATTAGCTTAAAACTTAACTATGTGCAGTTCTCATGAGACTCAGAACTGTATTGGTAAAAATATTTCATAAGATCAGCTGTTCTCATAGGACAGCCTTAGCCTGGACCTTCCACTTCAGCTTTTGTTTCTTGATAATATCCACCATTAAAATACTACAAATCTTTGCTTCAAAACAGCTAAAGATACTTTAGCATTCTCAGCAGTGTTATGCTTTGCCATCAGAAATGTTACAGTAGAAGCATCTATCTGCAAAGCAAAGTCTGAAAACTGGAAATCCAATCTATCCAACACTGGATAGACTTTGGCTTTAAGAGAAAAATCTGTATATTAATCATTATTTACTGAGTTCTACAGCAGAGCAGGTTTCTGCTCAGTACTTCACTGTAGCAGAGCATTTAAGCCTGCATTTAGCATTGAGCAGTCAGTTCAGTGCTAGATTAAACATGCTCCTAGGGGTTCTGATGGACTACAGCCTTTTTGCATGTGCACAAATCTTACCAACATCAAGTAAATTGTGTATGAATAACTGCCACCGAGTATGCACTCCACTCTCACACTTGGTATCAAAGAGAATTTGATCTGAATATGCAAGCTAAGATACTTTCTGTATTAGATGTTCATATTATTTTTCTGTGTATTTTTTCACAAGAGTTTAAATGTGAGAACATGCTGACATTGTTGAGGCTTTTCCTTAACTGCAAGATAAATTTCAAATTCATTCTATCATTTGTTTTTAATAAGAAATGTAAACAAGTAGGATCATTTTGCAGTGTCCTCGAACAGGATCTTTTGTTAACAGTGATAGGGTGCCAGGGATTTACATTGTTGGTAAATCACAACCATCTTCTCACCAGGCTTTGCCATTTTCAGTGAAATATATTACTGATTATGAAAGCTGATTTAAATTGGACTTTAGCAGCACTGACAATTAATCTTGGTTTTACCCATGACAGAATACCTATAAAAAATAGCATTCAAAGGCTCAGGTCTATTGGCATTTGGATTGACTAGACTGTGTTAAGTTCAGAGCAACAAAGTTAATACCAAAACTAGCGAAAAGAACCAAGAAGGGAAGACTGTCTTTCGGTTCAATGCTGGAGCACCAGGAACTGAAGATCACACACTCTGGAGTGTTTTAGAAAGTCAATTAAGATAACTGTAAAAGTGCTTTATTGCTTGAAGATGCTTTCAAGTTTCAGGTTTCTAGGTACAGACATACACCCAAAGAAATTTTCAGAAGTGTTTCAGTTTCTCCCATTAGCTTCCAAATATTTGTGAAAATCCCTTTATATATATGCTAAAGATTGACCACTGGTGATTTGGCTAAATAAATACTACTTTCTTTCTTGGGAGTGAAGACCCGAGGAATGATACTGAGAGATGCTGTAAAAGGTGGAATACGTATCCATCATCTTTTGCAAGGAGATGGAAGGCCATTCCTGACTATGCTCTGCACTAACTAGAAATCAGGTTGTCACAGATGGTGTTTGCTGAACCTCAGGTTCCTCAGTTCTGCTGAGAGGTAGAAATTATTAGTTCCAAACGAATGCCACACAAATGCAGGTACAGCACTCATCTTCAGTCCATAGTACGGAGTTTGTTTGCTCACTTGCACTGGCATTTGAAAAATGGGTAAGCAAGCCAAGAAGAACATTAAAAAGCAAACATGAGTCACAGCACACACATGACAAACATGTAACCACCTCTTCTCAAAACACGTACATCTTTGAGAAAAGATGGCAATTCCTATCTTCAGACTAGTTCTTTGGATGTAACCATCCAGGTTACCTTTCTCCTCATTCAGTTCAGAGCAGTGCTTTATTACAGAAGGTTTTCTAGCAAGACCTGGGTGCTTTTGAGCCCCCAGCTTGCATACAGTTAGGGACAAATTCTACACAATACTCATGGTAGGCCCAGTGCACACCATCACACATAGTCTGAGTGCCTTCTCAAAGGCCTAGTTAGTTCCAAAACACATGCTTTTGTTTTGTAAAAACATGGCTGCCCAGAGCACTCTGACATTTTCACGGTAATCGTGAATTTAGAGAAGTGACTGTATGCATGTGCTATAAATAGATAATGTAATACCCAGACAGGTTCACAATCCCTGTCCGCATCACACCTAGAAATGGTTTCTTGGGAAGGTTAAGGTTATGTTTACCTTGGCTGATACAAAAAAAAAAATCAAGAACGCTGATTTCAAAAGGCGTATCTTGGATGGTTGTCTCTAAAAGGATGCTTAATAAAGCAGCTGTTTTTCATCCACTGCAGAGTTCACAGTAATAGACACTCACTGTCCACATGTTCTCTGTAACCGTAATCATTTACATCCAGTCCTAAAAAGGGTGCTACAGCCTATGCGAGTCAAATTCCATCTTGTTGACACAACCCACTTCAGCTGTTACTATGGCAAAAATGTTACTATGCTATAATTAATCTGGCCTGAGATTTAAGAATGTCATTAAAGTAGGTTGCCGTCTCTTTTAAACACTGCGTTAATCTATAGTAGAGTGCAAAAAGCAGTGCAAAATTAAAATCAAATGCAGTGATAGCTTCCAAACATGACAAACAGTCTTACAAACATCAATAATGTAATATTGGTACACTATAAAGCCTAAACAAATGTGTTAAGAGAAGAATTTGGCTTTCTGCACTATGTACAAAATATTTGGTGGCACTAGGAGAAAACCCCTATTGGCAAAGTTAACTATGGGCCATCAGAATTAAAAGATAAACTACTTAAAAGATAAAGGCTAAATGCCTGCATAAAAACAGATTGGTTGTCAGAGCCAAATGCATACGCAGCACTTCTGCCAAAACTCTTCATGTAAAGTGCTAAGAGACTTTTCAAATGGCTTTTTGTCTATTTGATGTGAAAATAGGATGCAATAACAATAGTTCCAAAATTCAGGAGTTTTGAAGTGTCTTGCACATCAGGACTAAACTTACCTGTCTGTGAGAAAAGCATGGCAACTGCCTTAGAAAAAACCTCATGTTTTGGTGCAATGGAAAGGATTTGTGATAAAACAATAGAAATTAAAATAGAGGGAAAAAAACATCAGAAACCAGCTCCCCCTTCTTCACTTCTCTAGTTATCATCTTGCGTTTATTACCTTAAAGAAATATTCATGGAAGATAAATTTTTTTCCTCTTTTTTTCAGAGGCCTGAAGAAAAAGGTTTAATCTCTCCCTCCAGCATATGCATATGCACTGGACAAATTGCTCTGGCATAAAGGCAAGGGAAATCCTTAGCAAAATGACTTGAGGAAAATTTGATGTTTGGGAAACCTCTGATTGCCTTTAGCAAGTGGAAAAAAAGGACCTGATTTTCAGTAATGCTTAGAACTGGCAACTAAAGCCCAGATCTTTGAAAGAATTCAACTCCATTTTTGTCATTAAAACACGGGGGCCAGATGTTCAGAGATGTTCAGCAGCGTGCAGAGCGCTGAGCTTTCTCCATCTGGCCAGATGCACCACTGTTTGAGCACGCAGAAATAGAAGATTCGGACTCCCCTTTCATGGGAAATGTTTGCTACCATAGCTACATCTCACAGGACCCATCATTGTCACTATTATTATTGAACACAATGTTTTTATCAACTGAATTGCCACCTCAGGTTCTCAAAAAAGTTGCCTTACAAGTCTAAATAGTTTGCAGCAAACAAAACCTTGACAAATGATCAAGGGATACAACTGTTTTTAAAATCATTCTCATAAAACAAAAAAATGATTTTGGAAGGCCCAGAAGCATGGACTGAAAGTATCATACAGTTTCAATAGGACTTGCTACTTCGGGTTCGGCTTCACACTACCACAATGACACAGCTCCTGATCAGTGTGGAGCACAGACAGTGCAATCAGCCTGCAAATGTTCCCACAGACATGCTCAGAATCTGCAAATCCTGGGCTACAGTCATAGGGAGAACAGTCAGAACTGATCTGTATTTCTGATAGCAAGTGCTTTAAGGTGCTTGTGTTAATCAAGAGGAGCAAGCTAGCTATTAACTAATTGCATTAAAGAAGCATGAGAAGACCTGAGCTGAAGGATATAAAAAAAAAAAGAAAAATATGTTGTGCAAAATAGAAAAAGGTGGTGATAAAAGACTTTGCTAATCATAAACTAAGAAGCCAGTTATGAGGAAGGGATGAGTCCCTGACAAAAGATCTGATAATTATTGAAATTCAGGGCAAAAGTCTTGGAAAGAGATATAAGAAACCCCAGAAATGAACATTTGCCAAATAAAGAAATTCACACTGTCCAAGAATGGAGTTTATGGAAGCAGCCAGCTCTGATACAGTATCTCCTAAACAGAATGCAAAATACTGTAAGAAAAAAGGCAGAATACAGACACAGTTCACCAAAACTAACCCAAACATGTCAACAACATTGCAGCAACCATCTCAAACTAAGGCAATGCCTGGCAGTAGGAAAAAAGATAGAAGAAATTCAGTGCATTACATTACTTTGGAACTGCTTCTCTGCATACAAAGTATATACAAAGTATAGTTGGGGTAAGAGTTGGGATAATGGTAATGTCCACTCCAATAGTAGTGGTAGCTATGAACATCCATGACAAGGCTGCCTAGCCTACAGTCTTCCACAAATGCCAATAGCATGGTCTTGAAGAAAGCCAGAAGTTAAGACCAGTCTGTTCTCTGGTGTAACCTCCCATCATATAGAAATCAATGGATGAAGGGCTTCCAGAGATGAAGTTTGCACTTTGTTAGATGTCACTGATCACTACCCTCCTCAAACTTGTGTAGTTTCTTTTTGAGACCCTGTTTTACCCCCAAATGTCTGATGTCTGCAAATTTCATTGTATAGTTATTAACTTCATCAAACAAGTCATGTTTCTTTTGTTTTAAATCTATTGTTTGACAAATTCACTGGACAGCCTAAAAGTTTTATTTTGGGAAAAACAGTGAATAAACATTTCTAACTCTCCTTGTTCATAGTACTTAATATTATCACAACTTTTATATGGACCTCTGCCATATTTTGTATCTGCCCACCAATTATCTTTCAAGGCAGAATCCGACTTTGTTTAGCTTCCTTGAGGGAACATGTTTTATGCCTTTTATTGTCATTGTTGCACTATCCCCCATCTTTTCTAGATCTACTATACATTTTTGGGCTGGGATGACCAAACCTGCAAGCTCAGTTTAAGAAGGCACCATAACACAAAGGTAAAATTTCACTTTTTTCTCATCAGTTCCTTGATTGGTATTGCAGTTTTCTTTTCTATTCCAGCTGAGCACCAAGTATTCCATTAGATTTAAGGATTTAAAGAACTGCCAGAAAGACCCCCCCAAAAAGGGATGGCATGGACGTTCTTTTCCTCTTTCTTTTTTCCTCTAATGTGCACAGCAAGCACTTAATATTCCTAGTTCCTTTGTCAGGGAACAGGAGATCATCTGCCGAATGCCAGTGTAGTTTACAGGATACACTGCCCTGCGGAACGCAGGTTTTGCATTTGCATTGCCACAATGTCAAATAGGAAGTGAATAATGGGAAATAGGGCAGAACTAAAATCATTACTGACTTGACAAGGTAAAAGATCAATATATCAAACAAAATTGACTTACATTTATAATGTAATGTAAGCCCACAGAAGACAAGGGGAGTTTTGCCACTAATTTCAGCATTTCAATGAGGCAAGAACATTTTATAGATGGTCTTATACACCCATAAATACCAATCCATTGAGTAATAACAGGCGTTTACTATCTCTTTGTAATAAATCAGCATATAGTCCTTCTTCCTCTCTGCTCTCATGGCAAGCCAAAGCTTTTAATGACATTCGTAAGTTAGAATGGTAATTGTATTTGCTACTTCAGTGTCCCAGTTCTCAAGATTATTCCTATACAATTCATAATGTCAAATTGGGTGTAGATTTCTTGTTGTTTGCTTGTAATAGAAAAAAGTTATTTTTATTTTTCAAACTGACAAATTACAGAACTGAAACAAAAATGTATGTGAAAGCAATGCTATTAAGGCTGAAAAACCCCTTTCCAAAGCCAGAAAGTTTTGAAAATGTAGAGGGGCTATGTTTCAGATTACTGTCTCTCCATTTGCTACTCTAAGCTTTCCAGGACAGAAATTAGGAAAAGCAGCAAAATAAAAATGAAAGACAGGAATATTTTGGACATTATTCCTATTATTGGGCTCAGTAGTGCAAAAGAGGGAAACAAATAATTGAAAATTATGAAGATTTAAAAGATTAATCTTTTATATTACAAAATAGCATCCAAAAAAAGTTCAGTTGAGTTTCAGCCTTCTTTTAATAGAAAAAACTCTGAAATTTCAAAATGTTACACTAAGTTACTATTTACTTTTTTGAGCAGTTATATGACTCAGGTTGTTAGATGAGAGCCTGTTGCCTCTCTTACTCTGAAAAAAGTAGGAGTAAAATAGGTAATACAACACAAAGTAGATGAAAAAATAATCACCTCTCCCCCAAATAAATTAATCCTAATCCAATCTGGGCCATAGAATTCTTATGTAATTCTAGGTAAGTCACTTAAACCATAGTTTTCCCAGAGGGCGTCTTGTTCATGGTCTTGCATGAACTCTGAGTGTTTGACTCAAGATAAGACAACAGCTATTGCACCCTACTTTTCTTAAACTGAATGTTTTTTTAAATTTTTCAAAGATCTTTAATTTCCTTCCATTGTTCATAGGCCTTTTAATCCAGTTGGGGGGAAACAGTTATTGTGGGATTAACATCGTTACCTGCTTTTGAAACTCAACTTTTTCCAATCCAATAAAGATATAAAATTTGTCACTAAATATACATGGTTCAATAGACTCATGTATACATATTTAGTAGACTAATTCCTTCTTGACCAAAAATCATTTTAGACTTCTACTTCAAACAAACAAAAAAGAAGTAAAGCTGTCATATTAATTCAACTCCCTGATCAATCCCTCAGGGAAAGGGCCAGCATTGCTTTTATTTTAAAAGCTCATAAGATGTGTTTGTGTTTAATTTTGTTCTGTAGTTATTTGTTCAGTATGCAGTGCAAATTTTTCTGGCTACAGACATGGGATATGGTAAACCTTTGCCTGGATCAATGTCCAACCTCTTTTAAGTTGTGGAGAAAGTTACTCTCTCATAAAGTTCAGACCTGCCAGACTCAATAACTCTACAAAAATGTTCAGATGAAAATTGCTTCAAGCAATCCTAGTAGAAAGCCAGCACCTCACCCCTAGTTTAAAGTTATGATCCTTATCATAATTAATTCAATAAAGAAGTAATGTACTTCAACCTAGGCATAGAGAATAATTTTCTGTCCTGACTGGTATAAACTTTCAGCTAGGGACGTTTAAACTCTGGACCTGATCTTTTAGAGCAAATAATAAATTACAGACCTAGAGTCAGCAGATTATAGCTGAAGTTGAACCATCATAAATATGTTGCTACGTCTAAGAAAAGGTACACTGGACAGGAGTGATAAAAAGTATAATGCTGGTTATAAATTCAACAAAAATGCTATTTCTCTGACAAATTAAACACTAATAATATTTTTTGAGCTGCGAATGGATTGCAGAGTAGGAATTTATATGTGATTCTTGTAAGCTGACATACCTTGCATCTTAAATTTAAAATCAACACTTTTCTGCTGGTGAAATACAGAACTGTCAAACAAACTAACACTTTTGCAGGGGGTGTTTATTTGAAAGATCCAATCTCAAATTATTTATGATTTATTGATTTTTATTAATTTATGATTCATCTTACTTTTGCTCAGCGTTATTGCTCTGCTGTCACACCTTTTCCTTGCACTATTGTGAGAAGCAGATCCTGCCGCAAAGATATGTTTATCTATTCTAAAAAACCCTCAACACACAGAGGAGTAACTGACCTTTTGCCTGTCTACCCATCTGAAGATTTCCATTCTTTATTCTGGAGAGAAATATGCACTGACAACAGTGGGCATGCAAAGAAACAGCATAGGTGTAGAGCTAAGTCAACACACTACAATCATTCTTCAATGTATTCATTGTTATTTTTACAGTGTGCATTTAGTATTAAGAAAGAAAGATGACTTGAAGGGAAAGAACAGGCCCACTGAGTGAATGCAGTAAGGTAGAAGAGGTTGGTTTTGGACACTTACCTAAGTGTTCTTTTCCTCATCTGCTGGGATATGTTTGAGCAAATAGTCATTTTTTTAACCACCAAAGATGCAATAGTAAAGTTGAGTGTGTACTTCTTTAAGTTTTAGCTTTTATTTTATCGGCTCATCTCACATTCCATCTCATTGCATTCAGTCGTTTCTGTGCTGCAGTGTGACATAACTTGCTGCAGTGCTAACAGTTCCAAAACATGTAAATTGCTTTTCCAAGACATCTTATCCAAAACAACTATCCCCTTCTCACTACTTTAGTTTGAATATTCATAGATAATCTTTATGAGACATACTTAAATTACACATACTACATATATCACATGTAAGAAGTATATTTTTAAACCTAATGTGTATGGATCTGTATGCTGTTTCTACTGTTTGTTCTTACTGTTACCAATATCCATTTATATTTTCTTCTCTCAGTTCTTACTGTAGAGAAGTTAACCATGTCTCTACCTTTAAAATAATGCAAGATGCAAATCGCAGAACTATTAGGAAACATTTGTGACCTAAATTTCAATAATATCCAAGCACTGATGCATTATAAATTACAACTCTGATACAACAACTAATTTGCAAATGCTCATCCAGGTGAAAAATCCCAATGATGAAGAGGATTCCCAGCTTTTTTTTTTTTTTTAAAGTTACTGAATGAGGGGGCATTTGCAGCATTTTAACTCATATAAAAAGCTCTTAATTACATCACAATATGATGTTATCCTAAAGCAAAAAAAGCAACCCAAAACTCTTTAAAACAGGCTTTGAGTAGAATGTAAATCACATATTTTCTGACTGAAAACAGTTGCTATGGATCTGCCAAGATAAAACAAAATTACATTATTAAGCATTAACAGCTACTCTTCTCACTTAAGTTCTGTTTTGCTAATCATTGCATTCTAGGTTAGCTTTACTCAACTGAGTAGCCTTTACACTGTGAGTAGTTTATATTATACAAATTAAAATTCTCAAGCTTACTTGTGTACAAGATAAGGCTCAGATAATGTCAGTAGACATTACTCTTTAGAAATATATTTGTATACTTCTACTATTTTGAAAGTAACACTGTATGGTATTTCAGGTTTTTTTACACTACATTGCCTCCTGTTTAGAAGTGTCTTAAATAAATTTAAGCTCACATATGTGTACGTACAATCACATAATCTAAAATCTTACCCAGCAATTAAAAACCTAAAATCAGTTAAAATGATTGATCAGTTATTTACAGTATGCACAAACCAAGATGTATAGGAAGTAAGTCAACACACGAGAGATTGGTTGCTGTTACAACAAATGCGTTTTTGCCAGAATGTTTGACCAACACTTGCAACCCTGCACCCCCACCCCCTTTGAGTCCCCCTTGGATTGATTAAATTGGCTCAAGATGACACCAATAATTGGCTCAAGATGCCGCTTCGACAGACCCAATGATCCATATCTTTGCATTCCCTAAAATCAGGCCTTTCAGCTCTGTGTTAGATTTAGGATGGTTTACATTGGCTCTGTCACAAACATTTTAATAAAGTCCCAGAGAAACCTCAAACTGGTGACATCATTGGATGGTGTTAAAAAAAAAGTTCCACTTTGCTGGTTAGTGGTTAGCCTTTATAATCCGATCAGAATCTTTTTTTCCACTATATTTTGTCATTCCTTTATAACTCTCTGCAATTAGGACCACAGTATTAAAAAGAGAAAAAATTAATATTAGAAACAATATTAGAAAACAATTCTAAGTATTTTGACATCAAGTAGTAAAATGAAAAAAACCAACCTCAAACATTTACTGTATCCTAAGGGCAGGAGGCCTTCAACTGCTGGGTGTGTTTTTGAACTATTAGATGAATTAATTGAATGAAAGTATTGGCTGTTCTCATGAGACCATTGTATAAATGAAATGCAAAATAATGTTATCAAACTCACTGGAAAGGGTAATAGTCATTTAACTACTTTTAGAAAATAAATTGCAAATTCTTTAGTGTGTCCCAAGACTGGGTTCAGATAATAGGCACAGGGCCTGATTCTCCTGTAGTTTATGTGCATATGAAAAAAAAGATGTTCCACTGATATCGGAGGAGCAGTGCTAGTAAAAGGTCTGAAGCCTCTGAGAACCATTCCCATGCATTTGTCTATTTTTTCCTGAATGCGTGGCTTTTTAAAAATTAACATTTTCAAACATTACTTCTCATCCACTCCAAGAATGGAGTCACCACGGAGCTCCACAACACAGGCACTCCTGTTATCTGATATCTAGGTTCCTTGAGCTTTCCAGTTTTTTGAGTTTAAACAGATGACAGTCCTTGTGTCATCAGATGTTATTACTTAATTACTTCTAGCAGTGGACTTTATATAAAAAGGTTACTCTGAGTACTTTTTTCCACAACACACTGGAAAATTTGATGTGCTTTTCCTTTTCAAACTCAAAGGCTGATTTCATGTCCTGAATTTCCATACTATTGTCCTTAAAAATATGAAAATCCCAAGTAAGTGAAAGCTGAAGTCTACACCCAGTTTAAAGCACAGGAACAGTCTGCCTTGCCAGGTGCCAGGATTTCCTGTGATAACGAAATCTTATTTATAATACAGTAGCATCCTGACACTCAACCACAGCCCAAGAGCCACTGTTGCTAAACACTGTACTGACACGTGGTAGATACTCCAAGCCCTCATCCCATCCTCGATAACTGGAAATCAAAACAGAGTAGGTCAGCAGAAGAGAGAGCAAAAGGATGGGAAATGACTTATTTAAGGTCAGTAGCAGAGCCAGCATTTGAACCCGGGTCTTCTACTCTGTATGGCGGTGCAATACCAGCAAAATTTCCTGCCTCACACGTCCATACTGTATCAGACCTCACTACCTCTTCACATGAAGCAGAGGACACTCAGCTCTTCACAGCTAAGGAGTCTATGTGGATTCAATGAACTGCTTTATTCTCAATGTGTACAGGCAGCAGTGTAAGCAAAATATGACTAGGATACTTCTTCTACACTAAAAGTTGCTGTTCAGCTATATACACTATTGGTCCCTTTCACGCACAAGGTATTTGAGAGCAGAAGGTAGTTCGTTTTTCCTTCTTTCTTTATAAAACAAACAGTTGGGTCCAGATGCTTGGCTAGTGCGAATCAGCGTCACCACATCATCCTCAATTTACACTTCTCACCAAAGAAAAGGGAGGCCTTTTGATTTCTACAGTCAGTTTGAGGTCCCCTCAAAAATCAAACACAAATAAAAGAGCTTTGCTATCAAAACACGGAAATATTTATTTTTAACACGTTAGTTAAAAACATGATAGCATGCTTTAATGGTCTAAAAAAATAAACTGGCTTTCAAAACTAAATCAACTTTCTCAACAGATATAATGCTTACAACCAGTATAAAAGCATAATGATACTGTTGCACAAGTATTAGGTAAATATAGATAAAAGTCTTATTTTTCTTATTCTGTTCTTTTTCCAACATTCTTTACAACACTGAGGTAAAATACAATTACTTTTAGAAAAAGCCTATTTTTTAGAAAATATTTCCTGTAAATGCTAAAAGCTTTATTCTTTCCTCCTCTTTTTTTTTTTCTTTTTTTTTTTGAAGAAAAAACACAGCAGGATAACTGCAAGCATATTTCCAAAATAAAATGAAAAAGGTGATTTTCCAGGTTTCAATATGTAACAGCTTTTTAAATTATCCAATACGCTGTCTTGATTCTGTACAAATGTTCCCTTCCTTCAAAGAGACAAAAAAGCATGTACTGCCAGATCTGATTGTATGTAGAGAGTGGATCTGATCCCCTTGTCACTAAGGTTACTAATCAAATTTCCATCCAATATGCTCATGCAGGATTTCCTGATCAAACACTTAAATCTGCCCCCTCTGCACCCCCATTAGCTAACATGTTTTATATGTAGCGGGGTCATCAAAAGTGTAATTCCCTCAAAGAAACCTAATCCTGCCCTCTTGTCAACCAGCAGATAGCTAATAACGCTTTCTATCCTACATTTTTTGAACATCAATAGCATACCAGAAATTAAGATCTTATTTTAATCTCACAACAGATGTTCAAAACAAAGGTATCGCATATGTACGTTACATGTATCTGAAAACAGTCAGGTGAAGAAATAAGGAAGTTTCATATGAGATTAGCTTGGTTTTTAGCAGGGAAATATAAAGTTGATTTTTGTTTGTTTGGGCTGAGTAACGATCCTGCAGAACTAATGAAGTAAGGTATCTGGACCGCAGTATAATTTCACTATTGAAGCAATGGTACGTTTGGAGAGAACCTCAGGCCAGTCCCCAAACACAATCATTTGGGAAAGCTGCAGAGGCGACACAGATCTGTTTCAGTGGGTCGCTCACAACACATGTGTTCATCCTCACACACGCTTCCCTTTTTCACATGGATTTCTACAACTCCTCTGCTCTGAATAATCACTAGGTGTTTTATCACTGCTTTTCTCTTCCTTCATATGAAAAAAAAAGCCAAAGCAAAAGAAGAAAACTATCAATCAAATCTATTTCAATGCAAACAAGAGTCAATACTGTTACCAAAGGTGGGTTTCATTCTGAAAACCACCTTTTTTAAAAAAAATAATAAAATCAAGCCTTGGTCCAAGTTTTTTTGTTTTGGTTTGGTTTTGTTTGGTTGGATTTTTTGTTTGTTTGTTTTGTTTTGGTTTTTTTTTGTTAATGAGTTCCTTTATTAACAGGTTGAATAAGAATTTTCACCAAAGAAGTATAACTTCCATGATGATCCTTTTGGAGGTCTGTGTGTGGGTGTGCTTTTTTTTCTTTTTCTTTTTTTCTGAGCAATGGTCACAATCAGAGTAGCAGAAGTGGGTCAGGAAATTTAACCTGACTGGTCGAACTCTGGGCTGAATCTGTAAGGTCTACAAGGCCCAGGTTTGTCAGAACTCAGTGGATTATATGCATGTGAATGGCAAAACAGATTTAAAATGCTGTCTATTTCAACTTAACATTTGCCCTAGACATTGCTGAATTTCAATTAATACGAACTCTATTGACTTAGCTTTAGCAGTCAGCAACTTTGGTATCAAAATGAAATTCTTAATTGCATATGCTGTAGTTAATTTTTTTCTGATACATGGTCATTTTACAATTTTTTACTACCTAAAGAGAACAAGTGCAATGCAAACCTTGTGTTTTCAGTTTTTGTTAGTGGTATTTTATGAAGTCAATATATAATGTTGACAGATCTGAATAATACTTCATGTGGAATTCTGTGGGACCTTTTAAAAATATTTTAAGTGTAACCGAATCATTTCAACTACTGTAAATGGTAAGAAAATGTATTTTAAGTGTATAAACACCATTTTGAAAAATGTTTGTGGAGTTTCAGGTTTTCATTGATTTTAAAATGACTTACTGAATAGAGTTAAGGAGAAAGAGCATAAAAGGATGATTTAATTTACTTCACATTTTTCTGTACAATAGCTTTAATGGAAAACAAGTGGACAGTTTATGCTTTAACTAGAATAAAATTAAATATAATAATGTATGGGAGCAAATTCAACTACAAAACTAGTTGTGGACAATCTGGGAATACTAGGTGTATGAGTTTTTTAAAATAAAGCACTTTCTATGCTAAAAATTAATTTTCTTTTTTGCCAATGAGTTTTTTCAGGCTTTTCTCTGATATTGTAGCACATACACATTTCTAAACACTGAAATGATAAACATTTTCTAGGTGTTTTTTAAAGACATTTAAATGAACTGCTCAGATTTTAGTTCCAAAAAAGTAAGAAGGTATTCAGCAAAACTGAATTCTTGGAACAAATTACATAACAAGAAAATAATGTGTATACTGTAAGGTCTTATTTGTTTGTGTAAAAAAATCTTTTGTTTACTTGTAAACCTGGAACTTTCACTTAGTAGCCTAGCCTGAAATCCTCATTTTGATATGAATAACACTATAATTTCATATCTAGTATGATCTTAAGCTTCTTTTTTATTCTTAGCATATTTAATATACTTAGAAGTTTACCAAATCAGCCCAGTCATTGAAAAGGAAAGAACCGAGTAAGTTTCCAAACAGTAATATGAGTCTTAACGAGAGATTTCAAATGAAAACAGTGATGAGTTATGCAAACGCAGCTGATATTGCATCATACTCCCAAATCTTCTCTAAATTAGCTCTATGTCAGGGGGCTATGCTAAGAGAATAGGTTCTTGTGAAAGTGTGTCAGATTAAAAAAAGTTAGAATAATATCAGTTTACTGCAAGATCTAAGACATCATTACATTTTATTGCAATGAGCAAAGTTTTAGGTTCCTTTTTTGGTCGTTTGGGGGGAGGCTGTTTCATTTTAAAGCTATAGCTCAGTTTAACGTATTACTTTAAAGAATTACTTTCCTGCTTTTTTTCCAACAGAAAACATTTTCTGATTTTAGTGCCACCATGAGCTGAATAAGTAGATGTTGTCTAAGAGACAGATACTTTGAGTTCTCACAAGAGGAGTCCTTCAATATGAGCTGTGCTAGAAGAATGTCTGAACTGGTTCTACTTTCTGCACAGGGAGGTAGAAGGATCCCAGGTAAACACTGTATGTCACAAAGTGTGTCTACAATTGAAAGAACAGAGACCTTTGTTACATTTGACAGAACAAAATGTGACTGTTATGGGTGTTCTTTGTCATACCCTATTGTAAAACATCAAAAAGGTAAGTCCTCAGATGGTGTAAATTTTAGAGTAAGATTATACAGTAGAAGGCACCATCAGCCTAAAGAAGCTCCAGAGTATTTCTTCAGTTGCCAACAAAAAATTATAAAAAACTGCCAAAATAGTGAACGTTAGCAAGAATTCAATTATAACTCACTTACAGAATACAGCCCAAAATGATGCAGAACAAAACCTTTCACTAGAGGTTTATGGTTGCCAGTTGTGACATGCTATACATGGCTACAGCACTGCAGTGACTGAATTAAGTACCAGGAATACGGCTAGGATGTAACTGATATATATAGGGAGTATCAAATTAATATTAGACATTTTGTATGTGTATATGTATGTTTGGCTTTCATTTCTATGTTTATATAGATGAGTTTCATATGAGAATAATGAACTTTAGTTTACACATACAGCCTTTTTTAATTATTATGCAATAAAAAAGACATATTGGTGCAATATATAATAGACGTGAATAATAATTCTTTTTAATGATCTTCATGATAGCTAGCTATGTGGCTATGCCCCACTAAGCTGATATCATCAATGGGAGAAAATGCAAGATTCACACGTCTATTGAACTTCACAACTGCTTTTCCCATTAGAACTACTTATCTATGTATTTATCTATTAGTTTTGTTGTAAGCATCGCTTCTGCATGAAGATATTAATTTTCAATGCTTCTGTACATTAGCTTCATTTTGGGGATGTGCAACTGAGCTACACATATTAAGTGATTGTTGAAGACAAGAAGTTGATAGTAACAGAAACTGAAAAGCAGAAGCCAAAGCTCAGTCTTTCCAACTCCAAAGTCTTCATGTGAAAGATCATAGAATCATAGAATGGTTTGAGTTGGAAGAGACCTTAAAGATCATCTAGTCCCAACCCCCCCGCCATGGGCAGGGACACCTTCCACTAGACCAGGTTGCTCAAAGCCCCATCCAGCCTGGCCTTGAACACTTTCAGGGATGGGGCATCCACAGCTTCTCTGGGCAACCTGTTCCAGTGCCTCACCACCCTCACAGTAAAGAATTTCTTCCTCATACCTAATTTAAATCTACCTTCTTTCAATTTAAAACCATTACCCCTTGTCCCATCACTACACTTCCTGATAAAGAGTCCCTCCCCATCTTTTCTGTAGGCCCCCTTTAGGTACTGGAAAGCTGCTATAAGGTCTCCCTGGAGCCTTCTCCAAGCTCAACAATCCCAACTCTCTCAGCTTGTTTTCATCGCAGAGGTGCTCCAGCCCTCGGATCATCTTCATGGCCTCCTGTGGACTCGCTCCAACAGGTCCATGTCCTTCTTGTGCTGAGGACTCCAAAGCTGGATGCAGTACTCCAGGTGGGGTCTCACCAGAGTGGAGTAGAGGGGCAGAATCACCTCCTGTGACCTGCTGGCCATGCTTCTTTAGATGTAGCCCAGGATGCAGTCGGCTTTCTGGGCTGCAAGCACACATTGCCAGGTCATGTCGAGCTTCTCATCAACAAGCATGGTACCTTTCCTTGTTGGCTCCTCTATCACTTGGAGAAGGAATTTATCATCAATGCATCCCAGGAACCTCCTGGATTGCTTACGCCCTGCTGTGTTGTCCCTCCAGCAGATATCGGGGTGTTTGAAGTCCCCCCATGAGGATCAGGGCTTGTGAACCTGAGGCTGCTCCTATCTGTCTACAGAGGCCCTCATCTGCTCGATCTTCCTGGTTGGGTGGCCTGTAGCAGACGCCCATTGAAATGTCACCTGTTCCTGCCCTCCCTTTAATCCTGACCCATAGGGTCTCAGTCAGCTTCTCATCCATCCCCAGGCAGAGCTCTATGCACTCCAGCTGGTCCTTGACACAGAGGGCGACACCCCATCCTTGTATCCCCTGCCTGTCCTTCCTAAAGAGCCTGTATCCCTCCATTCCAACACTCCCGTCATAGGAGCCATCCCACCATGTCTCTGTGATGCCAATAAGATCACAGCCCTGCAGGTTTGCACACGTCTTTAACTTCTCTTGTTTATTCCCCATGCTACGAGCATTTGCATAGAGGCATTTAAGTTGGGCCCCTGATGAAGGTGACTTACTGGCTGGAATGGCTGGAATTCCTTTGTGCTGTACTCCAGGTGCTCTCCTGCTGACCTGCAAACCTTCTCCAGGCTCTGGGCATCTATTGCTGGCACTGGCATCAAACTGGTAGGAATTGGATGGAGGTTGAGGTTCCCCTTCCTGACAACTTTAGTTTAAAGCCCTCTTCACAAGCTTGGCAAGCCTCTGATTGAAGATGCTCTTCCCCTTCTCTGACAGATGGACCCCATCAGCCCCCAGTAGGTCTTGTCAAGTCCCCTGGCTGTGGCACCAGTCGTGTAACCATTTGTTGACTTGACAGATTCAACTGGCCCTTTCAAATCCCTTTGACCGGGAGGACTGATGAAAAAAATACCTGCAACCATCCTATTCTACTGTTGTTTACATCTCTATTAAATGTAGAAGCCCCTTCTTCTCCTTGGGTTTGTACTGAGCAGCTCCCTGCAACAAACCCATATTCTCTCTCAGCAGTGTGTTAACCCTGGGAAGATGTATACTGCTCCTGAGGCAGACGTTAAGGCAAGAGGGAAGGGAGGAATATCTATCACCACAAATCAGAGCTGTTGAAAGATTCCAAAGACAGGCGTACAATTTTCTAGGCCTTTTCTTGGCTGTCCACCTTAAGCTTTTAAAAAGAATAAACTGAAACCGTAAGTATTTCATGTACCTGTTACTTATAGAGGATGAAACTCAATTCATCCTTTTAAAGACAGAGGAACAAGCATTTATTCAGAAGGGCCATCTGGTAAAATGAAACTCAATCCAACTGTCAGGCTGCCTGAAAGTTTAATTCAGAATCTTCTACTGCAGCCTAAAGTAAAATAAAAGTTGCAGACTCTGCCTTTTCTTGTGGTGTTGCTGTGTATATTCATTCCTTATTGGAGATTTCCACATCCAGACATGCACACCTATACCAGAAAAAAACAACTTCTGGCAGAGAACAGAGCACAGAAAGGACAGGAAGGCCAGACTATGGCCTTGTATGTCATGGGAACTTTTACCAATTCTCTTTGAAATAGAATACAATGACTGTGAAAGAAAGGTAGGCACTTAATAAGAATTTGTATCTCAAAATTTCTTGCTCTTTTTCCTTGCATGTCTAACACATACATTGCACTTCAAGTAAATTTTTGCCTGTGATTATTTACATTCTGGTTATCTGTTGCACAACTATGCCCTGTAGGTGTTAAAAAGACACTGAAATTGTATGTATTTAGGCACTTCATATGGGTGTTTTGGCTTGTTACATCTAGAAAAGGAGTGCATGAATATCAGGGTGAAGGGGAATATAAAAGTAACTTCCAGAATACTCTCAAAGAATAATACGACCTTGTACAATTATCCGTGAATCAAAGGTAGTGAGAACCAGCATTGCATAGAGAAGTCAAGCGGAAGCACAGATTCTGTGACTTGCCCAAGGTCACGCAGCAGTCAGTGACAGGAATGGGAATGGGCCAAGGTCTCTCTACTGCCATAAACATTCCTCTATTTTAATACAAACTGCAACACTGACATGCAGTGATATGTATCCCAGTGAATATTTAGTATACATATGCTTCAAACTAGCCTTACTGATAGCCACAGGTATATCAGGCTAAAAAATATACTTAAAATACAAATCCTAGAAAGCAAAAGGCAAAATGTTAAGAATCCTTGGGAAAGTTGTGAAGAACTCTGTGGCATAGTTCTGTATCTCCTATTCCAGGCCCAAAAGGTAAATATTTCTTGTTTGTTGATTATGTTTTAAGAACTGAAGGCCTCATACCAGAAGTCATACATGTTTGGTTTAGACAGGAATATTTTGATTTTGAAGAGGGAGGCTGTGGTACTCTCTGTTAATTGTTTAAAAACAGATACACTGTAGAATCAGTAGAGAATAAAAACAAAGAAAATTTTCTTGTCTAAGGGAAATTTTCTTTATTTTCTACTTGTTGTGTCCACTGCAAATGAGAGGATTTATATTAGCCTTTTCTTGTCTTGCTTGGCTGTATCTTGATCAGAAATAGCTGCCTGGATAATAAATTTTGTATAAAATTAAAAAAAGAAAGACTTTAAGAAGCCTCCTGTTTTATTTCTAATGTAACAGACAATTTTTGCTTTTGTTTGTGGAGTAAGCATTTGAATATATTTCCTTGGATATTTTCCCCAAAATTTATAAAGAACAAAAATTACCAAAAAACAAATACAGAAGGAAAAAAAGAGAAACCTAATCCTGGAATCTCTAATCAAAGAATAACTTAATTTTTACATAGTGACACTTTGGCTTTGGGCAAATAATCATTTATGTTTTGTCAATTACTGCATTTTCCCCACATTTGTTTTTTTAATGGTTGAAATTAAATTAGTCAAATTAGACATCATGTTACTCTATAAGCAACAAGGTAGAAATCCGTCTAGCTTCAGTTACAAAATACACAACCGAATATACTTTTTCTGCTTCATGTCATAAATATGGCCACAGGGTACTTCTAACAGGCTATGTGTTAAAAAGAAATAAAATAGTAGAAATGCTGTAAAATACTAGTCTGAAAAAATAATAATATTCATGCTCCTTCCCTTCGTTGAAGTAAAACCTGCAAATTTGGGCCTTCAGTGCAGTCCCGCAGCATATGAACATTCAGAGGAAACTGTGAAAACTCTGATCCAAAATATTAATTTAAAGAAAAACAAAATTGCAATTAAAAGGAGAAAAAAAACTAGACAGCTGCATGTATAGTTTTGGTTTTTTTTTCCCATTGCCTAGAATTGAGGCTAGGGATAGCTCAATTCCTTTGTCACACACCATGTAAGGGCTAAGGCTCACATGTAGGCTGGGCAATGGCTGTAATCATTTCCCTGGGAACTGCTGAATGTTGAACTCTTGAAAATTTGACTCACTGTATAGATCTTTATTTCCAGAAGCACTAAATCACTTCTGATTGATCCAATTTAAAGCATTTATGCAGACTGTTGCATGTATGTTATATGCAACATGAATACATTGCACAGTCGAATGTGGGGTTTTTTGCCAAATATAGTACCTTCTTGCCAAAAACTCTTACTCAACAGTGACAGAATAGAAATGAATAAACAAGGTGCTGGAGAAAATGATTAATGTATGTGCTACAGCTTCACTTCCAATCCAAATTGACTGAGTTCTGGCAGACAGATTGTTAAAGTTTAGCCTTTTATTCCAGAAAGCCAATGTGCAACAAACAGCAATCCTATCATTAATGCCTAGAGATATCCCAAATGCACAGTCAAATTTGTTTTTCAGTGACTACATCCATGCCAACACTGAACTGAAGAGCTTGGTCTTAATTTCAGCATTGTAAATTTCCAGTATTTTACTTTGAGTTGCACAATGTCTGATATTTCCAGCTTGTGAAGGCATGCAATTTGACAAGTCCTATACTCTTTTAGTTAAAGAAAATTGCTTACGCTCATTGCTGTGGGAAAAATCTTAATGGTACAACCCCTAAGCACCCAAGCAATTCAAAATCACAAGTCAAATGAATACAAAATACCACTGTTTAAACTCCCCCAATTGTTAAGCTTCCTCTAATTTTTTGAGGACCTGAAATCAGTATTCTAAATGCTGGGACTTTGCAATATTGTTAACAAGCCTTCCTTTGCTGGTTTAAGTTAAGACCCTTGTGTGTCTGAGAGGTTCTCTCATCACTTGACTTTCCAAATCATATGCAAGTCATACGAAAAACTAATAGATCTCTAAAGATGGAGCAAAGGCACAAAGAAATCAGCATTATCAGAACAGGAAAACTATGCATTGCCTTGCCCAAAGGAAATAAAATGGAGTCAAATCTTGACTAGACTGAGATCAGAGTGTAAGCCTATTCATAAGAGCCTGCTGTTTAAATAAGTTTTGCTTCCTTCATAGAATCACAGAAATAAGAGGAAAACACTTTTTGGGTCTTGTCCTTCACAAATCAGCTATTTGCAAGCTACACTCACATCCTTCAGCAACATGACAGAAGTTTACAGAGGGTCCTCAATTAAAGGTGCAGAATACTTGTTCCTTGAAGAAGGATGGCAGTCTTGACATATCCACAAGGTTTTGCATCTTACAAGGCAAAAGAAGACTGTGTGACCTCTTTGCTAATGTAGTTGGGGTTCTGTGAAGCTACATAATATCAAAGTACTGATGCTGTAAAAGGCTCATATGCTGCAAGTGTGATACAGGGCCATGTCCAAGTTACAAGGGTTGCTGAGCTGCTGTGGAATAAGGAATGCTACACATTTTATTTTTGAAGTGCATGCACCTATCCTAAGAGACATTTTTAAAATTATTATTTCTGCAGTAGCTGCTTAGCAGGAACCTAGCTGAAAAGCATTCAAATGAGAGAAGAATATTGCCGCCTGTGCAGTGCAATAACTGTACAAGCTAAGAAAAGCCATACTTGATCAACACAGTACCCAGCCCCCTAGAATCATTATTTTGTTTCCTTCGATTCAGACTACAGTCATGCTCTTACACAATGAAGTCCAGGGGTCTCTACTGTCTCCCGTTTCACAGTCAGGGAGGTCCTTTCAATCTCTTGTATGAACTGAGTGCCAAGGAAGGGGTCAGGCATTTGCTAAAATGTTTGACTCAGTCATCACCCACTGCTTTTTCCTTGCCAAAAAGGATTTAGGAGATAGGAGGGCAGAAGAATAAGAACAGATCAGAAAAGGAAGCAAGAGGAGAACAGGAGAATGATAATTGAGCTGTTTTAGCATGAAAATATTTCAAAGGAGGGAACATCTGATGTATATGACTCTCTGAAACAAGTCATATGAAGGGTTTTTTAAACTGTGTTTATGGCCAAGGAGAGAAAAGAAGAAGATGAAAAGCTGTCTGTTAATGGACACATGCTGTTTCCTATAGCGCAGAGTCTGCATACCTTCTCCAGTGGATACACATGGGGCCAAACCTCTGGAACACTTGATATCAAAGTCCTAATGAGGACAACTTGATCACTCTGCCTTGTAAGGGGTTGAAGCCTTTTCCAAGTTCACTCTGAAAATCCTCAAGTATTGATGTACAACATAAAAGTAGTAAGTGCAGAGGGCAGTATTGTCAGCTGACAAACTGTCCTGCCCAATCCTGGTAAATGTATGTTGTCAGTTCTAATACAGATTACAACAATGTCTTTTTAATAACTGCAAAAATCTATTTGTTATTAGGTATAACCATAAAGAAACATTGCAAATATTTTCCATGTACCTGTATTAAGTTTTACATTTATTGACTTTTATTTTGCATTTAAGGCTTTATTATTATTTTATGGTAGCTAACTGTATATTTTTCTTTCTTTTTAAAATGAGCACCACAGTAAACAGAGTCACACCGACCCTCAAAGACAATTTGCACATGCTATCAAAACCCCCAAAATTATTATTATTAATTAATCATAAACTTAATATTGTAGGTTTCTGCCTAAAAACCTACATGCAGCTCAACATACTCAGAGATCAGAAAAAAAATCTGAAAAAAGAGAATATGGAAGAGAGACATATACATATATATACCTCCCCATAATCAGTTAGGAAACACAGGTGCTGTTCAAAACCAACTGCCTATTAGAAAGGCACAGATTCATAATTCAGTAGAAAAGCCCAAAGTGGATACCTTCTATGAGCCCATACAACACTATTTGGTCAACTGTATCATCTCTAATAGTGCCATCTTTAAACTTTTTAAAGAACATTTATTTGGTCATTAGCATCATAGGTAAAGTTCTGTAAAAGCATGAGGTTACTGAAGGGCTCGTCCCATTTTGACATCAAGAAATTATTGTAACTTGAGGTATACTCCTGATTAATTCCTTAATATTAACATTTTTTGTGAAATACCAAAACCGTATCTGCTGAGCACACCATGCTACCTCATCTGCTCATTAGATCCTGAAACATATTTTCTAAGTAAATTGCACACCACAATGTCTTACTCATGTTCTCACATATCTCTAACTATTCTGTTTATCTTTCTTTTACACTAACTGTAAGCCCTCTGGGACTAGGACCATCTTTTGCTCTGTTTGTAGAATGCTTTACTCGCAGTGGTCCTGATCAATGGATCATGAATGCTCTGGTCATAAAAATAATTAGAGTTTACTGTAATAAATAAGAGATTTTCTATTGACTTCACAAACCCTGTCTCTCTGCCTCTCTTCAGTCTCTCTCTGCGCTTCTGTCAGAACCCCCCCATTGATTAAGTCTCCACTCATCTCTCCCCACTGGTATTTTATATTAGAAGAAAGAAACACCGCTTTCAGAATAAGAATATGCAAATGAGAACAGCTTTGCCTCCATCTTCTCAGATTTCTTGGGCCTCCTTTATTGTGGCAGCCTGTATTTATATTTTTTTCTGGGGAGTGTAAAGCTGCAAAACCTCATTGCAGAGGTATGGTAATAAAAACAAATAATGTGGCAATTGAGATAGCAATTTTGGCAACTATATCTCCTGCCCTGTTAAGTGCAGAATTAAGCTGTTTCTGCTGCAAGTGGGACAAGCTTTCAAACGGGCAGATGGCATAGAACCAAAACTCTTCTTTCCTGCTTGACAAATTGTTTGCTTATGTAGGCATGAGATGTTATGCTAGAAGCTCTTTAATGGTGACGTTGAACAACCTTCTGCTGTTCATCAAAGGCTGTGCTAGGCTGCATTCCACACTGGTAAGAAAACACTTTAATGTATTATTCAGTAGAATGAATAGAACATTTCAAGTTCTTTAAGCTTTGATCCTGAAAAAGGATTTACCAACAAAGAAGCCCATTGTATTTAGGAGGACCTCTGGATAATAAACAGGTGTATTCAAACATACTGAATTGCACTTACACTTTCAGCTTGTTACATTTTTCACTCATTGTGGTTGATGGTATCCAGATTCTCTGATAATCTCTTCCATACTATTTTCAGTTAAGCTTTGCGTATAATCTAAGAAGGTCCCAGCAGAAACCAATACAACAAATTAAATTGTTGTATCTCTTCTCCATCTAGGAGATAGTTATACTCATTTCAGCTCTTTCAGACCTGATGAAAGTAATAATTATTTACTATATTTACCCTATATATTTTTTTAGTGAGGCAGTCAATATTTATAACATTGCTGCATTAGTATTCAGATCAGTCACACATAAGAACAAGGGGATGTTTCCACAAACCGATATAGCAAATGGCCTAGTACCTGCATTTCCAGTCCCAGAAGAGTCATAGGATTTCACTTAAGAAATATAATATGAGCATAAAAGGCTCTCTTTCTCTGAATTTAGGCTTATGTATCTAAATGAGCCTTCTACGGAATTGCTCCTGTGATTTAAATTATGCACACACACCATTAGAAGCTTTTTAGTAAATTGTTGATACATGTTAATTTTGGGATGGAATTCTAGACTGCACAGTTCAGAAGACAGAAGAATAGGATGAAAAGGGTACTTATGTCCTCTGTTTGCTCAGTTTAATTAGTAAACAAAAAGTTTGGTTGTATAGATCTTAGCTTATGATAGATGTGCTTAAAAATTTTTGTAATTATTAAAATAAATTCTGCTATAAAAACTTAGATTTCTATCATTATTGAAAGTAACCCCAGTGAGAGGAGAGTTTGATTAAAAATACATAGCTACCATTTCAATAGTCACTTGAATAATCAGTAAGAGCTGGAGCAAGAAAACCTCATTATGTGTACCATAAGTCACATTTATGAAGACAGTCTAAGTCTTCAGACCACTTGTGGTTGTCTGTGTGGATGGAAACGGACTTCAATCATTGGCTCCCAACAGTGCTGAGAAGTGTAGTTCAGTAAGATCTGTGGAGGTGCAGCCAGTTGTGTTTGGCTGAATCAAAGTTCATGATTGAAATCTAAGTAGTTTATTTGGAAAATGATCTTTAGAAAAGGGTGAACTTTTAACAGGGCTTGGGAAACAGCAAAATTAAGTCTATCTGATCAGAAATAGCCACAAGTCTGAGAATTTAAACTTGTGATTGTTTGTGATATAGAAGGCATGGGAGGCCTAAGTAGAAGAAAAGAGTCTAAACTCCTCTCTGGAAATCCCACATTAACACCATACCCTGTGGACAAGGAAAGACGACTCCTAATCTTCACTATACCCCATGAAGATGGGGAAGTTGAGGTGTACATGGGCTTAATTAAGTCAGTAAGAAAGGATTAAGAAAGAATTGTTTTCTCACTTTAAAAGGGCATTAGAAAACCTCACACCAAAGAACACTAGTGGGAACAAGAAATGCACTGGTTTTCTCAAGCCAAAAAGTAACGCTGTATTTCCTGATATAGCCCCTACACAACACAAGTGTCAGTATGGGATCCCTCTCAAAAAAGTTGTTTGAGTCCAATACACATGAAAGTGACAATTTATGTCATGCCAGCAGAACAGTGCATTATATATTCTCTTAAATGTAGACATTGCATAAATTCTGGAGAACATCAAAATGGAATTCTCTGTGCAATGTTATGAAATGCGAGAGTAGCAATCGCGAAGTGTTACATTTTTGTTGTGCAGTGGTTAAGTGAGTGCTTATAAAATAAACTCCTATAGTTACTAGCACCACATCTGTACATGAGCTTGTAGTTTTCATAAGGTTTCTTGCCTGAAATTTGTGACAAACTATGCCTCTGATGCCATTCTAGGCATAAATCTGAATATTTTTATTAAATTGTTTTCATTGCTTCCTCCCACGTTGGAATACTGTTGTGGACTCGTGGCCACGTAGTAATGAAAGGTCTTAAAGTTCAGTTATATTGGTTTTAACACTTTTGTTGTCAACATAATATTATTATCACACTTGCATATCTATGCAGCATTCATGGCTGGATTAGGGAATGCTCTATATCCATACACTGAGACAAGTTTCTTTATCAGAAATGCACGACGTTTTCCCCAGTTTCCTTTTCATTTTGATATTTCTTTAAAACACAGAAAAATACTCTTCCTCCACAAGTATCCCAAGCTTACTCCTCAGAAAGAAAATGCTTGGAAACAAAGCAAGTATAATCACACGTTTTTAGGCCACAATTCCTCTCACCCCGAGATAGACATGTGAAACAGATGAACTGCTCTGTCTGTTTATCTCCACTGATTGTAAGGAAAACCCAGATGTAAAGGAAACAGAGCCGAATGGCTCAGACATCCATGTCCCCACTTCCTACACTCAAACACAGATCAGATGAATCCCACCTTGCCCAGACACTAACTCTACCTTTCTTTGAGATGGCTACCTCTGCAGTGAGATGTATCTGGAGCTCAGCAAATGCCTACAGCACATGGGAAGACCGAGGGGAAAGCAACCTGCAGCGTACATTTACACATTATCCTAAAACAAGCCTGTTCAGATTTCCAAAATTTCACACTGGATATAGAACACCTGTCCTGGCTTTGGCAGAGGCTGTGGGACATCTCCTACATTGCAGTGAAGTCTGAGATTATTCTGAATATTAATAATTTGCTAAGTGCTACAGGTATATGCAACTGGTTTCCATCCCTGAAGGATTTATGATCAGATTCAGTCCTGCTGAATCCAATGTTTTTGGAGTCTTTGCATTAATCACCATAGAATTTGGGGGGAGGGGGTGGGCATCAGTAAAACCATCCAAGGTGTTTCAAAACTGCTTTTGTACTTTTTATGTACTAACATGTACAAATAAAAAATCCATGGCTGTAAGACCTTTAAGTAATTTAAAAATCCATGCCCTCTGCAGTCCTTCCAATCTTATACTTGTTTATACTAGGTATAACACAGGTTTAGAAATAAGACCTATAATGGAATTCAAAAGAAGAAAAAAAGAAAAAATCTAGAGAGGATGGCTCCATATCTCAAAGTGGTCTGTGTAGCCTTTGCTCATCAGGGAAGGTACTGAAGATAGAAACATGCAGCCCAAAGCATTTTTGAATAGCATGTTCCTGTGAATGCATTTTAAAAATATACATTTAAAAAGCCACTCAGAATGATTCTCTTTCACAATAAAAATAATATTGCCCACAAGGGGAAAAAAGTATTCATGACCAATTTTATTGCTAATTGTTAAGTGTCCAGCTGTTTATCTTTATTGCCTTTTGTTTAAGATCTAGTTAATTGCATGTTTTACAAATGAGCGGGTGGATTGGATTCAAGCAAATATTTTTTAAAGTCTTGTCACAGGCCACTACTGATCTCTCTTAAACCTCCATCTATTGCTTCCCACTAGAAAGTCTTCACAGAAAGAGGAACTTCCTCATAATTAAATAGGTTTCTTTTATTTACTATGTATTATTTTATTCTACATGGCAAGAACAGAAGATTTTTGTTCCCTAAGTAAGCCGATTTGAGTTGTACATTCCAGTTCATGAGGCAATTACGGCTAAGTTAAGAGGAAGTTAATAGCAATGTTATATTTGGTGTGTCTCCAAGCATGCTTTCACAGTTTTGATAGCTGACAGAGAGATGGTCATTTTATGCAAGACAAAATCCACTTTCTGCTGAAGTTACTTTGCCAGATTTTTCACACTGTCTCCAGTAATAACCAAACGTATAAATTAATCCCATTACTAAACAATAATCCTTGATTAAATACATGTATTTAGTATCTCCATTCTCCAACAGAAAGCACATCATTATCGTACCGTTCTGGTGCATATAAGACAATTTCTCACGCTATGTGATGATACGTTTCCTGGCAACTCTCTCAAGCAAAGCAGCAGGCAGGGCAATACTTCTCATTCACACACAGCCCTACGCTTGCCTGCTTTCTAGCACTGCAGTCTATATGCTACCCAACCAAGAATGTGGAACAGTTCTGGAGCCAATGCTTCCAGGAGAATTTTTCCTTCAAGCCACTCTGTCAAATGCACCTATTTCAGTAAAATAGGGTGGACTTTGAACTAGATACACAGCAGGATCAAAAAGCTTTGTTAGTTATAATACCTGAAAGAGTTGTAAGGCAACAGTCCAAGCATTGGTTCCAGAGTCATTTTTATTAGGAAGAAATCTCTTACTGGAATGAATCATTACATATGGTTGCCTTTACTATTTCTACTTACTGATCCTCTTTCCCATGCACTCACTGACCTCTCTGACTTTCTGAATAAATCTAATAGTGGAGCTATCCAAAGATATCCTTGGAAACTTGCAATCTAGTGACACGGGGGATATGTTTCCAAATATTGAGACAGTTATCCCCAAGGATATTTCCTATGGCAGGCCTGGCAAGTATGGAAGCTGCTATCATCTTATTTTATGCTCAAAAAATGTCCAAGAAGTGAAGGAACTGCTGCCAAAAATATGCCCTAAAATATTAAAGGATGACAAAGCTAATAAAAAGTTTTTAAGCTGGTGAAAAAACAGCTGAGATTCTATTACTCAGTGTGGTAGCTGGAATGCAGGTTGTGTTGATCAGGAGAAAATTTGAAAACACACCTAGAAGAATTTTCAATGTCTACCTAAATACAGACACTTGGTCACTAACAGAACTAATGTTGGCACACAAGACCGGAGAATCTCTCTTATTTTCTACATAACTCTAACTTTAGAAAAACTTAATTTTAACTGATATGTGTACTCTTAATGCAAACTAATTTTGCACTTCTATTTCTAAGTTTCTAAACTTGCTTTAAACACAAGTTTTGGCATAATCAGTTCATGGCGAGGAGAAGGGAAACTGAGGCACATGCAGCGATGTGGTTTCTCATGACATCAGAGGGAACCAGTGGCCAAGTGTTTGAACCCATCAGTTATCCAAGTTATCACTTACAATGTAGGAAAAATAACCAGGATCATAATTTAAACTGATTTATCATGGAAAGTTACTTTTCAAAGTTAACATCAGCGGACTTGCATGACTTTTAACACGAACAGGGCAAAAGATGTCAAACAAACTTGCAGCAAAATGTTGCAAGTTTAATAATGTGCACTGAAATGTGACACAGTCCATGATGTCTAATCTGATTTTTCAGGCAACTTAAAAAAAAACCTTGCAACGACACACAGCATTTGTCTCTGAGTTCCTGTCCTACGGAATAGCACACTGGAGCCAGGAATACTAAATAATTCCTAAGAACAGTCATAAAGGATTGAGGTTTTGAGCAAGCTTATTTCTGTAATTTGCAAGAACAGGAAGAGAATGAATCAAAAATAAAGCTGAAACTTTCCTAGATTTCCATTTCTAAAAAAACTGACTTGTGTGTGGGTGCAGTCTAGGATCTGTTGGACTGTCCAAGTGGCACTTATCCTTCCCAGGTGTTCACCGTTGAGCCAATACTTCTTTTTTTTTGTCCCAAAGTTCCTTGTATATAAGGATGATGTCCTCTCACTGTGATGGGGAAATTGTTAACAGTTAGAAAATAATGTACAACTGTGCATACTGAAGGTATTATTTCCATTCACTGACTGAAGACAATGACACTCAAAATGCATCTACCACAGAGAACATCCCAAATGCCCATTCTGGTGACAAACTGATAAAAAAGTCTGCATTTGGATACAGTATTCCCTTTGAATACTTATTATGTAAGTACCTTAAATGTTATCTGACATTGAAGACACTCGGAACACAAAAGCCTTAATTTTAGTTATATTGCCATGATACTTTAAATGACTATTGTTTGCAGTTTACTGGTGATGACAGAGCCAGCAATATCATGAATCTGTTCCAATCCCTGATGCTTATTCAAACCTGACGTTTCCTAGACCTATTTATAAACTGCAGTCAAGGGAAGCATCTTGTAACAGATGGGGGCATTTTACTAGATGTTCACACTCAAACACTACAAGCAAAATTGCTTTGGGATAGAATCTTCTCATTGACTTAAGTCATTGGCATATTGAGTATTAGGGGGTTTTTTTTTGACATCAGAAGATCATTCTAAGCCCTTGGTGGAGAAGCAGCAGGAAGAATGGAAGCAATACACTGTCTAAATCTGACTGCTGGACCACCAGTTGAACAACACAGAACTCATCACGCTCTCTGCATGTCTTTTCTCAGCTTGTACAAAGCCAAGGAAAGACTGTGTTTTGGGGGGAGACGAGTGTATCATCCCAAGGTATTATTGATTTGGGAATGCTTGAATTTTTGAATGCCCAAACTCTGAATAGTTCTCAGTTTTGAAGGGTAGGTAAGTACTGCTCCCTGAAAACAGAGCCTCTAGGCAAATGGAGATCAAACATCAAGGCACAGAGAGATCAAAATCAGCATTTGTTTCAGGAAACATCAGCCCATGTGATCTCTGCAGAAAAGATTTCTGCATTTGCCAATATAATTTTTTCCTTCATAGACAGGTGCTGCAAAACTCTTGGAGAAGTTCAAAGGCAGAGCTCACAAGACCTTCTTCCACTTAGTTCTTACATAGAAGCCACTTACGTGTTTAACTGCTTTGCTCTACCGCAACATTGGCTTTGTATTTCTCTATCAGAAAATCCTAGTCTGCCCTAAGAATCAGGAAGAAAAGGGTACCCCTATGATTTTTCAGATGGCTTCCCAAAATAATAATGAATTAAAGTAATGATTAAAAAGACAAAAGAGCCACTGTTTGTTAATCTACTCTGCCTACAAAATATACAAGAATGAGCATTAGCCATAAGCAATAAAATATAAACTGTTTGAAGTACTGCACTTAAAAAAAAATGACCCAACATACTTGAAAATGTCATACAATGTTTTCCAAGACTCATCTCAACATGTCAGAGACATGGTTTTCCCTTTCTAATCAAAGGACATTCCATTTCCTATGTGAAAGAATAACCTCAAGTAAACACATATCAACTTCAGCCAGAGCCTGACTTACATATATATTTCTATGTTCACAACACCACTTTTTTCATGTGACTGAGCATGCTTGGAACCTGGTCCACACTTAAACAGGTATTCAGAATGAATCAGAGCTCTAGGCTTTACCTGATTAGAACACTTCATAAATAACAATAAAAAAGGAGACATTTAATAAAAAAAAGGAAGAAAAAATTGATCACTGTGATGTCCATAGTACAAGAAAACATAATATTTAGGGTATATCTGGTATGATCTGTATTTTGAGTAATTTGACATATATAGTTTGGTCTAATAAGCCAACACTTAAATGGGAAAGCTATGCTTCCTCTAAAAATCAGAAAATTGAAACTACCTTGCAGAAGTTTATGAAAAATGGAAACTGTTTTGACTTTATTTCACAAGAAAAGAATTCATTGCATGAAGCTGTCAGTCACTAACATCGAGACACTCAATTTTCCTACAAAAAAATGCACAAATGGCTTTCATTATATTTAGCTGCAGCTTTAAGAAAATTTAATCAACTTAAACTGTTTAGTCTTTTTCCCTGATGAAAATCATAAAGTCAAATTCACATTTAAACCTGTTTAAACTGAAGCTCCTGTCAGCACCTCTGTTTATATTAAATCTATAGGCATGAAATGCACTAAAATAAGAATAATGATATAATGTCTTAAGTGTATAATGTTAACATAGGTCCCAGACAGAAAAGTAGGACAGACAGGCTGAACATTGTAAATTAATTTTCAATGTGTTATATTTATAGCTGTCATCTTTTCTAAATAGTTGCTCTTGTAGCTTTTACACATTCTACTTATCCATCTGTCTCTGTTAGTCAATGTCTATTCACCAACATTAGTATTTCAGCAGAAATTGCTACCTCCAGATTTTCAGAATGGGTTGGCACACTGGATATCAAGTTCTCCTGGTACTAGCTTTCAGCAATAACAATAACAGTTACCGGGAATGGTACACCTGAGATATCCCAGCCCCTATGCTTGTGGTGTGCTGTCACCAAGGCTAATGCTCCTCCATCTCTTCAGTAAGTATGGAATCTACAAAAAAAATAGGTAATAATAAGGGAACAAAACTGCCAGAAAAATACTGGAATTTGTGGATAACCGATCCTAGAAAAACAGGTACATCTTCATATGAGGTTCCATCTGATCAGAAATAAACTGCCAAAGAGGTCACAAAAACTCAGCTAAGACTTGGGTTTTTTTTCCCTATTTCATAATTTATTAAAATACCATAAGATTAAAAAACAAACCCCCCCAAAACCCAACTATACTGCCCCAAACCCATACCGTTAATATTAGGGCCCTTTTTCTAGGCATTACAACCATATCTTTCAATTCTTGAGTCGGTGACTCAAATTATAGAGAAAGCAGCAAATCTTTCAGATTTGATGGCTCTGCCAAATGGGTCATAGGATTAATACAATTTCTCCTGGTGTATCTATGGCACAATGCTGCTTCTTGGTATTTGCTGATAAGTGGGTTTAACATATCTTAAATTATGCAACCAAAAGGACCATTTGTGCTTGAAAAATGAAGTACTTGAAAAACAGTACCATGGAAATAAATTGGCCAATTATTACATTCCAGACACATCCAACTTTCATAGTGACTTTACAAAAAGTTTTTTGAAAGACCAGGAACCCAGTTTTATATCTATATTTACAGGATTACAGCAATACTTTCTGGAATGTAAAGCTATAAATGCTACAAAAGCTAAGTATTTTATAAAGCTTGTGATAAAAGAGACTGTAAATTATTTAAAATTGGTAGAGGTTCCCTGAAATCACCTTAAAGAAACCAAAGGCAAAATAGGGTACTCTGGGACTGGAACCACGCTGTGGTTCCATGCTCATATCCTATACAAGCTAAGTGTTTCTGATATAGGACTCTAGAAACAGTCAATTTATATAAATGAGAGAAAATTTCTAATGCAATTTTTTAAAAAAAATGTTATTACTTGGCATTCTTCATGGAGTTCTTTTCTTTCTCAAAAAGCACGGAAAAAAATACTGGAAATTAACTTTAGTTTGTACAACTTATTCAGCATTTTCCTATTGAGAACTGTTGCAGCAACCGCATTTTCTTCTTATGCTTATTGGCTTGTTATTGTTCTTAGGGTACTATTTCCTCACTAGCTATACATAACAATAAGGGTAAAACATCAGGATTAATGAGATAAAAGTTCATGATTGTCAAATAGTCAATTTGTGGGAGCAAAAGATTCAATCAGTCAATCTATTTCCTTTTCAAATTAGTCTAGCACTAATCACAGTGCATTTGCTGTATTCTGATGACTGGATTATTCTGAATTGGGTTTTGCATTTCTTTTGTGCAGAAGATAAAATGTATTGGCTGTGGGTAAAAGGGCCTCCATTCTGAAGCTGATAATATAAAAGAGCAATTCATAAACATTATTTCTGGTATCTTAATTTTGTTTGCAGGTACATTACTGGAAGGTGCACTTTGAACTCAATATAGTGATACTTATCATGGATATTAAGCTATTTAATAAGGCTTACATTTAAGTGACTGATCTCCCATAACACTGATATTAAAGGAATTTTTGTGAAAATCTTCCTAGTGTAGCCAATCAGGGCAACACTTCAGACTACGCTTAACAATTTCAAAATGGACACCAAAGAGAGGTGGGAAACTGTCTTTTGTCATATGACCACACTTGAGATTTCAGAAATTCTCCCTATGTAAAACTGGGATAGAAATTTGAGTGACTCTATGCAGATTTTAAATAATCTTAATTGAATCATTAACTATGACAGCAATTTCAAACTAAAAAGAATTTTATTTGGTTTAGAAAATATCAAAACAGGCTAGTGCTTTTTTTTTTTTTAAAAGCAAACCTACTTGCAGTGGAAAATATATTCTGTATTGATGATTTTTTTATTTAAAAAAAAAGTCTTTTGACCAGCTCTGCATATCAAAATTACTCTCACAAAATCTCTGGAAGCCTTGAAATTTTCAATTCATTATTTTGGACAGATGTGTGCATAGGAAGACACATGTGAATGTTGGTGTGTACATGCCAATTTTGGTCTGAACATGGAAATTCACCCAATTTCAAACACATGAACCACGAATTAAAAGCAAAATTAGCTGGGGTTTTTTTTTGGATGTACAATGTTCATTATCAATGTCTGGGATGCTACATATTTTGTAATGAAGACTATAATACCTTTCATATAACATACACCATGCTTAAAGTGAAACTCCCCTGGCTTTACTTTTTGTTAAAATGCTTCCTATAAACTTCTGACTGAAAATCAAAAGTTAGATCTCTGAGGCTACGTAAACTAAGAGTGGTCAAAGAATAAGCCCCAAAGAACCTTACCATTGATGTTAAAGCTATGTATCTATTTCTCTAAGCTTTTATGCTTCTTTTCAAAGGACTCATTATGATTGGAGCTCCCAAAAATTTAATTTTGCATTCTCTGTATAACTTATGTTAGGGCTTGTTAACATCCTAATTTAAGTAGAAGTGAAGCAGAAGTAAATTACACATCTGACTAATGTATTAAAATACAGAAAACTTAAATACACCAATAACTGCTAAAGACTTTATTACTACTATTAATGTCACTAACTTAACGGCTATTGAATCAGTCATCACACACTCATTTGATTGATAGCATTATTAGTCTGATGGTTTTCTCTGTTACAGGTACTATATTCTTGTAACATTCTTTGTCTTTTTCTCCAATAAGTTTTTCTATTTTGGCATTTATACTAGGAACTGGATTTGTCTCTAGTCCATGCCACCTTCTCTTCTCTTTTGACAGCATATTCTCTGGAAAATTCCCATTTTCTTACACAGCCTGCCAATCTGACCACTAATGTGGTTAAACTTTTTCACTGGTCTTTCAGCAATAATTTTTGTGCATATTGAATTCCCTTCTCAATGGTGCCAGATGTGATTCTTCAGTCAACTACTCCTGAAATGCAGTATAACACATCTTCTTTGCTCCTTCCCATTTTTTTCTTTCCTTAGGCCCTGTGAATCTTGGATTGTTCTCCTGCATCCTTCAGTGTCTATGACCTTAGTGGACCAGGCCCTCAACAAACACAAAAACCAGTGTAGCTTCATGGAAGTCACTGGAACTTAAGACTGATTTATACCAATGTCCCCATCTTTACAGTTCAATCTATGTGAAACTTTATCACAGCAGAACTACAGTGAAGAGAGAAAGAGACAGAGAGAGAGATACGAAGCAGAACCTTATAATACTGATTATTGTGACACAGCCACAATAATCAGTAATCAGCTACAATAATCAGCCACAGTTTGTGAAGTGATTTCACAAACTTGTAAGATGTCAGCAAGTTCAATGAAGGGATTAAAAGACAGTAAAAAGGCACAATATTGAGGAAGCTGTTTTTTTCTTTTGAACCCACTGCCTATTTACAAAGGAATTAAATACTGCACACATTCTACTAACTCAAAAAGCACATCCTGCACATTCTGCCACATCATTTACAGTACAATTCTCAAGTCTGTTTTGTTCTCCCTTGCCTTCAATAAATAGAAAGGGGAAAAACGATAGCAAAGCAGTTAAGCTTTCTGGAAGAGACAAGGAGGCGAGCCCGTGCCACACCAGTGGGATCAAAATTCCGAAGAGGAAGGTTGTGTCCCTTTTTTCCTACGTTATCAGTCGCTAGCTCATCCCTTTTAGATTCACATGGGACTTTGGCCCAGGTTTTATGCTGTGAATCTGACCTGCCCCAGCTGCAATTTAGTTATCTGCATTCAATTTTTTCTTTTNAAAATACAGTCTAATCTTCATCACTTGCATTTTAATTACTTGGAAACACCAAGTTGTTTTGGTTCAGTCAAACCACAGAGGCGACGTTTATCACAGTTGTTACACTGCGAACCAGTTCAGTTCTCACCAAAAAGAACTGTTATTCCCATCAGTGACATTTTGTTCTGAAAACAAGGCTACTGATTTGGCTAAAGGAAACAACACAGCCTTTCCCACTCCAAGATAGCTATAAGACTCTCATCTCAACCATGAAGCAGAGGGGAGGTGCCAGAGAACCAAGGATATTATACTTTCTGGAGGACCATTTACTGATATAGAGGCTAAATCACAGTAAGTGAAAGAAAGGTACTTCATTTTTCCTGCACGCCCTGTGGATCAAAAATTGAAAGTAATTATTCTTTTAAAAAGAAGAGCTATGATAAAATGCTAGTTAGGGTTAATATGCCCACTCTTCAAAATACATTTCTCATTAGTGTAGTAAGAAGATACCATTTCATGTGTTGGTCAGACTAAGCAAGGATGAGAGAGATACTGATATTTTTGAGTAGGCAAAATAAATCAGTTCTCTGATCACACAGTGTTACCTGTCCTGGGTCAATGAGACTGTGAGCCATCAGCAGTTTGTCTTGCTTCCTGGACAGCACATTAAGGCAAAAAGCAGACTCACAGGTCTTCAGCTTAGAAAAAGTCACCACAGCTAATGAATAAAATACCTGGATTGCTTCAATAAATGTTGAAGAGTTTACTCCAGTTTCTTCTCACCTTAAAAAAAAAGGAAAGTCCACCTGTGGAAGTACACCAACTATACGATGATCTTTAATGGGTCCCTTCCAACCTGAGATATTCTATGATTCTATATGTGAAGAGCTAGAGCAGGATTTGCTCTGGATCAATTGTGGTCTGCCTGAAGGAATGTAGACCAAAACAGCAATTTTGAAACTCCAGGACTCCTTGATTAACATAATGATATACAAAGAACAATATCCATTTCTGATAGGAAGAGGGCTTCTGTTGAGCAGCGGTGAACAACAGATTAAAGACAACAGCTAAGGAACATGAGAAGGAGCAATGTTGGAGGGGGATTAAAGGGAGGTAGCATGTAATCATCCCAGTTGGAACTCAGCCTAAAGTAGCATTTCAAACTGTTTTTCCTTTTTCAATAATAATTACTATGAAAATACTCAACTAAGACTGTCAAAACAGATGTCAATATTCCATTCAAAATACGTAAAAGACTTTCATTATAAAAAGGGAATCTGTAACTCAGAACATCAGAAGTTAAGTTACAGAGTTTTTACATATCTGTTAACAGTTTGTCAACTGCAAGAAATAAAGGTAGTACTCCAGATCCAGATGTCTAGAAAGAAGAGGCTAAAGTCAGATGGAGATTCAATAGTCATTTTAAAAATCAGAATAATGCGTGTTTATTCCTAAACATAGTTCTTTGCCACCATTCATGGCCTGGCTATGCCCTTTGTGACACTGAGGGACCAGTGATTGTGGCATGGAGCAAACTGCTCGAATCGAAAGGGTAGGAGTACCTTTCACCAGTATCACTGACAAACACACCGTTTGACTGAACCACTGCTATAGACTTATAAAACTGTCATTATGCTAATAAAAAAAAAAAAAGAAAAAGTTGGTAGGTTAAATGTGAGATGCTAAGGGTCTTTCAGCTTGTGAGTCAATAGCGATGCATACCTATATTACAAACAGGAGGACTTTTCCAAGAAGCTAGTGTCCTCTAAGAGCTTAATATGAACACTACAAAAGGTTTTTCATGTTCCTTTCAAGTAAAAGGGCAGTTCTGATAGTATCTAGTCCTATTGAACTTTTTATTCATTCCAAACTTTCTTTTGTTCTGCAGGGTTGGGTTTTTTTCTTGGCAAACACAGGGAATTTATTTGGGTACAACAGTACATCTTGAGCAAGTATTTTGAAGTTAAAATATTTCTTTTTGTTGAATGGAATAAAAAAAAAAATGTGGCATTTCAGTTATCCTGAAATTATTTCTACTCTCTTGAAAGTTCTCCTGTGCCAGGATAGTAAATAAAATATAATGGATTTAGGGCACAGAAGGGAAGGTGTAGCTTATTTTTTTGGAAAAAACAATGAAGTAAACAGCAGTCACAGCAAGTAGGAACCAAAATTTGTCTTAAACTTTACTAGTGTCTATGCATCTAAAAAACCTAGTGCTTTTTATAGTTATAAGCAATCGTACAAAAAGACCATTTTTGGGATGCCTATCAGCAGTGAACCTGCTAATGGGCTGCCATACACAAAACTATTTATGAAGGGACAGTTCAAAAGCTAGGTCAAATTTGCACCAGTGGACATTTCTTGCCATCAGTGGAACTTGCCCAGTATAAATTTGGCTTTAGAATTCTGAGTTTTTCCAGAATCAGTTTTCCAAACAGAACTAAATGAAAGAGCTGGATGCATAGATTAGTCAACCCCTGGAAAGCTGTCTTGATTTTTAAAAGCTGAAAACAGAGAAACAACCTCTACATATAATGTAGTACTGATCCAACAGCAGTTAAAATTAACTTTGGATGAATGAGGACTAAATTTGCCAGACTCTAAAAGCTTGCCTCTTCCCATACTGCCTGCTTTCCTCTATGTAACTGACACTATGCAATTTGTCTCACGCTAAAGCTTGGATGGATATTATTGCATGTTAGAGGAAGTTATACAGTTTGCTATCCATGAGAGAAAAGACAACAGATCTTCTCTGGACTACTCTGAATGAAATACAGCCTTCTTCAACTGCTGGATTCTGAAGTCAGCGACTCAGGAAATCCCTAGCTCATTTTAGTGCTTACACATCTTGCCCATATGAATGGACTTTTAAAACCAAAATTTCCCTACCATGTCATTAGGAAGCACATTTAAAATTGCCAATTGACCCAGGTATGAATTCTGCAGGCAAATGAAATAGTCACCTTGCTAAAAAGAACTGACAGGGAGCAGCAGTACCAGCTGCTGCGCAGTGGATGGGGAGCCAAGTACAATAATGCAGCTGTCAGGGCATGGGCCTCACCAGCCCTCAGTACCTGAACACGGCAAACCAGGCAGTGCCAGAGATGGCAACCAGCTTCAACAAAAAGTCCAGATCACCATGAAAAATCATGGTGATAGGCAGGTCTGAGGTTTAGCCAGCAACTCAAGTCAACAAATCAGGATCAGGCCTGGTGCTGGTACTTCTGGGCAGGCCAAAGTCAGTGACTTCTGGGCAGGCCAAAGCGATGAGGCAGGTCCAAGGTCAGGCCAAGAAATCAGTCCGCAGATCAGAGTTTGGATCAGTGGGGTCGATGGCTGGACACAGGCAAGACAGAGCTGCAGACAGGCACTCCAACATAGTCAGGCATGGAGGAAAGGTCCCGGGCTGAGCTGGAATGGGACTCTTGAGCTTACAGGTGAGAAGTGTGTGCGTGTTGTTGGAGTCCCCAGAGAAGGCTGATCAGGTCCATTCAGACTACTAGTGCCCTCAGGACCCTGAGAGGAACAGTGAACTGCATACCATTGAGAGAAGCTGAGATTTAAGGTATTTTGAAAGGGAATAGCTACACATGATCCAGAAAAACACAGTTGAATTCTTGAAGCTAAATATGTGCGTTAAAGCAATACTAAACAATATTTCAGTTCGGAGGTATATTCTAGTAGCCTAAGCATAGGCTTTATTTTATACAAAAGAAAGTAAGTAATGATTAAATCACATCAAGGTATGTTCTTTTAGCATGTAGAAGTGTCCCTATAAACCTTAATTCTGCCTCATTCTGAAAAAAGGGAAAAATAATCTAATATGTATTTGAGAAGCAATTTCGGCAAATCACCAACCAACACTACCAATAAGCATGTCAGTGAATGTATTTGTATATATTCTTAAATTGCCCTGAGCATATCTGAACACCTCCTAAAATTTTATTTGACTACTAAAAAATAATAAATAATCACGTCCTTCCACTTCCAGATTAAAACATACAGCAACATCCTTAATTTCTTTTAGTTCAATTCTAAGACAGTAAAATTCAGCTATTCTGGTGAATTTTAATTTGCTAGTTTACAGCCTTGCAATTTTCAAGATCAAGAACAGCTGGAGGCTTGGTGACCCCAGTTCTTGAAACATGGGCACAATTCTCTTATCAGTTTGCAAATGTAACAATATATAGCAAACTATCAATATATAGGATGAGACACAGCCAGTTATTTCGGGTTTCACTTAAGGGTGGCAGCTAGAAGAGGGTAAGTACAATGCTTCTTGATGAAACACAACTTCTTCATGGATGATTTTTTATAGAAAATTATTTTTCTTTATATAGAATATAAAAAGAAGGAACATTATTGTATTAAGCCCATATAAGATAAACTTTTTACACCATTATTCTCTTAAATAATTAATTTTCATTCTTTTCATTTAAAACTGTTGTTTTTTCCACTCAAGGAGAACAGGGTTTAACTGATATTAAAGTGAAAAATTGTATGTGGAAGAATATTACAGGCCAGGTTAACTACTCTACTCAGTGCTACTGTTCTTACGCTGTAGTTCATCAGTTCTGAAAAACTACATCTGCCTCTCTCTTGTTCTTCTTACTTCTTATTCACATAACTTTCAGTATTAGCAGTTACAACTCGTAAAGAAATACTAAGACTTCTGTATCTAAACACCAAATGATAAAGACCTAATACTGAAAAGTTTTTACTCTAGTATGGCTTGATATACTTACATTGGGCTTTATATGACCTGGTATAGTCTGCAGAATTGGTCTTAAATCATTCTCAAGAGGAGAAGGGCCATTTAGATCCCTGGCCATCAGAACTAAATAAACTGTAAAGAATCCTAAAGTTGGCCACTCTTTTACCTTACATTAAAAAAGGAAAAGCAGTATGGCTACAGTTTAAAAGCCTAGGACAGGAAATAAAAATCCATCATAACCAGCTGAAACTACAATGGAAGTTAATATGGGCAAGTTACATTTAACCAAGATGGCTTCTGGTCAGGACACTAGGGTTAACAATCTTACACTTTTAAAAAGGTACCAGGGGCTATAAAATGATGACATCTGGTCAGACCCTTGGTTCCCCCTCTCACAGAAAACAAATGCTTCAGAACATGTGTTTCTCTACTCTTCACGCTCACTTTGACACTAACTACTCTACCTTTTTCTAGTATCAAGTTTATGCTCAATGAAGCCTGTTGCAGACTGTCTTTAAAAGTCCACTTGGGACACAGAATAGAGTACTTAAATTGTATCCAGTCTAAAAATGCGGAAGTAAGTTATTTAACTTAATCACAGGATAAGGTCTTCCTTGTTTAATTCCATTTCCAATTGCTAAACTAAGTAAAACTAAATATAGTGAAAAAAGAAGCTTGATCAAGTAAAACAGAGACAAATCCAGTTACTAAATATTGGAAATTAAGGGAATGTTATAGGGAGTAAATGTTAGGCATGAATTCAGTCTTCTCGGTTATCTGCAAAAGCCCGTTCTCAGTACATTCAGTTCTCCAGTTGGCTCCTCTGCAGCCACAGAGATAGCATTTAATTGCTTCAGTTGATTAGAAGTCACAGCTGCATCTGCAGAAAGAAGGCTACTTTTGAAATTAACTGAGCTATCAATCAACAGAATAATTTGCTAGAGTAAAAAGCAACTGGTCATCTGTACACTTATCAACAAAACCAGCAAAGTTTCTCTGGGAAAACTCCTAATGCTCGATAAAACAATCATATGCTTTTCTCCAGCCTGAAATATCAATATAAATAATAGCCTACAGTTTTTTACCTATTCTCTACACTTTTGCCAGCTTTCTTTTCCACACACTACCATGTTTACTGGAGAAATCTTTACAGATTTCTCTAACCTATTTTAACATATGGCATCAACCACTTAGAAGGCATAGAGATGCATGGTTGACCCATGTGAAATTTTACGATCCCATTTGCTGAATGACTCCACTCAATATAATGTTATTCATGCTGTTGTTTTATTTGGTAATTAGGCAAACCTGAAGTTAATAAGGACCTTGCTAAATGTCTGATAGTAACTACTATTACAGTCCAGATTCCTAAGAAAGTGAGAATGAAAACTTACCTGGTCTGAATACTTTGGAAGAAACATTTGCACGAAACAACATAGTACACTAATTTTTTTAGCGATTGCAACCCATAGTGTATTTTGAGATTTTGGTATCTCCTGTCATACTTAGTCATTGAGAGACACAATTTTTTTTTTAAAGAGAAAACTCAAGCTATATGCTATTATAGCAAGCCTTGAATCTAACTACATAGACTACGGTAACTCCTTCAGTCTGATTCACAGCCTTCAAATATATTTTGATCAATTTTGCCTAGTTTCCCACAGGGAATTATATTTGCTAATTCTGAAATATGCTTGTTAGTGCAGATAACAGGCTTTATTTCTACTATGATCACTGATAGTATCTTCTCCCCCCTCAATTTGTGCACAGCAAAACCTTAAACTGTTATTATTGATATACTTGTAAGTAATAAACTGCTAATATTTATTAATAAAAGTACAAATACATACTTGCAATTTTTTTCTCTAGTTTTATACCATGTCTCAGTGTGATAACTAATGTTAATTTTCTTATGTACTTTGAATGTATCCAAAACTTTACCCAGGAAAAATTGTTGACATTAAAGCATCTTATAAGGACTGAGTTGTACAGTTCAATAATACATGAAGAATTTCTCCATGTATAACTGCATAAATATTGGGCTTGAGTTCAAGTTTTTGCAGAATTTATTCCCAGTGGGATATATATTTTTCAGAAAAATCTAGAAAATGACGTATTAGAATACTGACTTGTCTTTGATTGTGTAAGGATCAATGTTTAGATAGTTTATTAATGACAGGTTAGTAACTATAAACATAGTCTCTCTGGCAATAAGACAAGCACCAAGTTATCTCTCAATGATGAATACATTGTCTCACAGTTATGTAGTTTTGCAGTAACTGCTTAAATGGTTAGGGAATCCCAAAATTATGTTGCATCAGAGTAGGATTTTGTCTAATGCAATGTAGTGACACTCTAGTGTCCAGTAGTGGTTGGCAAATGGACAGACATGTCAGGCTAAATTCCTACAACAGTGAAAAAACCAAAATCCTCACTGGAGGATAGTATATTACCTAACTCTCAGGAGCTAGACTTTCAGCTACTACTTACTCAGCAAGAACATTATTGCCCTTCGAACTTTGGGAAGGGCAGGGATTTCATTAACTGCAATTAGAAGAGAGTTAAGCCAGAGATGAGTACATTATAAACCTCCCAAGTGTCTTTATGTAAATAACTTAGTCATAGCTTATACATTATTTCTTAAAGTTATACACTTCCTGACCACACAAATGAATGCATACAATGTCATGATGAGTATTCTTGTTACAAGTTACCATTATCAATTAAGAATGAAAGATCAGTCACTAGATTAATTTGTTTTGGTAATTACAACTTTTAGTGTGAGAAGCTGTTTTCTACAGCAGAGACCTTTCTTCGAGGGCTTCATGATAAAATTTGGAGTTCACAAAAAGACATTGCTAGAACACAAAAATGCTGAAGTGCCTATGCTTCGAGAAAATGAGAAAATGGAATTGTTTTTTCCCTTTTAATGAATAATTAACACCATACTTCTAACAGCTGGGTAGTGAGGCACCTTACAGTCAAATGTCAATGTTATCAGCTGATTCTAACTTACAGCAATAAAACTGGACTACATTAAATGGGTTTAAGGTGGAGAAGAATGTCAGCATCGTAATTTAAGTTATCAAGAAGCAGAACAAATCTAGGGGAAAACATCAGCTCAGTGAACTTCATATTAATATTTCTATGTTTCAAAACAAGTCCATTAATTCTTTTGAACAAAGTCATTGGATGATGTTATGAAGTAAAAAGGTATTTTAAATTTTAGCTTTCTAAATTGCCTTTTAATGTGTCTTTCCTGCCACAGGACAAAAGGTCTTGGTGTTACTATTCTTCTGAAATATTTACATTTTTCAATTTAAGCAGACTTGATTCAAGGTACATATTATAATTAGACAGCTGCATCTACATAGGCCTACATACTTGAAGTTTGAAACTATACACCTTAATCCTCTCAAAATATTTTTTCACAAGAGAGCCAAAAGAAATAAATGTGTTCTTTACAGGCAACTCTTGCAACAGTAAACGGACTTTAATGTTACAGCAAACCATGTGATGTATGCTTCAATATTCCTTCTAAAGTTAGAAGTATTTCCAAGAATCTACCTGACAGAGGGGAAACATTGACTACAGCTGTGGGTTGACAGAACAGAAATTACATCAGAAAACATGTTGTGCTATGAACTCCATATGATCAGATAGCCCACCAGGCTGATCATCTGCTTTCCTGCATTATTGATACAAATTTTATTCCTCAGTATTTTTTAGAATCAGGGTTAAAATAAATTTAAAACAATACAGCATTGAATGAAAACCCTACTATTGTCACATATAGCTCTATCTAGATGTCCATCAGGTTGAAAGCCGTGGTTTGAGTTTTTTAACTCTCATGGATCTCATTTGCATTCATTTTATTCTCCCATCCCTTCACTAATTAAAGTTTTAAAAATGCATTTTGTGAGCTATGATCCAGCATTTCTGAGTGCAGTACAGCTATGCTTCCTGTATGGGTACTGACCCATAACTGTGAACAGATGTGCTGCTTCGACACAGACGGAGGTTACAGATGTTCTGCTGCCAGAAAAAACGCTGTTATTTCAGTGAAGCAAGAGCAACTCAGAGCACCTTGACCCATCTAAGGAACACCTTACCCTTTGCTTTACTGTTCTGCCAGGTTTTTCTTCTTTTCATATAATGTCGTTGATGAAGCTTTAATGTGTGGGAGACAAGGCTATTGCTGTTTATCAAGCCCTTTGAAACGTCCAAAAGCTTTGCCAGAACTGGGAAGCGCAAGTTTTATTGAACTGACTCTGCAGTGAACTCTACATGAGGGTATTTTTACTCTCTCCATCTCCCCCTCCCCTCCCCCAAGTTGGTTTTATAATAAAACAGCAGCTGACTCAGCAGACATGCCCAGCTCTTTTCATTATCATTTTAAGAACCTTAGAGAAAGGGGATGCTATAGCATCCTAAAGCAGCCTTTTTAGTAAAGGAGAGTGGTGGCTTCCGGGGGAAGAATGTCTCAAAAAATAACTTTTCTGTAGCTTTGACTTGCCATGCTTCTGATCTAGTTTCTCTTTCACACTGAGGAGATACTAATGACAGCACAAAGAGGGGCAAAAAGAGGATTAACGGTTGACCCTTCTAGTTAAGGGACAGTCTATTAGAAGTTATTCATGCTGCTACCATGGCTATTCCTTGCGAATGCCAATTTCTAAGTTTGCACAAACTTAGAAATTCTGAACTCGGTTCTAGATCAAGAAAGTTTCAGGAAGATTTTTAAGAGGGGGTCAGTCTGCTAGAAGCAACAAACCTTGCCAAAAGAAAACATCCACTGGAATCAAACTAAAAATGTTTTTTGTGATTCCATAGCATCTAGTCAAGCAAAACAGTATTGCTTTTAAAGCCACAAACTGGAAGAAAAAAAGTATTTTTTTCTTATCTATTTCAAATATATGTAAGGGATACTGCTTCTATGTCTCTGAAGATTAAAAAGAGCTTAGGCCAAAAAGTTATGCAAGCAAAGTGGCCTTCTGTTGTCCATCTAAAGTATTTTGGGATACTGCTGGTAATCTAAACAGTTCTTCTTGATTATTTACTGTTACTTTTTACATTTATTTTTGCTCACCTTCTGGGAAAGTAATTTAATTAAACTGTTTTCACAAAGTGGCACAATAACAGATTATTCTAGAAAGAGAGTGAGTTCTTTTCCTTTCCAAAGGATACTACACTGATGATTATTAACCTACATTAATGCACTGAATAGATGTGCTTTAATGATAAAACCCTATAAAATAATTTAAGTGCTATGATTAAAAATTCACCTTTAAAAATAATTATTAGACAAAATAAATACAAAAAATCAGTAATTAAAGGACTTTAGAACATGTTAGTATTTAATTGAATAAAACACATTCATTTAAGGAAAAGAAATCCTACCTGATAGCTTTGGATGATTGCTTTACAGAGATTGCAGATCTGCTTGTACTATTTGGGGGAAAAATATCACTGCAATTCCATACAGTTCATGCCATTAAGGACCTGAGGAATCTTAAACTGCAAGTGCTGACATATGATCAAATTCACAAACTAGAAAGCTTAAGCAATAGGTAGACTACCAAGCTTTTTTGATAAAACACTGCAGCTGCACTGCCTCAAATCCTGCCTCCCTTCCTGCCACCAAATACACCATATTCATCAGCTCAGAGATTGCACACACCTGCAGAAGACAGAACCCTTACCTAGTAAACTGGTGTTCTTCCTTAATAGTTCTGCATATAGGAAAAGTATGCTCTGACAATAAAGTGGAATGGTCTTACTAGAGGCGACTCTCCAGTCACCTGTGTTATTTGTAAAGCATATATGTGTTTGGTTATACAGCTCCTCAGGTGATCACTTCCTACAGCTTATGAATGGATTCACGTTTACTGCAGAAACCTGTTATCAATCTAGCTCTATCTTGCCGAGAAGAATCAGCTTTGCAGATCAGGAAGGTATTAAAAGAAGGGTCTGTCTTCATCTCTGAAATAGGCATCCAAATGATTGAATGCACAAGAAGGACAAAGAGATATTTGAGAAAAAGAGTCATTTTAGCCTGTAAATTGAGAATGGCTGTGGTTGTACGTGCTAGCTAAGTCATGTGATACTTCTGGTTGCAACTATTGTACTACTCATTTAAGGTATATGTCCTTCACTGCATATGTAAAATTGAACTTCTGTGCCTGTGTTAAATGTTGCTGATTACAATTTTATTGTTTTAATTGATACTAATGTATGATATGTGTTATTAATGCTTTATGCGTATGCCCCTATATCCCTCTACAAAGCAAATAATATTTGAGTTTTCCTTTACTTTGCCAAGTGTATATGACTACATGATGGTGTTATTTCTATTTTTAATCCTGAAAAGCATCTCAGTGAAGTTTCATTTGGGAAATTGAAATTTTAAAAATTATTTGCATCTCAGATAAATTTGGAAAGAAAATAAAGATAAAAACCAACAACTGTAATGAGATGAAGAAAGAAAGTGTGGCTGTGTAACTCTCCAGATGCACCCAGCTGTTACTAGGGATATTTCTAAATCTGCAATCGGTACTGAGTCTCATAGAGCTAAATGGCTTTCTGACTGCAGATCTATGAGGTTTGTTGATTGTGTCTTTGAACTAGTCCAAGTACATAACAGCTGTTCTTCACAAAGAAATCAGACTTACTAAGAACAACAGCATAAAAAAACCTAATGGTTTATGGTAACACCACTGCTGCATGTAGTTTTATTAACCAGACAGAACCATTGTAAACAACTGGATCAAATGAGGAATACTTTATGTGAGAGATGTAACATTCTAACTGAAGCTGGCTTATATTCTCTTTAACTTGTCTTAATTGCAATCAAAATAATGACAGAACTTGCTAATCATATATATCACTTTAGATTTATATAGCATCACAATCTTAAGAACAATACTGCAGCTACAGAGACATATAAGTATTTTTAAAACTCCAAAGATAAAGGAGACTAGACACAACTATCAAATGAACACAGGGCAGTTCAGCTCTAAGCTGTCAGTGAAAATCCTCTGTGTCTCAAACTTATTTATCCCTTTAAGATGACCTGTGACCAGCCTGTTATCCCCTCTTATTCCTTTATACATTACAGGGTCTCATCAGAAATTGACACTGATTTGTGGGGTAATGTACCATTGCACTGTGAGGAATAGCAGTGCTATGTCCATCATGAGTAAGGACCAAAGTAATGGATCCCAGAATTGACTATTATGGGCCAGAAAAAATTATTGGTATCATCTAAACCTCCAACCTTGAAAGAGCCATGTCCTCATTCATATACAGCGTAACAGCTTGTACATACATTTCCATATTCAAAGTCTAAGCGAAAAACTGAGTGCTTTGAGACCAAAAAGTATGTTGTGTCCCTTTATGTATAATTAGTTAAGAATTACTCTGCTCCTGTTAATCTTACTTGTTAATTCATAACAATATCCTATCAACACAATGATTTAGCAGACTTTTCCATTCTTGTGAATGTAATTACTTGATTTAGAAAAGTGAATGAAAATTTTGTTGCTGATAGAGTTCAGAAGCTCAGTGTAAGCACAGAGCTCTGCTAGTTTGGCTGCCCAGGGTCTCTGAGGCACTGGCCATCAGCAGCTGGGGCCAAATGCCTTCAGTCATTTTCAAGGCCTGTTATTGGCAAGACTGTCTTGCTTACAGCCCAGGTACTGATTTGTCCCATGTTCCAGGAGACATCATCTAGTATCTGCACTAGGTGAACCCCTACCACACAGGGAGAACCTTGAAGATTTGGGTTGCAAGTTCCTCAGTATGCAGAACCATCTACTCAGCAGTTCTAAACTGTGCCTCCATTCAAGATTGACTTCCTAGATACCTTAACAAGAGTTACTGAGAAGCTAACATGGTTATTTCCACGTCCATTAGGATTCAGACTGGTAGCTTGTGTAGTCTAGCATCCCCAACTCAGAAATAAAGCAGCTGTGGAAAAATGTTTCAAAGGCTGAATGCCAGTTCACACACAACTTATTTGGAGTCTGCTGTGAACTATTAGCCACCTCTATACACCATGAATAGCAAATATGGAGATCAATATAAAGCACTGGTCAGGAGATGACAGGTAGGATATCAACATATTTCTCTTTCATAAAATGAAAAACTAAGAACCGCAGTGTGTCCTTTCTCAAAAGCATATTCAGGCTAAAGTTTTATCTTTTGTGTGAGAACTCTTTTAATGCTTTGATACAGTCTAATAATTTGATAACCACCTGGCTTAAGAGACTTCCACTTTACTCTGATTTAAGCTGGAGTTCAATACCTGGATCTGTGCCATTTCACTTTCATGTTCATTAAAGCTCTGTGTGTGGTAGAAAAATGAACACTATCATCCTCCAAATCTTCATTATCCTTCTGTCTTTGTAATGGGCTCAAGTGAGCACTGTCATTCCTTAATTTTGATATCTTCTGTTTTATTTTGCAAGGCAGTACGTTCAGAATCAGTACACATTTTGCCACCAGTGGGGGCACCCATCCCAAAGAGTAACTCTTCTCACCCCAAAAATAACCAGTTTTCCACTAAAAGAACTGTAATACAGCTGACTCTCCATTATCCCTTGAAATGGGAACTGGGACAGTAATGGTCATGGAAAAAACATGGGTAAAATGGTTACTAGACTGCATGGTGCAGAGATAGCTATGTGGAGCCAGTCTAGATCCAACAGGGATAATGATGAGTTGGAGGTAACTAGTCCCTCTGGGTTTGAAATTAGTCCTGCAGAGGAAAGAGTCTCTGCACAGCAATGTTCGTTGCTCCAGGTTATAAAAGGAACTAGGGGATGTGGTAGAGCATCAGCTCTATTGTGGAACTGTGTCTGCCTCATGGACAAGCTTGTTGGGACCCAGAATACTGGGAAGAGTGCACAGACACCCAGCCAGCTTTCTCTGGGTGTCTCTCTGGCTTTGTGTTAAGTACCTGTTGTTTGGCACCTGGACATATGTGCAGCTTTTATCTTGTGTAGATTATCATCACTTCAAGTAGGCTACACGTATGCTGCATGTTTGCTGCATACCTAAGGACCTTACTAAAATGGAGCCTCTAGGACCCAGTCTTCCTCTCATCAAATTCAATAATAAAACAGACTTTGACATCATTGGGCAGAAAGAGAATTTTAAATCCTTACTCTAATTCTAAAGACAAATACAGCTTGTGACAATGGCTGATGTGGGATGAATTTTTTTCTTTTTTGAGAAAGAAAGAGAGCATGCTTACACCTAAAATATTCTGGAAGTTACTTTTCATTTTTAAACATCTGTAAAGCAAGAACCTTCAGCTTACTGCTTGTGGAATTTCCCGCTGAAGTCTGCAAAGGTTTTGTGTTCAAAACGATTACATGTTTAATAAGCGCTCTAAACATCATTCTTTAAATTAAGAAAAGGGTGTTTAGCAAGGTTCATTTGTTCCCATGTCTCTAGCTACAACTTAGAAAACAAGAGAATAGAATGAAATTCCATAGCTGCACTGCATTAGAAATGCTGTCAAGACTGGCTGAAGATTACTGATTCTGCTTCAGTTGGAATTTGTACAAGTAGTGTTATCTAAAGAAGAACCATATGAGGGCAAATTGAGCAGCACAGAATGAAAACTATTAAAGTTTAACCTAGCAGCAAAGTATCTAAAAAAAAGATTAGACATTCAGCAATACATCTGAATACATGAACATCTAAGATACCTAATAAGCACACCAAATTCCTCTGATTTCCATTCATCAAGTCACAGTAAAAGTCATACAATCTTAAGGGCATCTCATTCAGTTATAGAATAGATATAGATATAGATCCACAATATAGATCCACAATGAATTACTTTCCCTTGATAATGCTGCATTTATTAATTTACAATTCATTAAAGAGGACTGATGCTTAAGAATGACAGAATGGGTCAATTTTCTAAAGTACAAAGTGGCATGTGCAAAAATGAAAATTACTTTATTCAAATAATTTAACTCTATAAAAATGTATTATTTTAGCACAGGCAACTATCATTTGATACATACCAAAACTGCTTCTCTGAATGCTATTTAGATTAGAAGTATGAGCAGTTTATTTTGAAGAGGGAATCAGACAGTAAATTATCTGTACCAGCAAATACTCCATGGTTAACTCATAATACCTTCCTTTATTGAGTTTTATTTGCTTAAATGCTGAACGGTACTGGTACTCAGCATTAATACTGTTCACTGTACGATACGCATGCAAATCCCACAAAATGCAACAGAGTCATAGGGATGAACTGCCACAGCATAACATACAGCAGCAACCAGTGTAGTAAACTGAAGCAATAGTATATCAGAAAAAGAAAGATAATATTGGACAACACTTTCCTCAGCTAAGAAATTATGGGCTCTGTAGTTACAGCACAAGTGGAGGAGACAGGAAATCTGGGATTTATTCTGGGATCTGTCACAGATTTCCTGTGTGGCTTTGAGAAAGTCCTGTGGGGTTAACTTCAGCCATGAGGTTTTCTTTCGTCTGAGAGCTGCTTGTACCCATATCTCGACAACCCCTCTATAGTGTGAGCTAATTAACACAAAAGGTAAGATGTTACTAGTGCAACTTTTGCACATAAGTAACAGCAAAGTCAGGATCTAATACAAGTGAAACACTATGATCAAAAGCCTGCTAGGCCATAAAACTACAAATACAAAGGCAGGCAACATACGCCTTCCCTGGAGCAAGCAGGAAGGGAATAAAAAGAACATTCACTCCAGCCATTGACTGGTGCAGTTGTTACACAGGTGGAATCAGGAAGAAGCAATTTATTTTTGCTGGAAGCCAACACTCCATTTCCCTGCTTCCATACAAGAAGAAAAACTAAGGGGAAAATAGAGGTTAAACTATACATCCTTTGAGGTTTTCACACACAGGACATTGTCCTCATGAAATCTAGCCTCCAGTGGTGGGATTCCAAGATACTCATTCTTCTCTAAGGTATCTTCACACACTTACAAAATTAGCACAGAGTTTTCAGTTACACAAAGTATTACGGTTATTTGAACAGGTCAGTTTTACTTATCAGGCCTGGGTGGCTTAATGTCTCAGATTTGAGCAAAATAGAGTAAATTCCACATGTTCCTGTTGTGAGCTCATACCTTTCTGGGTTCTTCTGGATGAAGAGAGGGTTCCACCCATTCTCTGAGGACTAGCCCAACATTAAAATAACTAACCCACCACAATAAACCGTCTTGTGTTTTAGGTCACTTGCACAGCGCTCTCAGATGATCCATTTTTATCCCCTGCGTTATGAGCTATTTTGTTTCTACTCAATGTAGCTATCTGCAAGGGAAATAAAACTTAAAGAGGACAGCTCAATGCTGTTCTCAACTTCAGTGGAACATATCTTGAACAAGGTGTTACTCAACTGAATTTCCTACCCGCTAGCCAATATGGTTATTAAATCACAGTAGGTATTTTCACTTGTTTCAGTGATGCTAATAGATGCTCGGATGCTAACAGAGCACTTAATGCATTTATAACTTTTGTTATTTATAATAAATAAACAAATTAAAAAAACCAAAACAGTATTCTGGGCAATAGAAAAGGAAGTCTAGAAAAGTCTTATTTTGAATTTGATTGGTGTGAAGAAGAATTTACCAAACTTATGAAGTAAAGTGATTTATTTTAGCATGTGCAGCAAATCTTAAACTGAAGAATGACTTGTTCAAACTCTCATTTTCAGGGAAAGAGAAGGCTGGAATCAGACTCTAGGGTCATAATATAATACTACATCCCAATCTCCTAAATTATCCTAAAAAATGAAAGAAGTGACAACATATGGCTGCATCCATACAACGCTGAATCACAACTTTTGTTAACAAACTGTCTTTATAGACTGTGATTAAATTTCTAGGAGAACTGAAACTGCATTTAAACACTGAAAATGAGGCACCTGGTTTCTCAGAGATCCAGTTGCTATTCTTCCAATATTGCTTTCTATTGGATCTGCTGGGCAATTGTGAGAAACTAGTGATTTCACTGGAAGTTCTAACTGGGAACAAGTGAATGGTGGTTCTGTTCTGGCCCATAAACAGCACAACTCTAGGAAAAACAGGAAGCAAGATAAGAGGTTGTGTCCTGAGCTTCAGGCTCAGGATTGAAATCAGATTTGAACAGAGATGTAAATGCAAACCTCAAAATCAAAGCTTTATAATGTAACAGGAAGCTCAGGATACAGGGCCACACATTCCTTTTGTCCACTGTAAGTATCCTCCTCCTGGTGTGGAAGCAAAACACATCCCTACAGATTCTTTCACTGCATTGCAATGGTTGCATCTGTCTGCTCACACTCATCCTCTCCTCCTCCTCAGCCCTGTGTGCAGCCTGACCCTCCAAGAGCTCAACCAGCTTCCACATGGCAGAGTCACTGATCAGATTCCAACATCATGCCAAACCAAAGAACCTTCTCCTGATTTGGGCCCAGCATTCAGCCCTCTTCCTCTTAACTAGCTCCGATGTATATATGGCTGGAGAGCAGCCCTGAGGAGAAGGACCTGGGTGTGCTGATTGACGAGAAGCTCAACATGAGCCAGCAATGTGCAATCGCAGCCCAGAAGGCCAACTGCATCCTGGGCTGCATCAAAAGAAGTGTGGCCAGCAGGGCGAGGGAGGGGATTCTGGCCCTCTACTCCACTCTCGTGAGACCCCACCTGGTGTACTGCATCCAGCTCTGGAGTCCCCAACATAAGAAGGACATGGACCTGCTGGAGCGTGTCCTGACGAGGGCCACGAGGATGATCCGAGGGCTGGAGCACCTCTCCTATGAGGAGAGGCTGAAACAGTTGGGGCTGTTCAGCCTGGAGAAGAGAAGGCTCCAGGGAGATCTTATTGCGGCCTTCCAGTCCCTACAGGGGGCCTACAGGAGAGCTGGGGAAGGACTTTTTACTAGGGCATGGAGTGATAGGACGAGGGGGAATGGCTTCAAACTGGAAGAGGCCAGGTTTAGATTGAACATTAGGAAGAAGTTTTTCACTTTGAGGGTGGTAAGGCACTGGAACAGGTTGCCCAGAGAGGTTGTTGAGGCCCCAACCCTGGAGGTGTTCAAGGCCAGCCTGGACGTGGCCTTGGGCAACCTGGTCTAGTGGGAGGTGTCCCTGTCTATGGCAGGGGGGTTGGAACTTGATGATCTTCAAGGTCCTTTCCAACCTAAACCATTCTATGATTCTATGATTCTATACCTACAGGGACATTCCCAGTAACAAGTCGGACCTAATTATTCATCAGAAGACGTTAAGCATTCCACTGATCCTAAAGAGGTACAGCATTAGACCACCACAAAATAATTGACAGTGTGCTTTTCTCTTCCTAAGGGCTCTGCGAACACTAGAACAAAAATGTCCTGGACATATTTTTTTCTGTTTAAATCCATAGTAACTGTGAAGAGGTGAACAATAAACAGATTTCAAAGCCAAGGTATAAACCCAACATCTTCCCAATGTCTCCAGTTTGAGTTCTATTGCTCTTGGACACAGCACGGATCATTTAAGAATACACCCCAGTAAAATGTATCTGATTGCCATTTATTGTTCCAACTAATTTTTTCCTCTGGTGTTGTATCAGAATCTTTATGAATCTTCTCAGAGAGTTGGAAATTTAAGTTTATGGTAAAACCCCCTTGTTTTGCAGAGTGTAAGATGCAAGTCAGTAAAATCTCTACAAAAATTAACTCACAAGTAAAAGATTATGAAATATTTCTTCTGTATGATATGCATTTTGTTTGTTATTATTTTCTGGTTTTAAAAATTCAAATCCATCTATCTTTACACAAAATTAGTTCACATATATCCATGTTTTCTTGCACTAGCATTGCTACTTCTTCTCCCCACTGTTAAATGCAATTTTAACCTACCAGGGGCTGGTCTTATTGACCTACAATAAATGGAATTTACTCAGTTTTCTACCTTCAGGGCTTAGGGATTCCATCTGGTGTGGCACACCACAGCATTTGTCCTCAACAGCAAACATTTCCTGCCCACGTTCCATTGTCTCCCAGGAATATCAAAACCAGGTTCCAGCTTACAAATACAAAATGAAAAAGACTTTTCACATCTTAATTTAAGAGAAGAAAAACAAAAAGCCTTTATCTTATTGTAGTTTCAATAAAGACACAAAATTTCTAAACCAAGTATTCCTTTCAGTGCTGTTCTCTTCTAGCCTTGGTCATCTTGTCTAAAGGCTTCTATATACTGTGATAATATGAACAATAGAAGAGTCTTTCAATTATAGTAGTATCAAATTTGGGGCATTTCTTTTTTTACTGTATGTTTGCGTAACTTACAGCACAATGGGCCTCTAATTCTGACACAGATTTCTGGGACTACACTACAACAAAACCTAAAAAAGAAGTGAGGGTGAAGGTGCCACTGCGGTTATGACTAGAGCATTCTAAGCATGGGCATGAACCTAAACTCATCCAGAAGGGATTAGAAGACCAAATTGTTTACCATATAAGACAAAAACGCAAAGAGTTTTTAATAAATATTTTTTCATGCTCTTACTAGATATTGACAACAATATCATTTTGTTAAAATATCATAAGAATAGTTTATTATCTCACAGCATTCTTTGAAAATCTAAACTCTCTTGAGTTCCACAGAACTGTACCATGTAATTGACATCAGAACAGCATCCATCTGTTGTCCTTCCTAGAAAACTGGCACCTCAGAAATGAACTAAAGTCAACACTCACAAACACTAAAAAAACCCAACAAACACTTCTCCAAAACATGCTATTGCTCTACATGCCAATCTGATTCTCAGAATCCTGAGGGCAGCTATTTAGGGGTGCCTGTGTCTCATATGATATGTTCAACTCACAGTCTTGGCTTTTATGTTGATTCAGGCTGGGTATGGGTACAGAATGATCTTAATCAGTGTACCAAAACAAGGTCTTATCATAGGGGGGTGGGTTCTGGCGAAATTCCAGTTGAAGTAATTACACTTTGCCTTCCTGAATTCTCTTCTAATTGCTATCTAACATAGGATTCTCTAACAATGTTGTGTGCTTTTTCTACTATGAAGTGAGGAAAGTAATTCCTGGAAGTCTACATGCTAAACAGGACAGAGTTTATATATATCTGTAAGTTACTCTTAAATACTGCTAGCTAAAATAAAATATTTTTTCTAAAAGGAATAATATATTCTTATCACAAATCAGCCTCCTACTTATTAACAAAAATGCAAAATGAACAAAACCCCACCACTTATTGATCTCTTTAATATAATTTGTTTATTGGGGCTTCGTTACCCAACCACTGAAAAGATGCCAGGCCTGAGTAGGGCACTGTCAGTTTAATTTTGTTCCAATAAGTACTGATATAAACCAAGCACCTGTGTTGGTTGATGCCCAAACATTTAAACATCCTTTCTATATGACCTGATCTTAAAAAGGCTTTCCTTTCTTTAATGTTCACCTCTACCAGTTCTGCTAAACTGTATCCAGAGATGAAACAGCATGAAATTCCTTACAACCAAAGTTGAGTGACAGCAGAAGAACATGCACAAGGATATGGCTGCCAACCACTTTGTCTGCTTCAGAGCCAGGTCAATAACCGACAGTCACACTCAGCCAGAAGTGCTGACCATAGAGGTTGCTGCTACATAATTTGAACTGTGACTACTTCATGTGAAACACAAGGTCAAATTATACAGAACTGGGTGAAGGATGGAATAAAACAAACCTTTTTTTTTTTAATTATAATCTCTGAATACTTTTAAGCTTCTATGACAATTACTATAAGTCCTCTTTCTTATAAGCATTTACCTTCCTTTAAATGTGAGATGTATTGCCCTTGACATATTGCTATAATTTACAATTATTCACTGATTTGTACCATTTGTTTGATGAAAAAAAGCATTGAGAGCTGAGGAAAGATAACCACCAGTTTGATCTTTTAGTGACACAAGCCCAGATACTCAGATGCTCTGCATCAGAAGCCATACTTTTGCTGCAATAGCTCAATCCTGGCTTTCTGGCCTTCTGTGGCAAAGCAGCTCAGGCACAGGTAATTAATGATGCCTGAGCTGGAACCCAGATATAGAACGCAAATAAAAACTTTTGAAAAACTGCACTCATGTACCATCTTTCCCCCTTGCATTTTGCAACACATTGTTTTTGTGTGGAAAGCTATGAGCTAACAAAAACTTCATCAATAATTGGATAACATGCTTTACCACCATTCCTGTCTAAATTACAGTACAGTAACTGTTTTGCTTTACTAAATGTGACATTTCCAGATCTTCTTATATGTGATAGAAGATAAAACTTTTTAAATATTTTTCTATTTTTTTTCTTTTACTCTGTCTTTATTACTATGGAACAGGCCTTCAACCAGAGTAGATTCTTGTATATCATAAACTTCAATGGAGGTTTGTCATCTTTTACTAGCATCTTACACTAGCTCTTTTTGATATGTCTTTAGGAAATAACAATAAATATTATCTATGTCTTCTAGGAAGGAGAGAAAGCATAATTATCCCTTTCTAATTATTGCACTTTGGCTTCCTCACAATATTTATTTAGCATCAAGATTTGTTTATGTTCACTGATACATTGCTTAAGTTTACTCTTCATTTATTTTAATTTTATGTTCCAAGGATATTTTACTGAACAATCACTATAAGACCTTCAACTGTGGCCACCCACATTCTGAAATTTCATTTCTACCTAATCCTGCCTCATGCAATAACAGAGGAAACATTTTTTTTTTTTACAAAATATATTTCTTTCAACAAAACATACACATCCCATAGTATTTTCTGTTATTTTAAAAAGCTTGTGTAGCATTGCACAGTGTGCATGTACCTAAGCGTGTACACATGCTAACCGCCCCAAGCACATACACAGAGCTATTGTTGAAAACTTTCATTAAAACTTTGTAAAGGAAGTCCATCTGCCACAGCTCAGGATGTCCTGTTTCTGTGAGGGGCTTTAGCTATTGCTTCGCCATTTTCTCACTGAAAACACAAGTAGGGGACAAGACCATTTAGTCTTGCTACTGTTATACCAATCTGATTTGGAAAGGGTGTTTTGAAGGGTTTTTCCCTACCAGCTAGGAATCCTGAGACATGGACACCTCCTCAGACATAGCACACTTAGTCTAGTGTCCTCTGTTCTGGTGTTGTCAATGGGAAGGAAGGGGGGAAACAATTTGTTCTGTAAGGATGGGATATATTCCGGTCATCAAGATAATCTCAAAATACAGCTATTATTCCCAAGCAATATCTGTGTCCCTGATCATCTTTCAATACAAATCATAACACAACCTACCCAGGCCTTGTGGGCTCCTGGCAGTGGTGTTCCAGCAGAGCAGATGGGCTGGAGTTCTTTCCCTGACCTGGCTGGCTGCAGAAAGTAGCAGTGCTTCTGAGCGACCTGATCGGTCAGAGCAGGTGGGCCTCATCACACTCTAACCCAGCAAGGAATATGCTTGCTCGTCCCCTGTCGGAGGGAGGAAACAGAGATCCTTGGCTTCTAAAGTATTGGGGACATAATTTGGGGTTAGCATCTGCTCATAATATATATTTGCTTGTTTTAAGAGACTGGTTGCTTTGTAAGAGGATGAAGGCAGCTCTGTGGCTAGTTTGGTTTCTGATTTTATTTTGAATTATTGAAAGGCAAACAATAAGTTCAAACCTCAGGAAAATTCTTTCATGATTGATCACTGATATTTGTTTTACTTTAGTACTGCTCTCCAATTGTTCAGTTTTAATTTTACAGTTGATCAGTCTGCAAACTGTAGGAAGTCCCAAATCTCATTTCCACTGAGCAAGGGCTTTCCTTGTTTGTGTTCCTCATTTGGAAATAAAGGATTGTAGCCATCAGAGGTAACAGTTTACACTTACACACAGTGGTTACGAGTACCCATAAAAAAATGTTATTGGTGGGGACAGGTATCAGACCTAACCAAACAAAACTAAATGCCACAAGGGTATGCCCTTCTACCAAGAAAAGAAGAAGAGGAGAGAAAGGGACAATGGGTGGAAAAAAGAAAGTGCATGAGGGGTCAAAAATGTCTAAATAAAGCACCAGTGGGGGGAACACGGAGCAGAGAGCCCAACAGAAAAAAAGAAACTCGGGGTGGAGAAGGGTCATTAATAAAATTCCCTAAACATTTTATTCTTCCATGCACCATTCCTCTTCCCTGCATTCCCTGCCTCAGTTAGCCATGTTTCTAAAATGGAATGACTGCTGGTGTTTGTCACAAGACAGCATTAAATGCTGCAGTAGGATGGAAAAGACAATGGGGAGGAGCTGGAAATAAAATGGCTGCTCTATGCTATACCTCTCCCTTTCAGCATAGACAGCAGCATCGCCTATAATAAGAGAAAGAATGAGACAGCACTACATTCATCCAACCATCACCGAGTCCTACAATCCATCAGGAACTGCAAGCCAGTTTCAATGGAGCAGAACATGAAACTGCCTTTTAATCCCCCTGTCCCAAGAGGCAGACACACAGCCTTCCTGCCCTGCTCAGAATACACTAGTGGGCAGAGGGAATGTAACATTCCATGGTGTTTTAGGCACAATGTCCATCTGTAATACTCTTTGTGGGTTGTCACCATTAAAAACCTCCCTCTTGTTTGTACAGCTATAATAGACGACATGCAAAACTGTACAGAGGCACATTAAAGTCATATCATCATCTCATTCTTCTAAAAATTATTTCTGCCTACATTTCTGTAAGGTGAGATAATTAACTTTGCCAAGCATAGGACAAAGTGAGACTTGCTGGATAAAGAGGCAGCATTTTAAAAAATTGGGCTGTTTGGAAAAACTGAAAACACATTGCACAGATAACACAAAATTATACTAGAAAATAAAATATTACCTGGTCAAAAGCCCTCAAACTTACATGACAGCTACTCATTAAACACTTTAATAATTATTTTTAAATTAATATATTTCATTAGGCCTAACGAAAATGAAAGTAGGAATACATACAATAATACTTCATTTTTACTATCCATCCAATCAATCTATATTTTAAAGCTAGGGAAATTGGGAAACACAAAATGGGAAAGTGACTGACCCAGAGTCACCAAGAAGCCTATGGCAATTATTAACAGAACCCAGCTCCTAGCTGTTTTTATCTCGATGAAAAGTGACCCACACAGACTGGGGAAGAGAGAGACCCAAAGCAGCGAAACAGAGATAGGATATGACACGGAAAAGTAACCACATGTTACATGTGATTTAACTACATTACCAAAACACAATCTTTTTCTTAAAGACCCTCTGCAGCATTTGGACCTTTTGAATAACATGTTAGTCATGTAAGATGCAGCGGTTTTGAAACCACTTATTTTGAAGTTGTCCAAACCCAACCAAATACAAATAAAGTAACAACTGTTGCATTGGTTGTCTTCAAGATGACTGTAGTTCAAAATAAGGGTATAAGGTTGCTGTTGCTACCTAACACCTTTTGCTTTTACTTAATTTTTAAAATGTCCATCCTCATGAATGCCATGGCACTGAGTAAAAGGTTATTTGAGGAGACAGAAGAGGGCAACACACTAGCTGTCATTCCTTCCTTCCTGTTCTATAGTGAGGAGCATGCCTTTTGGTAGATTAATCCATTGGAGAGCTTTACAGTAGACCAAAAAAATGAGCAAATGTACTCACCAGTCTGACTCATTAATAAATGTTCCCCATGTAATCATAATGCAGGAAGAAGAAGGTTTGAAATGCCTTTAGAGTGTAAAAATCGAGAATTTACACGTTTTAATTGTTTTCATAATAAAAAAGGCACTATTACAAATATTTTTGAAAGACGAGGATTCTTTCATGTGTCGAGAGGCTTTTCCTACGGTCATTCCTATGCATGACACGCAGCCACACAGTGCCATCTAGTGTTCTGTGGCCATACAGGGAATAACGTTGAGAACTTCGAAAGTATATTCTAAATTATTTCACAATAATAAACACGGATTAGTTTTGTATTTCAGAAACACAGTACTACGTGATAAAACAATCACATCTAATAGTTGACAAGGCAGACACTATTCTGAACTACCATTCTTTTTCTGAGTAGCACTGAGGAAATGATTAGAAGAAAGCAAAAGAATGTCTGACTATAAAGTAAGCATCATTTAACTGTCATCAGTAGGAGATATAATCATATTTAGAGCATATAGTATATTGCACAGAGTCACATATTTTACCAGCATTTAGAAGAAGTTTGATCAGGTATACCGTAAAAAAAAACAAACCAAAACACAAATGAGAGGAGAAGGAGAAAGAGTGAACAACTAATTAAAATGATGCTTTGCTTTAAAGGCAAGTATTTGGTCCTTAGGGCTGAAATATGCACAGCAAATGCACAGTTAATTTCACACAGTTATCCAAAACTATACAATACTGATCTCATATTGCTCTGTTGCTCACAGGATCAGAACTAATTTTCTGCTGCCTCAGCACTCAAATTGTCCTTTTAGTTTTTGGATCCAAACTAAAACCATCCAAGCAACAGTCTACTTAATTTGTAAGTATCAATCAAAAATTCCACTGCCTACTTACAAAGTAAATGGTACTTGGGTTGGAAGTAATTCTCCTGCACTGGAGCACACAGGAAAAATGAAGTGATCTCAGTGCTGCAGCGTTTTACTGTAAAATATCATGTGGATTGGCTGCATCTCACTAATACCTTGTAAGGTTTAGGAAATCTTTGTGCTGTTGCAGAGACACAAAGGGGACAGAATCCAATTTGCTTTTCCCTTTCAGAGCCAGATCCTGAGTTTGCATGTGGCCCAAACTATTGTCCTTCTAATAAAAATTCAGAAGAAAATCATTGACTCTGTTTAGTGACTGCCATGAAGACCAAAATGTGTCCAGCAAGCAAAGCAGCCCAAGGGAGGGCTTGAACAGAGGGAGCATGATGGTCTTAGATCAGTTTTGGCCCATTATAAAACTGCATCTTGAGGCTATAGTTACCTGAAATGCTGTGACACAATCTGGAGACTTGCTGCTAATGAAAGGAGAAGATCCTGCTTCCATTCTTTTTGCCTCAGAGGCTCTGGCACTCATTAGACCACTCTGTGACTTGATTCAGCTCAGTAACCTGAAAAAAAAAAATTCATTATTTCCACTTGCATAATAAGCTGAGACTGTTTAGGAAAAGATATGATGTGTGTGTATGGACTGGGTGAAAGGGTAGGAATCAGAATCAGGCAGCCCAGAATAGGGTGAATAAAAGGCAGGACCAAGACATTTCCCTTCTGCTGTGCAGTTGTAAAAAAAAATAAATAATCTAACCAGATACAAACATTTGGACTTCTAGCACTTTTAGCTCTTCCTCTTATTTTTCAGTCTAGTTGCTTGCTGTAAGGTTGTTTTTCATCTCCTTCCACAATAAGGAAAGAATTCCACGTTTTGACTTTGTCTCTCGTATACTCATCCCCCTGACAAATGGGGGCACGCTGCATACAGTGCATGGGGCAGACTTAGGCCTGTGTTTTTCATGTTTCTGTCACTAATATTTCTCCTGGCATGCTGGGCTGTCTGCTGTTTTTTTTCCCTTGAAACATTTTATAAAGCCACCACTAGATCTCTCCAGCTGCCCGGTACATTATTTATTTAGGTATGTAATATGTGCCTTCATAAAGATCCAAGCACTTATTCTAGTCCAAATGTACAAACATTGACATATGTTAATGATCATATCATGTATTGCAAAATGGCATGGCTAAGCATACAGGGATTATGGGTACACAAGAGAAAAAGCTGTGGTAACACAGTGTACAGGTTTCTGCCCATATACATACTCCCTGGAAACCAAAGAAGCATAAATGCAATTACTAATTCAGTGCACAATTTTAAAATAGTTTGTAAAGAATGTACATAAATATTTTGCCCCAGATTAAGCAGGTATAGCACCAGCTGAACCATTTTTGTCCACACTGTTCTGGAAATCATCTAGTGACATCTCGTACTCCATTCAGACAGTTTGTCCAAAAATGGATGGGAGTATTCCCATTAACTCTAGTGGGCAACCTAATAAATGTCAAGAGGTTTACTTGGAAATAAACAGGGAAAACAATCTGATAAGTATTTCACCAAATTAATTCTATGTCTATTTTTGTTTCTAGGATTTTCTTGATTTTCTTGGATAGAAAGGAAATAACAAAAATAAAGACAACTGGAAACTGTTCTTGTGAGATATGCTCTTCACTAAAGAGTGGAATAACCATTTCATCTTGGACTTAAAGACAACCTTCATATCAAACAGGTAAATAAAGTTGTTTGGCTAGCAAATCAAAATACTTGTACTTAAAACAAATGAAAAAATGTTAGATTTTAACAGCCTAACAGAAATGGCTGAGATTTAAACTGACAGTAAATTCTTTTAGCTCTGCTTCTGGGAGATAAAAATATCGTTTACTTTCTGAGCCTTTTCTTTCACTTATTTGATCATGAAGAGAAGATACTGTAGATTTATGTCTTGTTTGTACTGGAGAGCACAGCTGTTTTAGCTTTTCTGTCAGACCCCCAGGATCCTGTCTTTATAATGACTTTTTAAAATGCACAGTGGGTTTGCCTAAGCAAATTTAATTTGTATTACATTCTGGATCCAAAGGAGAAAAAAAAAAGGGAACAACAAACCCCCACCCCAAAACCCTGCCAGCGCCATCTTTAGAAGAGAGGGGATTTCATTTTAAATTTTCTTTTATTTATTTATTATTTTAAATAATATAAATAAAATAATTACTTAAACCAGAAAAAAGTGAATATGTGAAAGAATACCAGAGACAGATGGAGTATCAGAGGCAAAATGAACATGAGAAGGGAAGAGCATGCAGTTGAGTGTGGTTTCTTGGCATCACTGAGCAACAAGATGGCCAGTTGTGAGGTAACTGCTCTTTAAAAGGAAAAAATAAACAAACACATAAAATTATGATAGAAACTGAACCAGTTTGGGGAAAAAATAATCTATTTAACTATAACAAGTCATCAACAGAAAAACTTATTCACCTACTCCTGAAAGAAGTGGTTGTGTATGTTAATAAAATCAGCCATTTTGAGAAAAGGCTGGAAGAAACAAAATTTTGCAGTTACCACTGAATAGGTATTAGAACAGTTTATAAAGAGGACGATAAACTTCTGTGTCAGGTAAATTCACTGATGAAATAAATAAATGAAAAACCATAAAATGAGGCAATCGCCCTGATGAAACTTGGATAAAAAAAGCAGGAAAATCATATCTCCAGACTACTTTGGGAGAGTGACAAAATACGACAAAGTGTAACTAGTAGACACATCAGATTTGGATTTTTATGAAGCCTTTGACAACAGGCTAGGCAATACACATAACACACATCTAGGTTTAATCCCGCCAGTCTAGGTTTCAGAGTATTCTGGCAGGTGTCAGGTTTCAGTGAAAAACAGACAAAAGTACAATTAGGAGAGAAAGGTATTGACTACTTGTGTTAGAACACAAAGGGAAAACTATAATTAACCTTTGAATTGGAGTGTGCCATCTCCTCCAAACATTCCTGTCCCCAGAGAAAGCAATAAACCAACAAATCTGCCAGGATCCTTGCTCTGTCCTTCTACTGCCTTCTACTGTGGAAATAAAGGTATCAGATACATCCCATCCTGCCCACACATAACAATTTGTGCTGGACACCAGATTTAGTTTGCAATGCCCTGGTGAGTGCTTGGCTTCAGATGGACAGGACTTTAAATAGTGATGGAATGAGAGAGAGGTTAAAAAATTATTAAGAAGGGGGAAAACAACAATTACTCAAATCCTACCTTGCCATGAATAATACCGAATACTTATTATTATTTTTTTCCTGACAATTCATTTTTAAAAGATAAGTATTACAAGAGCAGAAAGGAACAATAAAATTTATTTGAAAAATATGGAATCTTAAGTCAGAGCTTGCTGAAGTCAGGGAAGGCTTTCCAATGGCTTTAATGGGCTTTGGCTCAAGCCCTTATAGTGTAGCAAAGAAAACAATATAAACTGAAGTGGGATTTATATCCCTACTATAAATAATGTATGTAATCTCAATTACTGGAGACAGTATTTGTATATATCTAATTTATCATTATTAAAGTGAGATTATGGCAGCTTTATGTGAGACAGAGGCAAATCTGGGTCATTAACGAAAACAGTTCATTTACATTATCCACTGTAACTACTCAGGCACTTTCATTCCTGTTTAAAAACTCAACCTTGCCCCCCTGTGGCCCATAGGAATATAGCACACGTGCAAAGTATAAATTCACCTAAAACTAGACTGAAAATTAAAAATAAAGAGCACATATAATTCTTTTTGTTTTGCCATTTTCCTTCAAATTTGAAATACAAAAGTCAAATAGTCAAGGCACAAATAAAACCTAGAGGGACATTTGCTTTTCAATCTATGCTTACTATTAGCACTTGCTAAAACTGACAGCACCAAAGAAAAAAACTTGGAATACTTTTGCACAATGTTTCACTCATTCCCTCTCACTAAGAATATTTACACAGGTGACAGAAGGCAGCTGTTCATGCGGGATAACGGCTACAGTTGACCTCAATTACTGCAGCTTCCATGGGTATCTCAGTTATTACCTGTAAAAATGGGCTTTGTCCACAGAACTACCTTTAACTCTGCCCTCAGAGGTAAGTTTGGCCCAGCACGCCTGGACAGAGTTCTACAGCCACATTGATCTGTCCCTGCTGTCAAGTATTAAAATGAAATTTGAAAATAAAACAGCTTCAGATATCTGTATGGTTTTTAAGAAAGAAAATAGCCATTTTGATGTATTAGCAAAGGCTTATGCATCATCACCACCACCATCAACAAAATCGCTACCCAGGGCTCTGCGTGGCAATGCAAATCCATGGCTACAGACCTTAAAAGACAATTCAAGAGAAAATAGTACTCTCTCCCTTAAATAAAAGAATATGGCAAATAAGACGCTTGCGGGTAATAAGCCTGAAAATAGACAATCATATTACAAACGACCACCCCAATAATTTTAGCAAAAAAATACCCCACTCCATCTATGTGCATGGGGAAACAACATCAACCACATCTAATATATTATTCCTTTAAAAACTAATTTGATGATATAATAAGGTTTGTGTCACCTCTCTTACTTTAGCGCTCCCTGCCTTCTCTGTGAAAAATAATTTCTCTTCAGACTAATCCATGCAGGTTTAGTAAAAAGAGCTTCCAACCTGGTCCATTGTGTCCCTCAGAAAAATGTTCCACAGGATTGCCAGATTCTTTCTTATCAGGAACAAGAAAACCAACCATTAATTTTAAAAAGGTCATGTCATCAACTGTGGACATGTATGCAGCCTTATCAGGTTCACTCTGTTTCTTCTTACAGCAGCTGGATGCACAGTTACCAAACCTTATATTTTGTATTTTTCACTATTTTTTCCAAGAAAGAATTCTTCCTTCCTAACAACTTCTTACTACTAATTTGACATATTTATTATTCAGAAAGCCTGGTAAACTACAGCCCCTTATTTTGTCAATTAAATGGGCAAAGCAACAATGCAAGCTCTTAAGCTCCCCATTTGCTTTCTCTTTCCCCGAGATATTAACCAAACTGGTTCACTCTCAGCAGCCATCTGATTCTTTTGCCCTCCTGAAACTACCAACAAACAGGAAATTAATGCCAACTGTGGAGGTGATTTTGTATTGACACTTTTCCAATAGAATCCAGACTTAGACCACCAATATGTTTCACAAGGGACATCCACCTGTCATCAGATGGTTGTAATTTTCCAACAGCAACTGTCCTGGGATGTAATACAGTAATAAAAGCTAAGAAAGATTCTTTATTTCATAATCAATTTTTACACCACTGGTTCTTCAAGATGGTGCTGTATTTTTTAAGTATATCAATATAAAACATCCTACTTAAAATGGTTACTTTAAATATACACAATAAATAAAATATAATCAACCTATCCAATATAAATTGCTATTATTTTATAAATTATGTTAACCTGCTATACTTCCATCTACAGTACAGTTAGTTAATATTTCCTTTCACCCCACCAGCCAAAAGGCTAATCCTCACAGCAGCTGTTACTACTCCAGTACAGAATGAATGTGAATTTAACCTCTCCTGGATATAGCCTAATAAATTCTGTTGTTTTTCTAAGCACTTCAGTGAATTAAAATGGACGTTGGCTTGCCATCCAAATTCATGAACAGGTCTGAAGTGGCTTTTAGGCAAGTCGCCAAATAACTTCCCAATTCCCTTATAGGGTATAGCTCTCACTCGAGAGATCTTCCGAGCAAGAATTGAAAAACAACATCTTCTCCATTTCCTCAAAATTATTTTTCATTTTCTTAGCATTATTTAAATAAATTAAGCACAACATTACATTAGAATAACATTAAGGGTTCATTTGCATTCTTCAGTTCTCAATTATTTCAACTTAATTGCACCAATACAAATGTGAGAAGAATATGCCCTCCTGCAAAGGCCAGGATATTGAAAAGCTTGAACATAAAATGTAACCCAGCACATGTGTTTGGATATTGAATAGGCTGAGGAAAATAGGAATAGTCCCCAGTACAATGAAGATCTATTACTAGAAACAAATATATTTTTCATCTGATGCTTAACTTTATCCTAATGAAAACCAATATATGCTATAAAGTCTTCATTTTCTCCAAGACCTCAGTCTCCATTTTCAAAAGTAACATAATTTAGACTTTGATTTGGCAAAGCAATGAACAACTTACTAAACTTTAAAACAATTGGAAATCTACAGAATTCAGGCACATTACTTGTTTTTCCATATCTCCCCTTCTGGGGATGAAATATTTCCTGTTTCAATGGGAAGTCATCAACCAGCTTGCATCCATGTGTGGCTTTGAACATTTTAAAATTCGAAGGGCCCCTGTACAGAGACTTATCTGCTGATGGTAGGTTTTCTTTCTGTTTCATGCACCCCTAACCACAGTCTGTAAGACTGAAATTCACAATAGAAGACCAGCTAGAAAAAACAAAGTTCAAGTAGTAATAAACTTTCAACTTGTTGAAATAGACTCAGCTATAAGAAGTCATTGTTTTAATGAAATAACATACCAGTTTCAACTGCATATCCCTTCTTCACAGCCATCAGATATGATCTGCCGTATCTGTTGGATATAAAATTTAATTTTGGTTTTATGCTTGAGTACAGTTATTTATTTTCTCTCTTTTACAAAAGTGCTAAAGCTCCCCAAACATGAGAAGACTAAACTCATCACCACCAATGGCAGTGACTCCTTTTACCAGATTGAGGAAACCAGTGCATGGAAGAGGCACAGGTACCTCAGGTAGTATTTTCAGGTATGAATACTCATGGTTTACTTGCTGTGTCCTTTGGAGTTCCCCCAAATTACGGGCCAGATGGAAAACCTGCTACCTGACAACCAGACCCCCCCTTTCAGTCACCGTGCAAGTGCCAATTTAGCAAAGAGAGCTACAAGAGTTTTTTAATTTTGCATAAATTACCACAGTATTTCTCCCTCTCAGGCAGACTGCCCAAGAATGAGGGCAGGCAGCTGCCGGCTGACCGACCAGACGAGCATCAAACCAGGCAGCTCTTGATCAAGTGCACCCACCTACCACCTCGCACCTTTCCTAACCCCTGAGCACTTGCAGTTTACCAGTGGCTTAATCGCGGCAGTGTGCACGATGTTCTCAATTCCTCTTTCTCCCTACTACTTTGTCTCCCCTCTAATCAAGGAAACCTGCCAGCCTGGAGCCCTGCTCCGTCCCCTCGCCGGCTGAGGGAGCCGGCGGTCCCCTCTGCTCCCGCCGCCGGCGTTGTCCCAGCTCTGACAGGAACAGGCTCGCACCCTCACCTCCGCCTCACCGGCGTTTTAATAACACAGCCGCACTGAGAGCAGTTTTTTGCCTTTTCCCCCTGGACGGCCGGCCTGGGGGACGCTGTTTCTTTCTCACTGAGGAGGGCTCACCGCCCGGGGCCGCCGCTCCCCCCGGCGGCGCCGCCCTGACAGGGCAGCTAAAGCGAAGGGAGACTCCATTTCCCGGCGTGCCTCGAGGGGCCATCCGGCGCGCGGCGGCGGTGAGGCGGGAAGGGGCGTGTGTAAGATGGCGGCGCTCGGCGCGTGGAGCTTGGCGGCGGCGGCGCCCGCGCGGCTTTCGCGCGTGGCGCGGCCGCTGTGGGGCTGGCACGCGCGGCGGGGGCTCGGGCAGGACGCGGGGGCCGCGGACGGTACGTGAGGGGATCCCGCCCCCCCCCCCCTTCCCGTCCGCCCGGCCGGATCTCATAGCCTGCAGGGGCCCCTTTGGCCGCCCGTGCCCTTCGTGGTGGGCGCCTGCGGTCCCCGGGGGGGGTTGAGGGAGAGGGAAGCGGGACGGGGCGGGTGCGCGGCGCGGCGCGGCCCGACGAGGCCCGGGAGGCGGCTGCCGCCGGGCCTTCACCTGAGGGAAGGGGGTGGCCCGACCGCGGCCTCCCCGCCGGCCGGGTTAACAGCCTGTGAAATCTGCCCCCCTCCCGCAGAGGGAAAAGCCGCCAAGCCTTCCTTTGGGGATGAAGCGGTTCAGAATCTGCTCTACAAAATGACGGGGCTCAACCTGCAGAAGGTGTTTAGGCCGGTGAAGAAGGAGCTTAAACCACCCAAGTACAAGCTGATGACAGAAGCTCAGCTGGAAGAGGTAGGCTGCGCTGCTTCGTTTTGGCATAAGCTTTGCTTTTAGCATAAAAGTGTATAACAGTCCGTATTTCTGCTTCCTTTGATGCTGCTATTGAAAACATCTCGGTTTCTTTCCTTTGTTTCAGGTAGTTTCCTAAATTAGTGTAAATCAGGTGTTCCTTCACTTTAAATGGTCCATTCTATTTATCCAATTGTTCCTGATTTTATGGAATATAGATGGAGATTGAATACTCTATTTATTTCTTCTTCACTGAAAATTTCTTTATTATTCCCTTATGCTTCCTAATTGTTTTAAATGGCTTTATCTGGTGGTTAGATTATAGCCCTGGCTATCCTTTGACTACCTGTTGTCTGACCACTGTCCATGATGAGGAAGGGGCCTGACTTAAACCAGTTCTTATAAAAACACAATTGCAGCAATATCTAAACTGTTTAATGTGGTTTGTGCTTTGGGGGAAACTTACAATGGGAAAATACCTGAAATAAACTTGGTGTTTGCAGTAGTATACGTAGACTTTAGTTTTGGAACTTCTTCCAGCAATTCGCCCAAGTTAACAGTAATGGTATCTCGTTCACATGCAATTCATCTACCTGGAGAATGAATTAGTGTCTCCCTTCTTCTCAACTGCAGAAGAAGAAAAAAAAATACTAAAAATTTCTCTCTAAACAAAAATATTTGTCTCAAAATTGTTTGTTAGATTTCCAATAGCATGGGTTTTTTAATTGTAAAATTAAACTAATTTTTTTTAAGGCCACAAGAAAAGCCATCGAGGAAGCTAAAGAAAAACTAATTATGCCCCCTGTTTTGAAAGAACGAGAGCCAATTGATGATGTCTTAGCAGAAGACAAATTCCTTGAAGGAACTGAAACTACAAAATACATATTTACAGATTTAACTTACTCCATTCCACATCGCGTAAGTAACAATATATTAACTTATTTTAAGAGCTTTTAATTCTTAATTTCAAAATAAGCTTTAAGTTTTAAAAAATGTAGTTATAGCAGTCTGCAAAAATGCTGAGGAGTTGTAAATTCAGACTGGTACAAGGCAATACAAAGACATATTTCTAAATGTTTGCTTCTAACTTATAATGATAAATTAATTCCCATGCTCAAAAGCAGGTGTGTGTGTGGGGAACTGTGGGATAGTTAGTTAATTATTTTAAAAGCTTATGCTTGTGATTCGCTACGAGTGCTGACTTCTTCCATACTTCCTGGAAGCTTTCTGTGGAATTGGATTACTTGGTACTGTGCATAGACCAAAAGGTGGAGCTGCTTCAGAGTTGCAAAGATCTGGTGGAAAGCTGATAAATGAATTCATGTGAAACCTGTGAAGAAACAGTTGTTGAATAAAATTGTGGAGTATAGGGATAAAGATGACAGCTAGATTTCTTTGTAGAGTGAAACATCTAGATTGTCTTCAGTACCAGTAATAAGAGGCTGGAAAAGTCCTTAACGATAGTTACGATTTTATGTCGTCTCCGTGGTTCAAATGTGCATATGGTGATGATCCTGTGAAATGAATTGCCAAGTCTCCCATCTATTACTCCATGCGAGAGCTTTTTCCAGGAACCTGCTATTTATTCTTCTGCCTCAGTGTATTGAAAACTCCCTCTTTCCTGTCTGCAGCCCTAAATCAAATAGGCTTGTGAACAAATCTGAGTATATTGTTTTATTTGTTTGTTTTGCACTTGCCCTTGCTTGATTCTAGTGCCTACCTCTGAAACAAAGTTAAAAAGGTATGACACTTGCATTCTTAATTAAGTAGATGTTATTAAATGCATGAAATCAGGCCAGCAGCAACATTAACTCCATTTTCTGGGTATTAGTTATGTTATCAGTCTAAACTTCAGAGTTGTAGCTTTTCGTGTAGGCACATGCGCAGTTATGTCATACAATAAAATTAACATGCAAATATAGCACTCGATTAGCAGGTATCAAGGGATAAATTAGGAATTTAGCATATAGCAACAATCAGAAAGAAACTGGTATTGTTAGTGTGGGTTTGCCAAACATGAATCTTTTTTACAATGGTTCTGGCTATGAATAGAGAAGACTTTGGGAGATAATGCTCTTTTTTAACCTTGTTTTCAGGAGCGTTTCATTGTAGTTAGAGAACCCAATGGTGTATTACGCAAAGCAACCTGGGAAGAACGAGACAGAATGATACAGATATTCTTCCCAAAAGAAGGGCGCAGAGTTATTCCCCCAGTGGTATTCAAGGATGAAAACCTTGGGGTAAGAGCTTCTTGGTTTTCAAGACTGATCATTTTTCCTTGCTTGTGCTGAGATTGTGAAACTTTGCTATTTAGACAGAGTAGCTCTGAATAAGCCAGTCTGCTTTTATGTTTTAAGCTGCTTGAATTGTGTTTTGAACAGTTGCTTATCATTGTAACTTACTTGGAATACTTACTATAAAGTTCCAGGTTGGGACCAGGTAAATCCTGGGTAGGTATAAATATTCTGTCGTGCTCTAAGTCCAAATTTAATTGTTATGCCTTGATGAAACTGTATGCTTAATCTGAAAATGTGAACTAATCTTTCAGAAACCAAAGTCGAGAAACATTGTATTAGTGTCATTAAGGCAGTTACTGCACTTTTATCCATTTGGTCTTGTGATTAAGCAGATAGTCACTTTAAGTGTTGCCTAGAACAGAAGTATTGTGGCTGCTGTTTTGATTTTGGATAGTTGGAATGGTGTGATACAGAATCTATTCCTGAATTTGAACTGTTGTTTTAGACTGTATTTCAGCAAGACCGTCATGAGGATATCCTTAACATGTGCATTGCTCAGTTTGAGCCAGATTCACCTGACTATATCAGAGTGAGTTCGCTTTTCAGTTTTCTAATAAATAATTAATATCAGTGAAGAACTTTAGAGTTTGGTTGNTTATCCTTGTGATTAACTTTTTTTTGTTTTGTTTTGAATCACTGAGAACATGACTTCTATTGGGTAAAATTTTACCTCTTTGCTCTAGCGTTTTTCGCCTTAAATAGATTATAACTAGAGAGCAGTGAAATGAAGATTCGGGGGTTGTGTCCCTCTCTCCCCAGATTTTCAGTGTGTAGCTATTATTTAGCTTTCTCTTAACGTGAAGATGTCTATGCCTAAGTACTAACAACTGGGTTATCCTGGTGTTACCCTGAATTATAACACACATAAAGCTTTACAGTAGCATGGTTCACCCTGTGGCTTACTCCTGCACTTCAGGGAGGCCTGAAAACAGATTAAAAACTTTAAGTGAGAGGTAGAGGGGAGAAACTGTCACCAAGCTCCAGTTATGCTAAAGAAACAAACATTTTCTGTGGATAGGTTCATCATCGGACATATGATGACATTGAGAAACATGCCAAGTATGATTTGCTCCGTTCAACAAGACACTTTGGAGGAATGGTATGGTATCTAGTAAACAGAAAGAAAACGGATGGCTTACTAATAGATATGATCCACAGAGACTTGTAAGTGGTGTTGATCGCTTATTAATTCTGCTTATCTAAACAAATAGAAAACAAGTACTATTGTTAGAAAATAAAACCAGTATTTCTGTAAGGTCTATAAAAGTTTTCATTTGTATGAAATTTTAGGATAGCCATAACTTTTAGCTATACAGATGCTGAATGGAAGCACCAACTACAGTCCCTGAAGTTGTAGGATATTAAATTAGGTTTCTGCAGAAATTAGCCTTTTGTAGTTGTTGGGGTTTTACTTTTGTTTCCCATGTAACTGTCAGTACACTTCCAGCTCTGGACAGTGCTGATCTTAAAGCCTAAAAATTTCATGCTACTGAGCTCAATTTTGTGTTTTAAGATTGACACACTGGGTTTTAGAGCAATTCCTAAGTAGCTTGGAACAGATAGATACACTTTCATTTTAAATGGGTAGATTTCTATAATGTATGCTGCTAAACTTATTCAAAACTCCCTGCAGCAAACAATATTTAATTGTTCAAAATGTCACTAGAGCTAGGAGAAAATTGTACAATTAGAACTCTTAAGTTGCAGTGATGGTGATTTCCTACTGTTGAAGTTGGAAACTTTCAACAGGTGGTTAGATATTATTTTTACACTTGAGGACATGAAGAAAAACGGGTAAGTTCCAGATTTGGAAGCATAGTTAAAGGGAAAATACAAATACCTGGACAATTTGAATTACCAGAGTTTAGAGCATCTTTACCTGCCGCCTACCCATTTTTGTCTAACGCTTACATTTTTGTAAGAAAGACAGCTGTTTCGGTTTTAAATTCAGCTGAGGGCTAGGTGTCACAAAATTTATACTACTATTTCTGTAAAATATGCTAGTTACTGCAGTCGATGTCAGAAAGTTTCTCTTTGGCATGATTGTTCCACTAAATACTTGTTATTGGGTAATTAATTGTATTTTACAAAGAGATTTTAGCTTTTTTTTTCTGCTGAACAGTATATCAGGCTTAACCTGCAGTATGGATAAATTTCTGTACCTTACCTGGTACACCTTGGTGTTTGTGTGCTTCTGGTGTTCCTTCTCATGACCAGGTTGCCATTGTGATAGATGATGGGATGCCTGTTTAGCTGTATGCTCTAATGACTGTATACTCAGTAAAAGCAGAAGTTTATGAAAGCTTGTGGTGTGCAAAGTACGCTTTCTCTAAATATTAAGAGAAAGAAATTGCTACAAATGGGCCTTTATTTTTTTAGGCTGGATGATGCTACAAGTTTAATTACACTGTATCATATGCTTCATCCTGAATGTCAATCAGCAAAAGAAGCTAAAGAGGGGAAACTTCAAGGAGTGGATCTGATCAAGGTATGCTTTTCTACTTTAAGGCTATTTAACTACAGAAGAGAAAGCTTTTAAACAGCAGAAGCCTATTTAGTAGTCTAAATTTCTCCTTACCTTAACAAGCAGAACTGTTGTGCAGGCCAGGTTGTGGGTTTTGTGGTTTGTTGTTTTTTTTTTTTAATTATAGCTGCATCAGGATTTTGGCTATAGCTGGCTAATGCACCACTGGAATCGTGAAATCTCATTGTGCAACTGTGCTCTTAATTGTACATTAATGTCTCCTGCCACGTTTGCAGGTATTTGTGAAAACGGAATCACAGAAAGAAGGCTATGTACAACTCGCCCTCCAGGCTTATGAAGAAGCAATGGCTACTTCTACAGCTTCATGAAATAAACCATAGTTCATAAGTTTATAAATATTCTCTGTACAGGCTTCCATAATAAATACTTTAAACAACTGACCATTCTAGATTTTTTTTTTATGGAAATATGTAAGAATCACTACAGCAGCTTGTTATTTTCAGAAGTTCTGTAAATGAACTTATAGCAGTGATCAGGACTTTTGTTTTGAGGTGACAATGTACCACAAGTTGAATTCTTTTATTGTTGCTTCTTGAATCTGAGGAATTGCCCCCAGTTCACTTACTGAAGTAAGTGTAGGGTCTGGACAGCTTTATTTAGGAACATGTCTAACACCACATCTGTCCCTTAAGACATATTACTGTTGTGTAAATCTTTTAGCTAAAAGTGTTGTCTGGAAGAGTAACTGAACTACTGATTGTAAACAGATATAAACTAAATAGCACAGTGAAAAAATAACCATATACCTCAGTGTATATGCCAAGAAAAGTCAGGTTAAAATACTAATGCTCAGCTACTATGCTCCCATTTCACATATTTGCAATACACACTATTGAAGCTGGATTAAGAATAGTAGAATTACTACAGTAAATGGAAAATTGAGGAATAGAATGTTTAAAAGGGTTTATTGAATCACTTGATAAATGAAAACATTTTTTAGTATTCATGGAACATCTTGAATTTCAACACACTGGAAGCTGATTCCTTTCATACAGTTGCTGGGTCCACCCTTCTTTCTACATGTATATGGTCCACTTGCAGTATAAAAATCAAATTAACTTGGAGCACGTAGTCCACAGAACTTCATTCCTTTGTTTGGAGTAATTGATTTGGTCATCTAAAAAGTACGTTCACTCATCTAAGATCTCTTCATCCAAATTGATATCTGTGGTATCGATATCCTCCAGATCCAAGTTATCCAAATCATCTTCCAAGTCCAGCAGCGTCTAGGAACAGGCAAGACTAGATTAAGGGGATGCCAATGTGGTTACGCGTTATGATTCTTTGCAATGTATTTGTACGTTCTGCAAAACACTAATGCTACCAATAAGGAACCTCTCTCTACGGATTATTGTAAGAAACCATCTCTGAGTTGCAACTTTTTACCATGACCAACTGCATCTGAAATTCACCTTTTGTTCCTTGTAAATGCAGAAGGCTGTAGGAACCGGCCTATGTTACTGTTGCTGCATACAACAGGAAGGGACCCATACACTGTCCTGTCCTAACCTGTCTGCGTCTATTAATACAGAAAGTAACATTTTCCAGTAGCTCGGTGTAATCACATTATTAGTTGAAGTCTTTCACGCAAGATGAATTTAGTGCTTGTATTTCAGTTCATAAAAATATATTTTAGTACCTTTTGATCTCTTGTTGGAAGTAGATCAGAATTCTGCAAAACTGTTGTCTTCACTTCTGGTTTAGGAGATGGAACTGGTTCTTCAGCCTTCTTCTAATGAAAAAGAGATTCTTTAAGTTCTTTTGAATCTAAACTCTTTCAACTAAAGCAAGTAAACAGGAGACCTATAATCCCCCTGTCCCAGTGGTTCTCTTTCAGAGTTTCCCTCAGTAATTCTTGAGCAGCATCTTCACAGCCTGTAAGCATCCTAGCGTCCACAGCTGACTACTGTTTCCCCACCCAGTTTATTTAAGGCAGTTGATGATGGAACTGACAGAAAGAAAACAGCCTTCAGAAAGTATCAATTAATTTCAAATACTGAAGTGCTGTTAGAAAGCAAGTGATCTTCAAGGTTCTCAGCAGAAAAGAGATTAGGTTACTTGAGACTGTCACAGCAGTTTTGGCAAGGACTGGTGCTGAGCTTTGCATTACATACCCTATAATGGTTGAACATTCATCCTTCTCTTTTCACTGCTGCACAAGTTTTCTATTAAGATAATTCATCAGCTAATACAATTACTGAAGCAACGGTACTATGCTGTTAATCATGTTTCGATTAATTTTATAATAATCTCCTACAAAACTTGCCATATTCAGCCTCAGCTGTAAGAGACAACTGTTGTTAAAGGAATTCTGTCATTAACTGAATGCAAAAATATGCTTCTAATGTTAGTGGTCTTGTTTTCAGTTTCTAATGCAAGCCAGTTCTAATTTCTTTAGGTAACTTTTGCAGTAGTATTTATTTTCTTTAACAAATGTGCACACAAGTTTGATTTTGCTTTGATACACAAGAAGCAAATAAAGCTACATGAAAGTAAGCTAACTTCTCTGAACTGTAAGTGAAGCTTTGTAGCACATCTCCTACGAGGACAAAAACAGAGACAGAATGGAAAGTCGAGACTTTCTGTCTCTCCCTCAGTTTCCACTGCAGTTCTTTTTAGAAGTTTATAGCCTCAAAGAGCTGTGCCAATAACATTGTCTTTAAGAAACCCTAACATTCTGATTTTCTTGTTCAAACATAAAGTGTATTTGGCATGAGCAAGAATTAGAAGTTGTCATCTTCTGCTCATCATTTTAAGTGTTCATTTCAATCTGTATGCTTATACCTTATATTTAAGTCATGTGTTTTCTGCGTAATAGTTGGACAACTGAGGTGGTAAAAAAAAACACAAAACAAACCAGTCTGAGTTACTTCAGACATTGATTAGAACATATTTTCAAATAATTGAGCAGGATTCCTAGTCAGTTAGTTATGGAATAGTCTCATTCCATAAACATGCACACTAGCAAAGAATACAAATAATTTTTCATTACTGTAATATGCAAGAGTTGCCGCATTCCAACTACTGAGCTTTTAGAAAACTAGCAGCAGTTGAGGCAGTATTTGTACATGCGATTGAAATTGTTTTTCTGCAGGATGAATTCAATGATAAGATTCTACTATTACTCACATACACTAACAGAAGATGACCCAAGATAAGGAACCACACAAAAGAAACAATTTCACAGTCAAGAAGTCATTAGTAGTTACAGAAGTAGATTAAGAAGCATCTGAGGAAAAAGAACATGGTACTCAGCTGCAGTGCTTACAGTCAAGCCAATAAGAGTCAACAGGCCAACCAGTTTGTCCATTATTGGTGAAATACCAATCTACCTACCAAGGGCAGATGTTCCTGTACAATCACAAAGTTGCCTCTTTCTTAGAATTTATCATTTAGTAGTAACACTGACCTGAGGTGCCATTACTCCAGAGGGCTCAAAGCCTTTTGCTTCTTCGAGTAAGTTTCTCTCTTCGTTTGGCTAAAAGTAAAAAAAAAAACAACAAAAACCAAACCATGTTCATGGAATGTTTAAGTGCTTGCTCTGACTTGCTTAAACCTGAATTTACACAGCACCAAATGTTTTTCTTCTAGAGACAATAAGAGCTCCCACTTGTTACTTACAGTGACAAGGGGATATTCCCTGGCTGGCCGCAAGTCAGCAAGACTTTGTTTAACATATTCTTCAGCAACAAAAGCTTCCTTTAATCCAGGGAAAAGATTTTCGTATTCTGTAGGATCAGCAAGGGACTCAGCAGCTTTTTGGTTGACTTTAGAGAGATTCTCCCGCCACAGTTTAACAACCCTGCAGATGCAAACCATACCTGTTATATACAGCTCATTTCCACAACACTATTCATGCTCTGCATATGCTTTGAAGTTACCTTGAAACTTGGCTTGGCAAATATGTCCGTGCAAGAAAAGCAGCTTCTGGGAGACGCCCAGTTTTAATCAGGAGTTCCAAACATGAATCAAGCCTAAAAGATTTTAAAATATGATTTTAACCAGTACATTTAATAAAGATTAATCTTTTCAGATTAGCTGTTTATTCTATTACATTAAGGTGCTTTCATTTCAGATTAAGAGTAGCAGCCATCCTAAAATAGAATCAGATTTTCTGAAAAGGCACATGCCACAATCTTTCTCCATGAAGTTTTAAGTCAGCTGTAGTTAACCATGTGAAGAACCTGAGGTTCTTTGTGTTCCAGAAAGAAGAACAGAACAATCTGAATCTCTTGCTACTTACTTTCCCTGCAGGAAGTAGCTCATAAATGCAACATTGTTCTTGCCATCTTTTTCGGCTCCTTCAGCTAACTTATTCACCATGTTAGCATTCCCTGAAGCTGTAGCCAGAAGCAGTAGTCCTCCGTAGTCTTGTGCATGGTGGAGACACTCCTGGGCTAAGCCAAACTGGCATTTACTAATGGCAAGCTCAGCAAGTTGCTTCCATTTCTGTTCTGACTAATAGTAGGGAAAGAAAAAAACAAAGAGTAACCCTCACATTTTTGAACAGCATTTAAAAATTTTCAGAGCATTTAATATGAAAAATGTAAGTTTACTTGTGAAGGTACTATATCCTATCATTACACTTGTCTTGCCTTTGAGATACTATGATTACTGCAACTTCACCGCATGACACAGTGAGTGTTATATGCAAATCATTACACAGCTATACCATTACATAAAATAAACATTTTTTCATTAAACATGGAGGAGATAGAAATAAGTTTGGAGATTTAAATAGTAATGAGCTCTTAAAGAAAGCTCCCAAGTTAACCTTCAGAATGAAAAAAGGGTATTTGTGTCTGTAACTAAGTTCACATTCCTTATCACTAACTTCATTATTTTACAACAGGAACTGTGAGATCAGTTCTCTGATTAATGGCTATGGGACAAACCCCTGTCTGTCAGTCTTCCTACTGCATTTTTACAAAGCTTGCCAAGGCTGGAACAAAGGCCCAGAGGCTTCAGTCCTGCCATTCCCCCTCACTCTTAAATACTGGAGATTAAGGCTTGGTTCAAGTTTTGTATTCTCCAGGAGTTCCTGTAGCTTTCTGAGCAGACAATGTTCTATCCCCATCCCACAGCTTAGATTCCTTTGAATTACAGGCAGAAGAGCTTCATCAAGGAAGTTGGAGGCATTTATATTACTGTTCAGAGAGCTGTACTGCATCCCCACATACCTGTGTCTTTTCTTACAGGGCCTCTTAGATTCATGCTAATAATCAGAATTAGTATAAATCACCAAAAATTATATGTTTACCTCCGCTTCCACTGCAAGCTGATACGCTATTTTTAATTCTCCAAGTTGAAGAGCAAGTTCAAAACGATGCTCTGGATCTGTAGATACTGCAAGAGCTTGTTGTTTGAAGCCCTAAAATAAAAACCTGGAAGTAAGACTCTGATCTGTCAGGTCACACAGCACCCTAGATGTTCTAACAAAAACCCTCTAAACAAACGGTTACAGTACTCCCAAATAAATATGGATGATTAACAAGAGTTTATGCTTATGAATAACACGACTGGGTTTTGCTGAGCAAATTCAATTAGAAATATGAACACACTGATTTATTAAGTTTTTGGTAACTAAGAAATAGTTTTCTTGCCTGTTTTTCGAGGAAATGTGCAACTCTGGTTCTCTGTTCTTTTGGAATTGTGGGAAGAACTTTGTCAGCCATACTGAAATCTCTTCTCATCACAGCAGTTTGATATTCAAGCACTGAGACCAGCAAAGAGTAGCTAACAATGTTTAGCTCCTTATCACCCAAATAAAGTCGGTTGTCCTTAGGGATATACCCCAAAAGATACATCGTCCTGAAACAAAACAAAGAATATTCATCTTGAATAAATCCACTAACAAATAGTCTATAAAGAACCGCTCCAATAGGTCTTAATGGTAGCAAGAATAGTCACATGAAAGACTATACTTTTTCAATACGTGCACTTTCACATAACACCGTTTATTGCCTGCGAGATTACATTACTGCCTCAGAACACACATTAGCATGATATGGTAAGAAAAAGTAGTAGTGGCACAGCAAGCAGGTGACAAGGCTCACCATGTCCTAGCTTCACTGAAAGCACCTTTAACACTGGCTTATAACCCAATGCAGGAACTCACCTGTCTAAGTGGGCAATAGTGACAATTTCTCCTCCAACATAGTAGTTGAGTCTGTTTACAGAACTGGTGTAAATAAAGCAGTCTCCTACCCACAAGCCTGTTTTCACAATCTCCTGAATCTCACCAAGAACCTGCAAATTAAGTTTGACATAATCAGATATAAAAAAAGGTACTTTTAGATAGCAGTAAGACTATTGCATCTTCAAATTAAATTTAATATTCTATACTTAATAGTTGGGCAAGTTACAAAAATAAGTTTAGATGCAAATTGAAAGTACTTAAACAGTGCTTTTAGTTTTACAAAAATGCTGTAACATGTGAAATCTCTCCCTTAATTCTTAACCAATTATAAATCTAGGAAACAAGCACCAAACTAAACATTAAGCAAGACGATTAACTAAACGTTAATCAAAGACAACTTTCCTTGTGAATTTTTTGTTTCTGACATTTCACAGCATGAGGTTTTTTCCCCCAACTTGTTCTCAACCTTCAATAACATTTCAAAACTTGAAAACTGCATAAAAAGTTTAAACTATGTAAACATACTATCCAGATACGTGTTTTAAAAAGAACCTCTCTAACTCTGTGAGAATAGTAAACAGAGGTAAGACGAGAAATGCAGGCATCAAAGTCTGTTGTGCTGGGATTCAAACAGGGATGCTCTCCCCAGGGAACCCAAATAAAATGGTTAACAGTGTTCCTCAGGCAGATGGACACTGCTTGGTACTCAATGTTCTGGAAACTAAAATTTAATAGGTCTACGTTAAGGACTAAATTTGCTGCACTCTGGGAAGACTTGCTTCAATGGTCTGTAATCCCACTCCATTTTTTAAATAGAAGGTACCTCAAAAGCATCTTCAATTCCATCTTCAGTGACACCTTCATGTGTTTCTTGGGCTGCTGCAACTTTTTCTGATAGGTATTTCAGAATGAAGAATGACTCTTCCGTAGCAATGCAGACAAGCTCCCCCGAGTCAGACCAGAAAATCTGTATCACCAGAATCAATAATGGCACTGTTTTAGAGACCCCAGGTTAAGGAAGGCGGATGTATAAATTCATGTTAGAACATACTAACTGTAACACAAGTTTTAGGACCTGAGAAGCCAACACATACAGGGATTTTTTTTTCCCCTTCTGCTACAAGATTGAGATAAACTTAAGTTATTACTTTATGATTGACAGCCTGGCTTCATTCAAGAAAATCAGTAGTCTAGTAAAAGAAAAATAAAATCAGTAAACACAGAGAGGTAAATATCTTCAGTCCCAGTGAGAAACTTACATGCTTGGGCTGAATTTCAATTCTGCGAATCAATTCTGTGTTTTCCCAATCATAGAATGCCAAACCATTAACAGATCTGACCCCCAACAGGAAGCCACCGTAGATGCCTGCAAGAAAAAAGGTGGAAGAAATCCACATTGTGCAAAAAATGCACCAATATATTTATTTTAAAAGTAAATACTTACCTTCTGCTCCAAAATCAGGTTTGAATGACTTCTTCTCTTTGAAGTTTTTAAATATCTTTACAACACTGTTGCTCTCCCTGATTGCGTATCTAAACAGAGATTGCATTGTAAAAGAAAAATAATTACTCAGCTTCCAAAGTAGCAAATTACTAAAATCGTAAGCTGCGACAAAACAACTGCATTTGATTT
>VUYV01000177.1:1738789-1843465 GCA_008711295.1 Anarhynchus alexandrinus | reverse complement strand
TCACAGCACAGCATGAGGTTTTTTCCCCCAACTTGTTCTCAACCTTCAATAACATTTCAAAACTTGAAAACTGCATAAAAAGTTTAAACTATGTAAACATACTATCCAGATACGTGAAAAGAACCTNCAAAGACAACTTTCCTTGTGAATTTTTTGTTTCTGACATTTCACAGCATGAGGTTTTTTCCCCCAACTTGTTCTCAACCTTCAATAACATTTCAAAACTTGAAAACTGCATAAAAAGTTTAAACTATGTAAACATACTATCCAGATACGTGTTTTAAAAAGAACCTCTCTAACTCTGTGAGAATAGTAAACAGAGGTAAGACGAGAAATGCAGGCATCAAAGTCTGTTGTGCTGGGATTCAAACAGGGATGCTCTCCCCAGGGAACCCAAATAAAATGGTTAACAGTGTTCCTCAGGCAGATGGACACTGCTTGGTACTCAATGTTCTGGAAACTAAAATTTAATAGGTCTACGTTAAGGACTAAATTTGCTGCACTCTGGGAAGACTTGCTTCAATGGTCTGTAATCCCACTCCATTTTTTAAATAGAAGGTACCTCAAAAGCATCTTCAATTCCATCTTCAGTGACACCTTCATGTGTTTCTTGGGCTGCTGCAACTTTTTCTGATAGGTATTTCAGAATGAAGAATGACTCTTCCGTAGCAATGCAGACAAGCTCCCCCGAGTCAGACCAGAAAATCTGTATCACCAGAATCAATAATGGCACTGTTTTAGAGACCCCAGGTTAAGGAAGGCGGATGTATAAATTCATGTTAGAACATACTAACTGTAACACAAGTTTTAGGACCTGAGAAGCCAACACATACAGGGATTTTTTTTTTCCCCTTCTGCTACAAGATTGAGATAAACTTAAGTTATTACTTTATGATTGACAGCCTGGCTTCATTCAAGAAAATCAGTAGTCTAGTAAAAGAAAAATAAAATCAGTAAACACAGAGAGGTAAATGTCTTCAGTCCCAGTGAGAAACTTACGTGCTTGGGCTGAATTTCAATTCTGCGAATCAATTCTGTGTTTTCCCAATCATAGAATGCCAAACCATTAACAGATCTGACCCCCAACAGGAAGCCACCGTAGATGCCTGCAAGAAAAAAGGTGGAAGAAATCCACATTGTGCAAAAAATGCACCAATATATTTATTTTAAAAGTAAATACTTACCTTCTGCTCCAAAATCAGGTTTGAATGACTTCTTCTCTTTGAAGTTTTTAAATATCTTTACAACACTGTTGCTCTCCCTGATTGCGTATCTAAACAGAGATTGCATTGTAAAAGAAAAATAATTATTCAGCTTCCAAAGTAGCAAATTACTAAAATCGTAAGCTGCGACAAAACAACTGCATTTGATTTGTCTTCAAAAATCAGTAGAGTGCTACAAATGGAAAATTTTAAAGCATGACAGCTATTGAAAGTTCATTATCCACACAGGTTTTAGTCTTCAGGCCAGTTTACCATTTGTACAGCCTGAAAACTACCAGCAGCAAATTTACATTAATACAAAGAAAAAAGATCTGCAACACTTACTCTGAAGAATCGTGTGCCCATACGAACTCCTGTGCAGAACCAAAGCTCTTGTTTCTCAAAGCCATAGCTGTGTAAATGATGTATTCACCATCGCCACACACTACTACAAACCTAGAGCAGGAGAAAGACGCATCTGTTGGATATCTGTGTTCAGCTCAATAGGCGTGATCAAGCACACAGCTTATCTGAAAAGTTAAAGGCTCCCAGCCCAATATAATCACCACAAATGCAGACAGAATAAGAGCTTTGTATATGCCAAAAATGTCACAGAACTGGATTTTTCTCTGCATCATGTTGCTAGCTACTTGCTATTCCCTTTTCCTCATGGTGCCCACCAAGCAGCTTTTGTACCTTGTATCCCTCTACCTTTTCTTTTAATTTAGCTTATCTGTTAACAAAAAACAATTCAACAGAAGTGACAAAAGAATGTGGTTTGCCACTATAACCTTATACATTTTGTTTGCATACTTCCTCCTCTACCTAGAATGTCTAACTTGTCTGTTTAAGCTGTGAGCTCTTACAGGTGAAGCCCATACATTACTCTGATTTTACAGTGCCTGACTCCGGATACACCTGTTCTCCACAGGCTCTCAGCCACCAACACACATGCAACTTATTTTTTTCATTAAAATTTTTTCCAATATAAAATAATAATAAAAAAAACCTAAACAAAGAGAAATCAGAAATGTTTAAGTATTTTGTTCTAAAATGTATTACCGTCCATTAGGGTTGTGCTGAATTGTCTGAGGATAGATTTCACAGCTCCCCATATCCTTTACAGCCAGTGGCAATCTTTCTCCATCTTTGATTTCAGCATCTCCCATAGCTTTCAAGTTAGCCTGTTGGACTTCTGAATGTTTAGCCCAAATAATTTTTCCATTTGCATCCATGGACATGGCAGGTTCTTCACGACCAAGCTAGGAAGCGTAGCATAAGAATTTAGCAGATGGAGAAAATACCTTCTTGATTTTCTTTTCACTTGAACACATCTAGTGAAATACCCTGGCTCTGTCTAAAAGTCCCAATTAAAATGCCAAATGCTCAGTATTTTACATATTATCACAGGATCAGAAGTCAGTTGCTCTGTACACAAGACAGTGATGAATCACCATTTCTTATTTCAAATCATTAACGGTACCTTAACAATAATGCTGCCTTCATCATACCCCAAAGCCACATTATTGGATCCTCTTAAACTGGCCACACACCACACTCTCTCCATACCATAGTTGAGTGTACTTTCCAGGCGGTAAGTGCTTGAATGCCAAATGCGCACAGTTCCTAGAGGAAAAGAAGAAGAAATAAATGTCTCTTATCTGCTCTTTCGATGTGAGGGCAGGAGGTGTGTATCTATCTACACCACAAGAAGAGTTCTCCCATAAGTTCTTCCCCTGTTCTTTGTATATCAGAAAAAAAATTACCATCTTCTGAGCCTGTGATAATAATAGGCAATTCAGGATGGAAGCTGACACATGACACATTTTGAGCATGTCCTTCCAGTGTTTGTACACAGGTTTTATTCTGGGAAAAAAAAAAAAAAAGTCAGAAGTACAGGTACAGATAACAAACACGTTGCTATATTTTTACCTTCATTTCTTAAAAAAAATCTCCCCCCAAATCCAAAATTTATCTGGAAACATATTTCTCTAGATTTCTTCCAGTAATATTTATTTCCAAGATGCTCAAACAACAGCATTAGACATATTAAAAGCTATGATTGTATTGAATTAATTTCTCCTCCCCAGAACAAAATATTTATTTCCCTTCACATAGCTGTTTTCGTCTGTTTTCAGATGGGTTTCTGCCTAGAAGGTACACTCTCTCTGAGCTAGGTAGCACAGATTAAAGTAAGACAGAAAGCCAGGTTCACTGCAAAAAAATGAGAGCAAAACATCTATCAGAATCTAATTACAAGTGAAGACAGATCTAATGTTGTCTTTAAGAACGTTCATTCACACATTTGTGAAAGAAAGTCTACTCTGCTTTAGATAACTAAGATGAGACTATGTAACTAATGTATACAACCGTACATGGTGGTGGCAAAATTTTAAGCACTGTTATGTAAGAGTCATTACTGCAGTGCAGACTTAAATTAACAGTGCTAGCTTTAACTTCTGAGCTTGGATTTACCCTAGGGCAATATGCTTTAGCAACGTGAAAGTACTAACAAATTTTATACACTTGTATGCAGTAAGAACTTATGAGTTCTAGGTTCCAGCAATAGTACCTGGATTCAACCTCTCTCTTGCCTGGAGAGCATTCAAACGAGTCACCTCATGACCTCTGCAAACTGTCAAGTACAAGCGCACATGCATGTGAGCATACACGCATGTGCCTAGCTAAAAGTGCACAAGATGAAAAAGGAGAGGGAAGGGAATAAAGAAAAAAAATGAGTAAAAAGTGAAAGGATGGAAAGAATTGATACTTGAAGAATATTTACATTGGAACATAGAAGAGGAGCACCTGAATCCACAAAAAAAAAAGTCCAGAAGGCAGGGATTACCAGGTTACAAGAAAAAAACTATAATGCTAATACTATAAACCTTATGTGAAATTTAATTCTACAAGTTAACTTTGAGGCTATTTAAATTCACAGTAGGTTTTCGCAAGGGTTAACAAAATATTCTTTTTTTCTTTTTACTGAAATATTTGCATGAAATATTCCCCCCTCTTTCCTTCTTTCCATGGAAAAAGGAGGAAAATCTGTTGGTATATTCAAGTCCTTTCCCTCTTGTTCTATTTCTTCACTAATGGTTTTGCTACGGCAGTCCGCACAAAAGTTCATGAAGAGGCAAACACATACCTGGTAGTCCCAGATCTTAACCAACCGGTCATCTGCACCTGAAATGAGGTACGGCTTGTCTCCTCCACTGTAATAGTCAATGCAGTTTACTCCTTTCTCATGGCCTTCCAAAGTAAAGTTGGGTGAAGAAGAGCCAAGCTGCCACACCTTCCCAGAAAAAAAACACAAAACAACCCAACAATAAAACACAACTGCATGTAGTTATTTATCTTTTGCATCCAGGTCAACCTTGCCAAAGAGAGTAGTTATTCAGATGTACATTTATAGTTCCAAACATATGGAATACGAAATTCAAAAGATACGTTTGTTTTTCTTAGGTGAAGAACTTGAACAACTGCTTATCAAACTACCAAGCCCCACCATTAAGCAGAAATAATATGCTGAGTTGCAAACACTGGGCTCACACCTAAGAACAATGGAATTGGTTTCTTTCAACTTTTTTTTTTATTTTTTTAAGGACATAAAACCATGTAAGACACTGTTTTTAAGAAGTATCTGTTTATAAAGTTAAATAACAGACCTAGAATAAGCAATCAACTGTTTGTGTATACACGGATTGCCCCCAACTGTGTCCAGAATTTTATTTTTTCCAGTTTCATTAAATGAATGACAAATCTCATGTTAAATGAGTACTCCAATCGAATTGAGTCAAGTTGTAGATATACTTCTATTTTCCCATGATCACCACATCAAATCAACATTTATATACACCTAATATCAACATCTGAGGACGTAGGAAATCAAAACTGCCTTTTTACAGCCATTATACTGATAATTTATAGGGAACATAAAGAAGTCTCATTGCTCAGATGGCTGTAAATCTCTAGTCCTACATATTTAGTAATAATTTCACAGCAAATGAGACTCATCAGGGTCTACCATGAGACGGCTGAAGACACTTCACATGATAGACAGCCAAGGACATGAAAATAATGGGAGAAATGCCTTTACTTTTTTTTTTTGTTTGTTTAAATGCACACAGTTAAAGGCTTTCCCACTAAATATATATTCCAATTCTCCCAAACTACTCATTGACAGTATAAGCATTACCCCTCCCCAATATTTCTTTGTAATCCAGATGGAAATGCAGCACTTAAAAGTTTAAAGAACCACATTTCAATGATTAGAGGTGACAGGTAATAAGTTTACTGAATTACTTACTAGATGTATACAACTGGACCAACGCTCAGGTCTTTGTTCAATAAAACTTCTATTATTACACCTGCTTTTAAGAATTGTGACCCACTGTCCATGCAGTATTATTGGTTAGTGTGTTCTGTCTGATAATTACTTAACGACTACCCCCCCAATACAGTTCATCTACCTTGATTGTCCTATCCAAAGAGGCACTGGCAAACTGATTATTGTCTTTTGGGTTTATGACAATCTGCATGACATAATGGGTGTGTCCTTCAAACACCTGAGAACAAGACCATTTTTTATCCCAGTCCCAGAGTTTAATAAGCATGTCATCTGAAAAAAACAAAACAAAACACAAAACCAAAACAAAGCTTCAGTTAGTTTAATATATTCTGATACCTACGTTCTTAAACTACATAATTCTTAATAACTTCAAGTTAAAGGCTCATTCATCCTGTCTCTTTCAAAGGAAGCACTCCTAATGCTCAATATATTTTTCACCTGTAAGATTGCTAGTCCTTCCTCACTGAAGACCCACAGGGAGTACAAGTTTCTCGAAACGATTGTCCAATAAAATGGTCATAAAACTAAAAGAAATTACTCTGCCCAGCTCAGCTAAATATTCTGTTCAAACGACACATCTGTTTTAAAAAGGAAGATTAAGAATTTATACTACGGTATTGAATTATTAATCTTAAAATACTGAGCAGATATTAAGGAATTGGACCTGTGCTTTCTTCTGCAGCATCTACTCTGATAAGCACTAAGGAACAGGCAGCAGAGACAACCAAGCTGGCTTTATTTCAAGTGTAAGCATAGCAGCTTCAACAGCAAAACAGAGAAATATAGGGTACTTCTGACTCAAAAGGCTCTCTGCATTCTTGTAGAGCTCTGATTGCATTAGTAAGGTTTCCAGGAATGAAAAGGACGGAGAAGCACAATGTAGATGTTCTTGGGCCAGATCTATTGTGATCTTCCAATCCTGAGTGATATAGATTGCCCCAAATAACAGAGAACTCAGCAGTATTTTGGGGAAAAAAAGATGAGTTATCTGTTGCTTCAGGTAATTAGTACGTATATGAACTTTCCCTCTGGCAGATATTAAGCAACAAGGTTCTCTGGTTTTCTCTGACAAGAACACAAACTATTGTATTTTAAATTGCAAGGACAGTTGATACTCCATTAAAAACCAAAAATGCATATGGCAAAGAAATAACATGAATTGGCAATGGTCACATTGGCTACTTGCTCAAGGATTCCTGTTTCAGCAGAAAAAGGAAAACCCATACAATCCCTCAGTAGACAGAAATCTAGTAATAGCTGGTTAACAAATATAAAAATATACAAAAGAACTCTTACCGCTGCTTGTCAGTATGAATGGCTGTGTGGGATGCACAGCAATACAACGAATGTAATCTGAATGTGCTTCAAACATGTGAACTCTTTCCAAGGTGTTATAATTAAAAACTCTAATTTGCATGTCATCCTATGAAAGAGATGAAAAGCAACCATTAAAATAGGACTCTGTATAATACACCTTATATTCAATGCAGAGTAGCTAGAAAAAAAAACAAAAAAAACCCAAAACATTCCACCATTGAAGAGCCTCTAACAACAAAACGTTTAAGGAAATGTATTTTCTGTACATCGCTACAAACAGCTACAAATCAGAATTTGATTAAGAAGTCTATAAATTACCCAAACCTATTCCAAAGCATTTATAAAATGAAGAAAACTTCAACTAAGATTTCATTTTCAAAAGATAATTTTAAATCAAAATACTATTAAATGTAAGGGAAATGCAGAAATGCTTTGTAAATTATTAATGCTTCTTATGAAAATTAAAAGCAAGGTTCTCCAACATCAAACTTATGTTAATGCTGTGGGGTCAGGAGGAAAGAAATTGTAGCTCTAAATCAAGTGGAAAGGTGATTTCAACTTGAGTTTTTAAAATCAAATTTTTGGGAAAAAAAAAATAAATCTTTATTTCAGATACAGTATTCTTAAAAGCAGTATTCCCAAACCTTTAAAAAAAAAACAAAACCAAACAAAAAAACAAAACCAAGAAACTACCAATTTTGAAGAACTATCTGACAAGGAATAAAACATCAGGTAAAGCTTTCAGAAGCGACCATGACTTACAAGGCTATCAGAATAAATGAAACTTAGGTGCTGTGATAGACTCGACTCTACTCGTTTTATCCAAAGCATTTACTTTTCTACTCTGTCTTTTCCTCTTTCACACACATGCCTGTTTAAGCAGCAAACACCTACATTGCACACCTTTTGGAATGGCAGACAAGGACAAGTATGTTCTTTTGAGACCAGCCTATCAAAGTAATTAACATGGAACACACAGTATAAGCAACGATGATTGTGACATTTTCATAGTCACTCAGACTCAGCCCTGTTGCTGAAAGCAGCCGTTTTGCCCTTTCCTTACTATTTCTTGCTACTGCATTGCAGCCTCCCTTGGGAAAGCAAGGACAAATACAGCTGCGCACTGAATCAGACCAAGAAACTGACCCAGGTCAAATTTAGTTGATAAAAACTTTCATCAGTTCCTAACCCAGTTCCCATACAGCAGTTTGAACTCCTGTGCTGCCAAGGAGGCAGCGTCCTACTCCTTGGGAAACAGCACCCACTTGAAATAACTGGGTCATGGCAGCATAAGACAGTGAAATAACAAGAAATTTTTTTACTTTGTGTATAGGGCAGAAGACTAAGAAAAAAAAAAGACAAAAAATTTTAGGCAATTTAGACAAAAAACATTCATTTCATCAAGAAAAATGTGTTACCAAGATTAGAATAAAACTATTCCTCTCAAAGAAGTAGACTTATTGTGTAAAAGAACAGTATTTTTCTTGAGGTGAACCAAACTCTAAAAAAATTTTTTTGAATATAATCAAGAACAAAAGTAGAAAGCAACTTTTAAGTCATCTTACTTTGGACAGTCAATAGTTTCATCTTAGTTAAAGTAGCACTGCTAATATTTAGTCAAAATTGGGTACTGAGTGTGTTCCAGTTGACAGTAAAAGTTGAATCTAGATCTACCTCGCACTACAGACAGGATTGGCCACCGTATTAGGTTGCTCTTCTTTGAAATGAAAAGTTTACATTTCTACGATTACTTAAAGCAGAAATTTTCTGGGAAAGTGTAGCGAAGTATTCTCTTTCTCTTCTTTCTCTTCTTTGTATCAACCATAATATTAGGTAATATACAAAGTAATGGTATGAAAATAAATTAGAGAAATAGTACTGCATATGGAAATCACAAGAAGAAGATATCTTACAGCTCCTGTAACCACCCAATTCTTTCTTGCCACGAATTTGGCAGCTCTCACTGGTAGGTCACACACTTCAAAAGTCTTCACCAGAGTCTAAAAATAAAAATAATAAGTTTATAGCACTGGATAAAATATCAGTTTTGAAATCACCTTTTTATCTTTTCTTAGCAGTGTCCAACTCTCCAAAGAATCCTACAACACTATATGTATGCTTTTTTAAAGGAACATACCTGTCCAAGAGGGAAAAATAGTTGCCTGTTCTGCTCTTTTATCACCACCTTTATGTTCTCCTTTCATGCCTATGCTCTCCCCCCCCCGCCCCCCTCAATATTTTTTCGAGCTGCTGCCTGATTTCCTCTATACTCGATAGACAGGTAGAGGTCTAACAGTTCCTACAACATTCACAAATACAGATGGCATGTACAAGACAGAGGCATCTGATCTCTCAGACGGAAAGGCATTAGTTTGCAAGAAATACACAAAGGTGATCATTCTTGAAAAATAAATTTATAGCAAATGAAACACCATTACAGTTATAGCTCAAGATATTCCTTGTCTATTATTATAGTGACTTCTGTAAATAAGACGGGGAAAATACAGTCAATTAGTGGCAGTAACTTAAGATTCTTTTTGTGTATCTACTACTGGAAAATAGAGTTCATACATCTTTCAGTTATGAAGATTTCATAATAAAGAAAAACGAAAATCACCTGGGTTTCATGGTTCCAAACACAGACGCTGCCATTGTAAAGGCTAGCCAACATCCATGGTTCCGTGGGATGCAAGTCTACACTCTTCACCCGGTCAGACCGAGCTGTTAGTTTCCGCTTTATATCAAGTCGGAGAGGCTGGAGAGGAAAAGAATTGAGAATATGAAGTCATGCAACATAAAACTGTCACAGGAATATGATGGAGAAAGGAAAGCTGAAGTTAAACCTTATAATAAAAGGAATCAATCCTGCTTTTCAGGCAGACAGAAGGCTACTATTTTATATCCATCTGCTTGTTTTTTAGGGATTTCTGGAAACATCACATCTCTACCAATGGCAATGGGTACATTTAATTTACTTTTGTAAAATTCAGACTTTTTTCATACTGTAAAAACTATCTCCAGCACAGTCAAAAAAACCCCCCAAAACACTGCACATCTTCCTGGTGACCCTGAACTACTAAAGCAAAGAGAATTTGCTTCTAATACAAATGACAGAAGATTAATCTTCCTGCTATTTCACTTGAAAAATCAGGTGGAGAAGCCAGTTATCATAACGAAACACATCAACATTTGCTCATTATAAATTTATTTCCATTCACAATTCCAACATTAAGTTTTAGGGTGGAAAAATACGTTGTAAAAACTGGGGGAGGGAAAAGTTGAAGTCTTTCTCTTATAAAGAAGTCTTTGACCTCCCACTTTCATCACTGGCTATGCAAATCCAGAGTATTAAAAAAGCATAAAGTAAAGCAAAGTGATTTTCTAAAGTATTTGAGACATTATAGATTCATTCAGACACTCAAAGACTGCTGAGCTCACTTAATGCTGCTGACATTTTATCGCAGAGAGTGTAATGGGTGGTATCTGATCACAGAATGCTGTGTGCGTTTTGTAGCAGAATAAAAGTAATAAGACCTGCAGTTATATATGTTAGACACTGCAATGAGAAAAAGATACCTAGCTATCATATAGTACCTGTAACTTACAGACATGATATTTGACAGCAGAGAATGAACTCGTCATTTATTTCTCCTGCCATAAATACTAGAAAAGTTGGCAAGATAATTGCACACAATCCCGTGCTTATCCTTGGAAGTGCTCTTACCTACTGCTCCTAAAGACTAGACTATGGCTGATCTAAAAGGTTAACTCAACACATACTCAAAACACGCTGACAACTGTTAGATCTGTTCGATAAATTATCACGCGATCCCACACTGGTGACGCAGCCCAAGGGATCTGCTCTGTGACCGCAACCATAATGATGCCAGGAGACTTTCAAGCGCTTTCTTCTGTATTTAACTTGAATTACAGAATGACACTACAGCCTGTTGAGGCAGCACAGGCACAGGGAAGCCCGAGTCAAACACAGCAAGAAGGCCCCGCACAGACTTATCATAGAATCATAGAATGGTTGGGTTGGAAAGGACCTTGAAGATCATCGAGTTCCAACCCCCCTGCCATAGGCAGGGACACCTCCCACCAGACCAGGCTGCCCAAGGCCACCTCCAGCCTGGCCTTGAACACCTCCAGGGATGGGGCCTCAACAACCTCTCTGGGCAACCCGTTCCAGTGCCTCACCACCCTCAAAGTGAAAAGCTTCTTCCTTATTCCCTGACTGGTCCTGCCCAGAGCCGACCCCAGCTGCCTCAGGCAGCGCCCGCGGCGCGCGGAAGGGCCCCGCGGCGGTGCAGGCCTAGCTCCCGGCTCGGCCCGGTCCGGTCCGGCCCGGCGGCTGCTCAGGCCCTCGCCCCTGCGCGGCCTCTGGCTCTGCAGTCCACGTCGCAGCTGCATCCCGTCATTAACGGCCGCGGCACCCACCGGGACAGGCCCCTAACCCCCGCCGCACGGACCTCCCACCCCCCCCGCCGCGCTCCCCGGGCGGCAGGCCCCGCTGGCGGAGCAGCCCCCCCAGACTCACCATGGCCCCGCGTCGCCCCGCGGCAGCACCGACGCCTGAAGTGTCTCCGCTCCCCGGTCCGGCTCCGACCCTCCGACGTGGAGCTTCCGGACCCGCTCGCTCTCGCGAGAGCAGCGGCGAGAGCACCCGGGGCTCGCGAGAGCAGGGGGGGGCGGCCCTAAGGGATGCCGGGATATGTAGTTTGCGGCGCCTGGGCTGCGCTTCGCGGCGCGGGCTGGGAGTTGTAGTTGCTGCGCGCGGGAGCGCGCGCCCCCTCACCTCAGGGTGGCTGGGATGGCCATAGCGGCCGTGGTGTGAGGTGAGACGAGGCGCGGCGAGGCCCTCGCTACTCCCTGCCACGATCCACTGTGCAGCCATGGACCTCTCCGTTAGATGATGATGATGATGATGATGATGATGATGATGATGATGATGATGATGGTGGTGGGGGTGGTGGTGGTGGAGAGCTGCCAGGCTCTGCCCAGTTGTGAGTGAGGGAGAGGAGAGGAGAGGAGAGGAGAGGAGAGGAGAGGAGAGGAGAGGAGAGGAGAGGAAAGGAGAGGAGAGGAGAGGAGGAGAGGAGAGCCCTCTGGTCCCCTTTGCCCGCTGAGGGTGGTCTCTCAGTGTGCACAATGGCGACGTTGGTCAGAGGGGCCGGGTCCCCCGCGGTGAGCGTGACAGTACTGCAACCCCAAACGGCATCTTGTAGAAACATCGTGCAGAATGTGAGGTTTTGGGAAGCACCAAAGCACAAGGAACCACTGTTGAGAAAATGTGTCCTAGCACTGCTGCCAGATTGCCTTTAATTAAAAACTGCAACCCCCACATTTCGCTATGTAAATGAGCGTAATAATATGGACAATAATTATAATCATTGGGATTCAGTTAAAGAACATTCTCCTTTTGATACAAGTGTTCACCTGGGATCTAGAAGCCCCCTGTGCTCTATCCTACAACACAGTAAGAAAGATTACATTGCCCTGGAGTGTTTACAGTTTGAAGGACATAAACAAACAAAAGGGTGACAGAGATCACTTCAGCTCTTGTTATTTTCACTCCAAGAGAGCAAAGACAGAAAAGGCAGATACTTAAAATTCGAAAAATACAAGCCTGATGACAGTAAGTGAAGAGAGAAATACCTGAAGCAAGGAAAGGGGCACAATGTTGTCAACTGTTATGGGTGAGTTTAGACTTTCAGCTCTCTTTGAGGCTTTCTTTTCACTTTCATTTCATGATACTAATGATTGTGGAATAATGCTTGAAAGATTTGAGTACTGAATTTCAGGATGTAGAATCTGGATAAGCTTGTTTAAAAGTAATGATTTGAGTAAAATTTATGTCTTTGAGTCTAATTAATGATTTTTAGACAGCTGAGGTAGAACACTGAAAGAAAAACAGGCTGGAACACTGAAAAAAGAAATGTAGAGGAAGGATACTCATATTAAAGAATATAGGTAGTGGAGGATGAACAGCACACATTGCATATTTTTCCTTGAAAAACTCAACAAAGTCCTGTCCAGAGAGAGATAAGGGTGTTACAGGTGAATCGAAGACAGCAAGGAAGGGAAATGAAAGATGAAGGAATAGAGCTTGTTAGTCAAGAAAATAACAGCAGGGAAAGGAAGAAATTACTTTGCTGTTAGCTTCTCCTGGGAACTTGTAATAATAGAAAACCTATAGTGCAGAAAAGAGGCGTAGAGTATAAGCTAAGGCTGACCTTACAGTAGGAGAGAAGCAGTGAAATAAAGCAATGAAATTAAGAGTAAGAAATATCCGTCACAGCTGGTAGATGCAAGGGTACCAGTTCTGAGTCAAGAAGACCATGATCCACAAAGCACTGGAAATTAAATGGGTATACAGAGGAAATATTTTTATGTATTTGTTTTCCTTTCATATTCTTTCTTGTATAACCTGTAGCAGCCACTGTTTCACCCGGGGTTATATACAAAGTAGCTGGAACCACAGGGAGTCTCTAAGAAGACTTTCAATACAGACATTAAATAAGAACAAAATCTCTACTTTGGGTTGGTTTATGTGACCCAACAGCTATTGTTATGCCTATTTGCTGAAAGATATTTTTCAGGTAAAAAACCCCAACCAAACGTTTTCTTCCAGAGTAGCAGAACAGAGGAAACTTTGCTTCTTGTGGGCATTGCCCTTTTCTGAAGTTCCTCATTGGCTCTTTCATACCCCTGCCAGCTTACCTGGAGCAACATAGATGCATGCTGGGCATTTGGCTATTTCCTCCAGGGGCTGAAAAAATCTAGCATTTTCTTTACCTTGGGGGAAGGGCACAAACATAGGTTTGCCTGTCTCCCGTTACTTTTGTGGCTACTTGATATCTTTAAGGCCATAGACAGCGAAATGGGTGAGGAAAGAATGATGTAGGGCAAATGATGAGATGGCTATAGATCAATAGAGTGCAATCATAGGCTTTGCTTCCTTAGGATACCACAATAAAGCTGTACGGAACATTTCAATGCAGTGTCTAGTACTGTTGTACAGCTGCCTTCTGTTAGAGACACAAACAGCATTTCTGTAAAGTGTGGATATGTGTGTGTAATGAAGTGTATAATAAAGGAACTGGTAATATGGTGCTGCAGGACATATTTCCTGTAGGTGCAAAGCTACTTTTAAGTCTCTTGAAAGTTCTCAACATGAAGCATTAAAAAGGACCTTTTTTATTGCAAAAAGAAAGAGTGTTCTAAACAACTGGACAGCTAAGTGCCGGTAGTTGAAGCAATTGCATTCTGACACATTAAATTTTGTAAAACTAAAAAATGGACTGGAGTTCTATAATAGAGGAATTCTACACATTTTTATTGTTGGTGATATAGTTAGAAACGCAGCAGCTATAAGGGGGTTGCAACAAGAGATACAACAGTTGTAAGGAGGAAGCAACTATGATACGGTTTCAGCCTACTGGTAATTTCTTCTTTACAAGGCTCTTGCTTCTTGGGATAGCCAATCCATTTGACCTTACTTTTCCGAGATTTCAGCTTACTTCCTTTTGAAATTATTGTCATGTTTTGAATTTGTATGACCACAAAAAGATTTCTGGAAGCAGGTTAGTGTATTTTAAGATAAAAAATACTACAATATCTTTCTTCCAAAGAAAAAGGTTAAAGTAGTTTGGGATACCGATCACAAGCACCTATAGTTTATCCTCTTTGTACCAAGTGAATTTTAACAGAGAAGGGGAAGGCTAACAATAAAGCACCAGTCCACATTCTTTTCCTCTCAGGTAAAGAGTAGAGGCCTGGAAAGAAGAGCTGCATCCATATAGCTCATTCCAAATGTTTGGAAATTCATATTCAGGAAAAAATCTAACAGATGCTGTTAGCTAGATCCATACCTGGTACAATAAATAGAGTGTGTGTTGCTGCTTGTTGTGGTAGGCAGCTCAGTCCTGAGAGTCCAATATTTGCTTGCCTTGATTGCTCTACCCAGGACACCCCCACTATTATGTAAACTCTTTGTTTCTCCAGAGCTCAGCCATTGCTTATTTTCTTTATGGGGTTATGTGGCACCTCCCGAGATCACTGCATTTTACTTTGGGTCTCAGTTTGCCAGCATCTCTGAGCTTGACTAACTTTATTATCTTGAGGTAGTATTATGGATGGCGTACTAATTCCCTAAGCATTCTGTAAGTTATCTTGTAATCCGAATGACTGTATTATTTTCATTAGATCATTTATTTTATAATATAAAGAGGTTTCTATATATTTAGGTCAACTCTGTAGTATTGTAAAGTGTTTATTTCATATGCAAAGTTAATGTGAAGTGCTGTTCATTGCCAAGAGTTAATACTTGCAGTGCAGTGAACTGAAGTAAAACTCATTGCAGCCTTAACTTGGAAGATGGTAAAGATTGATGGAACACAGCGGGTTTAAAGAAAAGATGTTATTAACATGTAGGTGGCAGAGCTGTGAGACGAACTCCACTGTAAATCTGAATTAAAAGCTCCCTTGAAACTATAGTATTTCACTTTGTTGCAGATCAGGGATACAGCAGTATTGTGGAATGCAGTTTGTCTCTTTCAGTCTGAGATGCCCAGCCGTTGTCTCTACTTGCTCTCTTGGAAACATACTAGCCTTGACAGCAACCCTGACTCATATACAGAGATCAGAGTATTAAACTCACTGGGATAACGAGGAACTAAAATGCCAGTAAAGAAATCAGAACTTCATAGAATCATAGAATCATAGAATGGTTTAGGTTGGAAAGGACCTTGAAGATCATCAAGTTCCAACCCCCCTGCCATAGGCAGGGACACCTCCCGCTAGACCAGGCTGCCCAAAGCCATGTCCAGCTTGGCCTTGAACACCTCCAGGGTTGATGCCTCAACAACCTCTTTGGGCAACCTGTTCCAGTGCCTTACCACAAGTGAAAAACTTCTTCCTAAACTTACAGCAGAAGTGCCAAAATCGTGGGGTTTATATCAGAAAAAAAATAATCCCATCCTCTCCAAAACCTGCAACCTGCCAGTAGCAGCCCCATGGAGCATAAACTGATAGTTTCAAAAAATGGTTGTTGCTTCAAATACAACCATATCTGTGGTACATACAGAAAAAATAGATACTGCGGTATGTAAAGAATGGATTGGAAGTTTCATATTTGAAGTCACCTAAAATAATATCACCTGACACTTTCATTACAAGCCTGCCTTTTCAACTTACAATTCTGCCAATCTTCTGCCATGTGGGTTTAGATTTTTTTTGTATGGGATGTCTTCATCTGAAGAAGGGACCTATGTCAGCTTGTATTTTCAAGTTTCAGTAGAAAGTTTTAGTTATTTATTAAAAGGTATTAAGGGAGCACAAAATACCACCTTCTTTTAAATCAGGAACAGGATAATCATCAATATTTTTAGCAGCATCTGATATGGACTTAATTTAAGCAGAAAATATAACACAAAATATTAATTGTGGTAGCACAGTAAGTTACCGTCATGCTAATAAATAGGAGAGAGATGTCCATAAACAGGGAACTCTGACAAAAAAAAGGTTCTCAGTGAGAGTGAATGAAGTGTTGTACATAATATAAAGACTCCCGTTCTTACCCACTTGTGCTACAGCTTCTTTGAGTACATTTGATTCATTAGGTAAGTGCTATCTTTGTGTCATTTATGTAATCACTAAGCAGGAATGATCTTAATTGACCTGCTAGTGCTTCTGATTTATTAACACTTGCTTCTTCATGTTTTGTTTTCTGGAGGCCATAGTCACAATTTTGGCATGATTCCACTTCCATTAAGATCAGTGGCAAAAGGGCAGGCCTTGAAAACACAAAAGTGATTCGGAATGCAACAGTATCATAGCTCCCAGGTATTCCAGAATGGTTTAGGTTGGAAAGGACCTTGAAGATCATCGAGTTCCAACCCCCCTGCCATAGGCAGGGACACCTCCCACTAGACCAGGTTGCCCAAGGCCACGTCCAGCCTGGCCTTGAACACCTCCAGGGATGGGGACTCAACAACCTCTCTGGGCAACCTGTTCCAGTGCCTCACCACCCTCAAAGTGAAAAACTTCTTCCTAATGTTCAATCTAAACCTGCCCTCTTCCAGTTTGAAGCCATTCCCCCTTGTCCTGTCACTACATGCCCTAGTAAAAAGTCCTTCCCCAGCTCTCCTGTAGGCCCCCTTTAGGTACTGAAAGGCCGCAATAAGATCTCCCCGGAGCCTTCTCTTCTCCAGGCTGAACAGCCCCAACTCTTTCAGCCTCTCCTCATAGGAGAGATGCTCCAGCCCTCGGATCATTTTCGCGGCCTCCTCTGGAGTTGCCCTAACACATCCAGGTAATTCTTCTGTTGAGGGTGCCAGAGCTGGATTCAATACTCCAGGTGGGGTCTCACGAGAGTGGAGTAGAGGGGCAGAATCACCTCCCTCGCCCTGCTGGCCACACTTCTTTTGATGCAGCCCAGGATGCGGTTGGCCTTCTGGGCTGCGATCGCACATTGCTGGCTCATGTTGAGCTTCTCGTCGATCAGCACACCCAGGTCCTTCTCCTCAGTGCTGCTCTCCAGCCATTCCCCGCCCAACCTGTAATTGTGCTTGGGATTGCCCCGACCTAGATGTAAGACCTTGCATTTGGCCTTATTGAACTGCATGAGGTTGGCTTGGGCCCACCTCTCCAGCCTGTCCAGGTCCCTCTGGATGGCATCCCTCCCTTCCAGCGTGTCTACCTCGCCAAACAGCTTGGTATCATCGGCAAACTTGCTGAGGGTGCTCTCGACCCCACTGTCCATATCTCCTACAAAGATGTTGAACAGTACAGGTCCCAGCACCGACCCCTGAGGAACACCACTTGTCACTGGTCTCCACTTGGACATCGAGCCGTTGACCGCAACTCTTTGAGTGCGACCGTCCAGCCAGTTCTTTATCCATCGAATGGTCCATTTGTCAAATCCATGTCTCTCCAATTTAGAGACCAGGATATCGTGTGGGACAGTGTCAAATGCCTTGCACAAGTCCAAGTAGATGACATCAGTCGATCTTCCTTTGTCCACCGCCGTTATGACCCCTTTGTAGAAGGCCACCAAATTAGTCAGGCATGATCTGCCCTTGGTGAAGCCATGCTGGCTGTCACCAATCACCTCCTTGATTTCTGTGTGCCTCAGCAGAGTTTCCAGGAGGATCTGCTCCATGATCTTGCCAGGCACAGAGGTGAGACTGACTGGCCTGTAGTTCCCCGGGTCTTCCTTATTTCCCTTTTTGAAAATGGGGGTTATGTTTCCCCTTTTCCAGTCATCAGGAACCTCGCCAGACTGCCACGACTTCTTAAATATGATGGCTAGTGGCTTAGCGACTTCATCTGCCAGTTCCCTCAGGACCCGCGGATGTATCTCATCAGGTCCCATGGACTTGTGCACCTTCAGGTTCCTCAGGTGTATATATCATATATATATACATACAGGTGTATATATGTATATATTCCTCAGGAGTATATATCCTCCCAGGTATTCCAAGTTTAGAGCATATAATTTCTTTTTTTATTAGATTTAAAATGCCTTCCACTGTAGCTGAATGTTGGTATCAATGTACTTTTATTGAGTTTTGAGGCTTCAGATAAACTTATTCCATTTTCTCTGCTCTTCTTTAAGCCTATCTGTCAAACTATTTCCAAGATCTGATTCAGCAAGCAGTTTAGTTTGCCCTGCATATGGTCCTGAGATAACATGAACTAGAAAACTTACAAAATTATTTCTTCTTGTCTGAGGAGTATCAGTCCAATAGCTACTTAAAGATTTCTATAGCAATGTTCATGATTTCAGGACAAATTTATTCATTTATTTTCATTTTTAATTGCTGTTATATGTTATTGCCTTATCACTGCTGACCACAGAGTTGGAGTATGGTTGGGAAATGATTCAGCATAGGGTTTTCTGTAAGCTCGCAAAGAATGTTTGTTGAATAGTGTTACCAATCAGTAGAATTATCTGTTGCCAGCACTTTGGAAAACTGAAAATACTGCATTTGTTTCCTATTAATGTTAGATGAGATTGACATACCGTCATTTTTTTATCCAGATATAAATCAGTAATAAAAGGAAGTTCAAGAACAGCTGTACAGACACTTAGTTAATGTGAAAAGTTAGTGGCCAGGCTTTGATAATTGACTATAGCTTGTGAATGAACAAAGTTGTTCGTTTTCTCTTGGTCAGGCAGTTTTGTGTTTTTCCGATGCAGAGATGAGGTTTCAGCCCCTCGTGTAACATCTGCATATGCAATGCGCATAACAATACAGAATCAAACTGTCAAAGCACATTTACTTAGTTAAAACAAACTGAACAGTATTAATACCTAAATATTCTACATTAGTATCTGTTTCAAAGGCACAGTAATGATGTTAAAACTAATTTTATGGGGTTACAATGATATAAGACATTTCACTTGTGTATTTTCTCAACAAAGAGAAGGAAATTGAGGTTAAAGAGTAGCTGTCATTCTTGTTACCAAGATCCTATTGCTTAGGCACTCATCCCACATGACCTAATGCTCTCCTATGAGCAGTCTTCTGTTTTATAGTTTGATAGCAGTGTTTCACCGCAGGCTCAAATGCAGGTCAGACTTGTGGTGTGCTAGGCACATAAAATCAAACCCCTACTACTACATTTTGTTTTCAGGTCAGGCTAATTTACACAGGGTGTCAGAGTTAGCTTTTAGAAACCCCAAATGTGACCATAATCCAGAACCATTCTCTCGAGATACGCCTGTCAAATGGAAAGTGGTTGTGTCAACAGTTTTGGGGCTTTTTTAAATTTTATTTTTATGTTTTTTAATTTGTTTTCAGTAGTTGGAAAATGCAGGGTTTGGTTTTGGTTTTAGTTTGGATTTTTTTTTTTTTTTAGGAAAGGTTAAGGCCACTCTGTCTTTATGATTTGAACTGCATAGTTACATGGTTTCTCAGTTAGCATCGGAGTTCAAACAATTAGCAGTCACAGAATTGTATGGCATTTCTGTAGCACTCACAGCATGTCTTTGTATTTGAAGCTTTTTCTTCACAATGACACAGTAACAAGTTATTTATGTAGGAGAGCAGGCAGTGATGAAAGCTGTATTAGATTTTATCCTTGCTCTTTTATTATAATCACACATTAATAATATATTGCCAGAAGCAAATGTAATAATGTATTTATATATACAAGTGCTATACAAGCTCTGTGGTTTTTTTTTGTTTTCCCATTTCTAGTAGGACCTGAATCATTACAATTTTCAGTGATACAGTCATGTATGTAATTCAATAGTAAAAGTGTGTGCTATGTACCCTCGTCATCTAGTCTGAGGACTGCAAGTTATCTCAACCATCCCTGTCCAATGTCTGAGTTTTTAAACTCAGAGTGTAGCAATTAATTCTTTTAGTTTTGAATGTCTCTTTTTCAGTCCTTTGTCAATATAAATGGAACCTGACACGGGATTTGCAGCATTCAGATCTTCTGGACAAATTCACTCTCAAAGATGAAAGATATAATTTGTTGATGAGTGAGAATCAATACAGGGTCTTAGTTCAAGCTGAAAAAGTTGAGGCTTTTAATCCTAGAGGTTTCTGATTCAAGTCCTCTTATGCTACTGTTCTTGAAAATGCAGCCATTCTCTGATATATAGTCAACTTCCTCCCTCCCTCCAATTAGTGATTATAACAATTACCTACATAGTTTTATATACTTTGTGAAGAAGCACATTGAATTCTTCTATCAAAAATGCATATGTTCTATTATTATATGGCTATCCAAATTAAAACTGATGAATTTTAGTAATATGTAGCTAGTATGTAGTTGGAATTTAATCCCCTCAAAGTAATAGCTCTTGTGAAGTTGTGATACAGTTTAGACTAAACACATTGTCTTAATAGTTCTTTTCTTAAAAAAAATATTGTGAGAATAGTATTCAATTTACTATGGAGACATAAAATTACAACGATGACAGTATTTGTTGTTTTGAGTCTGTGAAGAGACCAGGAAACTCAGATCAAAAATCCTCAGGATGCCCCCTTTAACTGTGTGTTTAAAAGATTAGCCGCTAGATGCCGCCTTGATTCTGTTAATAACTTTTTTTTTCTTCCCTGACTGATGTCAGGATCTGAAATTCTGAAATGTTTTCTTTAGTAAATCCGGCTCGGAAAGAATGCTTTTCGCGTATTTTTAAATGATAACTTTGAAGACCTTCTACTGAAGTAAATAAAATTATTTCAATTTTCACCTCTGCTTTTAACTCCAGCCTGTTTTGTGTGGGTTTGGGTTTTTTTGTGTGTGTGTGGTATTTTTGTTTGTTTTTCCTTTAATCAGATTTTCTTTTTCTGTTATACTGAGAATTTATTTGTCTTGGAGAAAAACCCTTTTAAAAATATTTTTTCTTCATACATTTTTTCCCCATGTTTTTCATGTCCCTCTACTTCACAACTGTAACTTAAAAATAGAAGCAGGTCAGGATAGTGTCCTTTACACCACCTATTAACAGATATTTAGCACGTATAGATAAATGTTTGTATAAATGTGTTTCATTTGGTGTACCTTTTTTCTGACCAGGAGGGCAGAGCGGGGGGGAAATAAACTATAGTTCTGTAAAGCATTTTAATACTGGCATAACTGTATCCAATTTATGATATGGACTCATACATTTGTAAAAGTTATCACTGATCCTGGTACTGACATGTTTATATCCATAAATAATTCCTGTGTGGACCAAGCTGGAGAGAGACTGAAATCTTCATTTTAACCACAGATCAAGGGAAGCGTTGTAATTTCTATTCCTCATTCATTAGTCTCTGCACTAATAAACTTCAGGTCTGTAGTCTGTGATTCACAAACAGGTTACCATAGTATAACAAATTAATGTGGGTCAGCTGCTCCACGGTGAACTGTGTGCACGTTTCTACCTGGCATTTTCTTGCCATTAATTCAAGGAAAATCACAACAGCCTCCCTTTCAATGAAAGATGTAGAATTTCCTTATTTTTGGTTAAGCAATACTTCAGTGTAGACATTCTCAGGTGGACAGTTGCATGTGAGCAGATCCTGGCAACCAGTTGACCAACAGGAACTATTTCCTGTGTGATGATAATTTTTTTGTGCGTCAAAGGGCTGCACTACGCCATCCTTTACAGAAAACTTACTATAACATACCTTGTATGATAGGACATTGCTGTTCCTGTGCATACTTGGCTGTTTTGCTGACAAAACCCCAGCCTCATTAGATGGGCTTGTAACTGGAAGAGATGCTATCCACTGTTTGAAACTCTTAAATTATTTAAATATAAACTTAATGAAAATGCTATCTGATTTTTTATGTGAACTGTTTAATGGCAACTGATTAATATTGTTATGTTAAATGTAATAGAAATCAGTGATGGAGTTGTTTGAGTGGCTTCTCAGAGATGAGACTCAGAAGACTGGCTTTGACTGCAAATAGAAGCTGGGAGCTTATATAAAATAACACTGTAAAACAGTGTTATTTTGTCAGCAGTATATTTGGTGACTGTATGTTGGCAGAGTGAATTTTGTTGTTTGGGAAAGTAGATTTGATTTGGACAAGACAAAAACTGGGCTTTATTAGCTTACATGAGATGCGTATTTATACTTTCAGTGACAAAAGGAAGTTTTTGGCAATAGGCCTTTGCAGTGTAGACCAGAAATTTGAGGAACGTTTTCTATGATGACGATGGTAGTATAGAAAAAAGATATGCTTATTTTATTACTCATTTTATTAAAAATATCATTATATAAATTATCTTCTAAAAATAATTAAAACATTTGTCTTCAGAGAAGATGCTACAAATTCTTCTGTGGCTTCAAGTAACTTCATAAAGGGCCATGGAGCGTATTAGTATGAAGTATTTAAGAAAGCGTACCTATACCATGCGTTAGGTAGGACAGGCATGCTGTACTCTGCAGCTCATTTCACCATACAGTGACATGGTTACAACCTTACACGTTAAGGAGAGCTATATAAACCAAGATCTTTTTTCCCCCTCTCTAATTAATACTGCCAGTTAATAAGACCTGGCATTGAACTAGATATAGAAGTTCTCAGATTGAATCCTCTGCTACCTAAAGATGTTCTCTGGTGTCTTTTTTGGTACATAATCTTTATAATGCAGGGGGAAAAATGGTAATAAAAGCACCAGGCTACCTTTACGCTCTTCAGTCAGTGGAGATTAATTACTGCTGATGCAGCTGACAGGAAAGGATAGGAGTAGTAAAGGTTTTCATTACCAAAACCTAATGGAGTGGTCAGGAAAAAAGAATAACTTGTAATCTTTTAACAATCTGAGAGCAATTGATTGAAATGTTTCCATATTTTGTTCTTTAGTCCAAGTGGAATCCAGAAAATAACTAAAACATGCAGCCCAAATGCTCTAGCATTGATCTAATATTTGAGAAAGTGATTTGCACTGTAAACTGCTTAAGGTGAAACTGACTGTTCTGTGTGTGAATCTGTAGACATATATGACTGCAGAATTATATCCAGAGTGTATATATTTAGAAGTCTTGATTGTTACTATTATTGGTAATCTAGGCAAAGGACTACATACATTTTAGATATATTGCAGGCCCAGATTTTTAGATACATTGTTGCACTGTTGTTATATCCAATAGAGTGGTACTGATTTATTCTATGAAAGAATTTTAATCTGTGTCTGATTCCATTAGGAAATAAACTTGCGGTGAGAGGTGGATTGTTTGGGCCTTTTGTAAACCCTATTCCAAGGTGCCAAAATATGTTCTACTTTTCATTGGAAGATTCCTAATATGTTCTAGGTCTCATTTTATTTAAATTACTTGCACTAGTATAGCTACAGAGTTCTGTCATATACTTTACAAATAAAAATACATATCTGAGAAGTTATTATAGTGTTTTCATGCACATCCATGTTTATAGTTTGTTTATATTGAGATCTAGAGTAAACCAAGCAGATTTTTTTTCTTTATTTATGAATTTGGGAAGGATTTACTTTCTTCTTTGAAACAAAAACCAAACATAAACTGTATCAACAGAATATACAGATTTATCCTTGTGGAAAAACAAGCTATGAAGTAAACCCAAGCCTGAGCTCAAGGACCAGAATCTTCATTGCCTTGCACTTCATGCTGTGTCAATGGAGCATTACAGAGGTTTAATCTACTATACTAAAATATGTTCTGCAATTCCTTTGAGTTAACTTGTTCCATTGAAAGAGTTCAGCCAGTTGGTATGAGATCATCTCCTGATAAATATTACGCTCTTGCAGTACTGCATTGCCCCTGTAGACTCTGATAGTGCAGGTACAACACAAGCTAAGTGAGGTGAGTCAGGTAGGAAAAGGTGTAACCAAAACAGACTGATAACCCTCTTGCTGTGAGCAGATGTATCTGGAAGTCCAAACTGGGGCAAGGGCTGGAGCTGTCTAGACTTCCACTGGGGACCTCACTGGATCCTGCAGCCCAATGGCCAGCTGTTAGTTTATTCCTGCCATTGTGATATAGTCACAGTCAACACTCATTTTGCACTGCTGCAGAATGACTATGCAATCAGCATGGCAGTAGAAAATCTGGTTCTGCTTCCCATTTTAAATGGCACAAGTTCACTAAAACAGAAATAGTTCAATTATGATCATACAAAGCCCTTCTCTGGAAAACAGTTATTTTCCTTTAGTGACTTTTGATGTGCTAACATTTTAACTAAGTGTTCGTGTTTTCTGTGTATTCAGTTTATGCCATCAAGGAAAGCAATTTGCTGTAATGCTACTCAAGGCACCCATTAGTAGCAAACAGCAATCTGTGTTTTTAGAGAACCAAGGCTGTTATTTTACAAAGGGAGCCGTTCAACTCTGCCTTAATCCTCTAGCCAGTAAAGCTCATCTTCCAGGTGTCATTCCTGACTATTTTACTGATATTGGCTTCCCCAAAAATGTTTAGAAAATGAAAGCCTAATTTAGATTAAGGTGTTGGTGATTTATTTTAAAAAATACAACGTGATATATATCTACACAAATAAATGTAAATCCTCACTTTTTTTTTTTGAGATAACAGAAAAAATTGCCATATGTCACGTGCTCTTATTTTTAGTTGCATGTTTTGAACATCTATGTGAAACGAAAAATGTTTATCTTAAAACCCTGTTCCTAAAAATTTGGGAAGTTTATTACATTCTTTTGTTATTGAATCTCTGAAGCAGGTATGAATAACAGTGAGTAGTAATACACATTTTTCTGGCACTGATACTTTGAATGCATAAAATTCTGCAGCTTCAGAGTCTATAGTCTGTGTTATCAGTAGATGTGCATGACCTGACTCAGGATCTGGCTGAATGGAATAAATGACTCCACAGAAGTGTTCCCTGCTTAAGTAGTACTGCTTGCAAAACCAGGTCCAATCTACAGTTAGGGTCCCTTATAATTCTTTCAAAAGTTGACATTTCGTTAAAAAGGTGTAAATAAACGATAAAATTATACATCTTCAGAATATACTATTGGCTCACTTGTCATGCCAACTGATTTTACTAAGACTTTACTTGCTTTTGTGACAAAGGCTCAATATCCTTTCTCTGATCAAGCTAGAATGTATGACCATGGAGCATGGTATTTTTCAATCAATGAATCAATGTGTTGAAAGGACATACTAAAGTATTCAGTTGGGTTTTAGGACTACTGCGTTGGAAGAGCATTGCTTTAGTCTGGCCACCAGAAAATTTAAGCAATCTTTGGCTTTAGAGCACCTCCAGGAAAAAACATATACTTATTCTTCAGTTATTAAAGTTCTTTTTTCCTACACATGTGTAGGAAGAGTTGAGCAAATTTTGAAAAAAACAATTGATCAGATACTAGAGAGAGATAGCCAGAAAAAGAGATATCAGAGCATTGAGTAAGTAGCAAAAATATTAAATATTATAAGGTAGTCAATGAAACAAGTACTACTGTGAGCAGGAGAACTAGTGAAGCTTGGTTTGCTATGGATTTTGTCTCATGGTTGAATTCATTGGTATCAAGATACGAACTCCAGCCGAAGGTTTCCCATGGTTACAGGCATTTATTGTGTTTTTATCCCAAGTGATTTTCTGGGACTTGATAAACATAAATTCACCCTGTAGCCTGTCTTTTACTGAAAGCATTCTATCTTGCCATTAATTTTCATATAAAATTGTAGAACTGTTATAGCTTAGAGAGTCTTTATCCTTTGTCAGATTTGGTTGGCCAATGTACACTGGACATCTGGTTCAAAAGCTGTGACGGTGTGGGTAAACAAATATTCTGGACACCTATGCCTCATTTTCTTAACAAATGAGGCTAATGCACCCCTCTCCCCCCCAATGTAAATGCACATATGTGTAAAGTTGCATATGTATAAATTCAAAAGTGAATGAAATAGAGGTGACAGATAAAAAAACAATTAAGAAACTATAGGAAAATACTTGACATTGGGTGCAGTGGCAAAAGGCAGCAAAGGGCACTACATATTAAAGGCAGTTCAAAGGAATGCCCTTGGCAGCTTTCACAAGAAGATATACTATTTAACTTTCATGACATGGTTTAATTCTGAAGTCACAACTAAATTTACAGGAAAAGCCTTTATGAAGTGTTTATCAGATTTTCAGAAAGCCTTTCTGTGACAGACTGTTACCTAAACTAAAAACAGCAGGAATCCAAAGTATAGCAACATGAAAACAGGTAAAGAGTTTCCAAGGTTTCTTAAGGCCTGTTTCTGGGTCTTGGTAAATATGAGTTTATGCTGTAGCCTTTCTCTTACTGCAGGTACTCTATTTGGCCTTTTTTTTCTCCATAAAACTAGTAACAATATAATATGTTTGAGATCTTCCTGACAGTCTTTTTGTCAGCTATTACTACAGGTACAATGAAAGGCTCAGCTTGATTTGCTGATGGAAGAAAGTGGATACTCTGGTTGGACCACAGAGACTCCACAAGCTCATTTGCCAGCGGTCCTTCATTATCTTTTGAGTACAGAGGTGTTTTCTAATGTCCACCTGAAGTTTCCATGCTGAAATGCAAGTCTTTTACTTCTTGTCCTGTCTTTATTTTCCTGTCTTTGGGTATGGATGATAGCATGCCCTCATTCCTTTAGCAGCAGCCTTCCTTGTTTGTGTTCTTGTGCCAAGTGGAGTCTCTGTTTGCTGTCGCATAAGGCAAAGCTCCTAATCTTTCCATGGATTCCTCCACGTCTAAGAGCTGTCCTCCACTGTCATATACTGCATTCCCATTTCTATTTAACGATGACTGAAGCACTGCAGTGTGAGCTATAATTAAAGCATGTGTGATATTTAGAGAATAACTGACAATTTTTTGCCGCTATTGAAAAGCTTGTCTGGTTAATTTTATTTTAAATCTCATTTTCACAAAATGATTTCTTCTAATCTTCACCATCTGCATAACAAGTGTAATAAGCAGGCTGAAATTAAAATATCTGCAACCTCTGCCCTTCAAATCAGTCACAAATTAAACCTGAAAAGAATGTGTTCTAGTGGGGGAAAAAACCTTCAGAAGAAATTCTTTCTATTAATCTCTCCCCACTAAGGAAAAATATGTACCCTTGCAAATACATGTAATTAAGCAACTTATTTTGGTGAAATTTTATCTGTCTTCATCAGATCATGAGGTAAATGCTGATTTAGAAACCTCAGACTTTTTGCCAGATGGCAATGGAGCAGACATCTTTCACAAGCAGCAAATCAGCAAAGCGCATAGGATATTCATGGAAAATTTGAAAGCCATTCTGTGCACATAGTACCTCGGTGACCCTTCAGAGCTCAACAGAAAGAGAGGATCTTAGGAACTAGGCATACAACATTATTGGTAGAAGCGTTTACAACATTATTATACCGTGTTTGCTTACAGTGTTGCTTTCTTCTTTTAACAGTTGCTAAGAAAATGCTAGTTGACTTCTAGGGAGAAAAATTGTCTCAATGCAGAGGATTTTTAGAAATCCCACTGTAAACATTTCCTACACGCACCTTTGTCATTGTCATTTGAAAATTCTAGTGACAGTGCTGACTCTTTGCCCAGTACTGTACTCACTAGGAAGTGCTTTTGTCATAGTACAGGCTTTTCTGTTTTTTTGATCAGAAGATTGCAGGTAAATTCCCTTCCTGTTAGCTGTATTTGAGTAATATTCTCTACAAGGAAAAGAATCAATGCAAATGGTAATCCTTCAAAACAGCTGAGACAGCATTGCATGCCAGAGGGCTGAAAAAATGTGAATGAACATTCTCTGATTTACCAGCTAAGTCCGTTCCTCCAGTGCAAGTATTTAATCTGCTGACAAGGTGATAAGGGACTTTGTACAGCTTAGAGACCAACCTAACATCACAAATATGATACAAACAAGTATATCTTTGGAATTAATTATAATGCAACATAATTAATATCTCCTCTGTCTCCAGTTCTGTGCATACAGTTGTAAAGGATGCTGCCAGTTCTTGCATATCAGTATGTGCAGGAAGAAAATGCTGTTTTGGAGAGTAAACAACCTTGCACATTTTCTCATTACCTGTTAAAAAGTCTGAAATTTTCATTTCCAAAATTGGCAAAAAAACCCGAGTCAGATCCATTTTTCTCCTAGTCAAAGTCTATTCAAGTGCCCAGTTGCCTACTTCATTTACTGCCCAACTATATTCATTAGATAAAACTAGTAAGCATAATAAGAAATCAATTGAAGAATGCTTGCTTTCCATCTTCAAACTCGTCAGTTGTGAATTAATGATGGTTCTTTGTGATATATGAAGGCTTTTGCTTTGTTTTATTATTTGGTGTGAAGTTATGAAACCCTGCACTGTGCAGGCTTACTCCTGGCAAGAACCAACTATGAGAAATGTCACTGATTAAAACCTGCACGTTTTGCTTCCTAGTGATTACTTTGTTCTGATATAATTTTGAAAGCTTAATGAACTGTGGTACTTCTTAGCCCAGTAACTAGCAGAGACTTAGAAATAGGAGTTAAATATATTTCTACTGGAAAGTCCAGGTCAGGGATGAATAGGAGTTTACCAACTCCAAGTGCAGTTTCCTCAATGTGAGGTAACATTACAGCATTGCTCAATTGAAATACACAGGAAGTTTGATACCAGGTCAACTTTTATCAGGAGAAACAAAGTCCAATTCATAAAAATATCTCTATGTACTCACTTATATGCCTGTGGCCATGTAAGTAGTAGTGACATTAATCAGATTTGGGGTTTTGCAGATGTAACCTTGTTTTCAGCTGGGAGACTGTCTCACCCCTTTCCTATCCTGAGCTTTTGACAGAGAGTAGGCTAAGCAGCAGGTGGGGATGGGGTGAAAGCATATGTTCCTCCATTTTTGCAAAGTTTTTTTCCACATCTTTTCTCTAGTTCCCTACCACTGATCTGTTTAGTGAATTTCCACTCCTCCCATACTAAACAGAAGATGAGAGCCTATGGACAAGAGGGAATTGAAATGGTGATAAAGTTTATGTGAAAGTTTATGTACCTGCAAGGCAAGGTTGTAGGAAAGACAGTATATTTTATTAGAATAATTCATATAGTTGGGAAAAAACAGATGAGCTTTTGGGCATACAAGCCCTTCTTCAGTTCTGTGGAATGTGTGCACGCATTTTGTTGAATAATTTCAGTTTCCATCTACTGAAGTAGTGCTCACCATCCGTGGTTAACTTAAACTTGCCTTTAGCAAAGAACATGAATTCTTTTGAAAAAGCCTAAATAAAACTGAGAAGAGTTGCATGGAAATGACTTTTCTTTTTAAAGTCTCTGAAAGGTAGGTACAAGGTGAAGAGTGCAGCATGCTGGGTACTCTTTATGCACAGGGTACATGCAGTGTGTGTATACTTTGCGGTTTTCCTCTTATAGCCACAAGTATGCCTTAGTTTTCACATCATGGAGCAACTCTTGAATGTAGAGTTTGCTACAAACAGCAGACTTCTCCACTGGGATTATTAGTAGGATGCCAGTTCTAACTGGAGGTTAGCAGCATTTTCAGTGATCTACATTAGGACTGTATTAAGGAGCTACAGCATTTCGTGTTGGCCATGAGACATTTATCAGGTGATAACTACTAGCAGCTATAGACCTGTGCCAAATTCAGATGAATAACCTTGATGTGAAAGGCCATGTATCGTGTTCAGTGAGACATTCTGTTGCCTGAAACTGTGGACTTAGTGATCCAGGACTAAATTAAATACAAACAGTCCAATGAATGTCCAATTTTACTCAGTCATCTAAATATATTATGATATTACAGCAATGTGGAGAGATATACTGTGGTTGAGATAATTGTGACTGTTAATTTTCAGCCTTGTTGCTAAATGACATTCCTCTGGAAATTATTACAAAGATGTCAGAAAGCATTATTTGAAAGATAATTACTTTTATTTAACTCCAGACTGAAAGGCAAAGGAATTTATGGTGTTTGTAACTGATATTATTTCTATAAAACGTGTTTGTTTCCATAAACATGCACAAAATACATTCATATAGCAGTGTCAAAGAATTACTGCAACTCTGGCTTGGTTCTTCTTTTTAGACAAAACATAACAGCATAATATTGTGATGAAGATCTGGGTGGCTTTCTGGTCGATTTTAGTTTTTCTTCTTAAATATCTGATGGCACACCTGGTCTTCACATGTCAGTTCCTGCAGTATTAAAACAATTAGTAAGTATACAGAGGTACAAATTGTATTTTGCATACACAGCAGATCCCACCAGAAATTACTACAACTGAGCCACTGCATTAAAAAGATAAGCTCATGAAAAAGAGAACAGAAAGAACAGTGTATTATATGTAACTGATCAGCAGGCACACACTACATGTTGCAGTAATTAGATTTTGTCAATTGAATTGAGCTCTAAGAAAAATAAATATGAAAAATGCATAAAAATTGCTCTTTAGTGCAAGGCTTTTTCATGCTCTGTTATTAAAACAATATACTCTAATCGTTTATAATTCACTTGTTGTCTCATAATTCATGAGAAGCAATGAAACAAGGAAATAAAAAGAAAAAGGAGGATGCTTAAAAAAGATGAGGACATTTGCTTCAGAGATGTGCCCAGCTGTTTTTCAGGGACCAGAATAATATCCCATTTTTGCCTGGTGTTGCAGCTGACCTCTTAAAGGTTGGCACACCTTCCCATTGCAAGGCGGGCAGTTTGGTTTGTATGCTGATTAGCCAGCATTCCTGTGCCAAATAAGGCTTTGAGGTGTACCGAGGCTAGCTTTTTGGCCAGCGGTTGGCCAAACCCACAACAGACTTTCTACAGACTGTTGTAAGAAACTACTTGGTCTCTCTGTTTCGACCAATCTTAGCCTGAATCCTGGTGCTAGCATGTAGAACTTCTGTTATGTCAGTTTTTGAATATGAGTTAAGATTGAGTTGAAAAAGTGTGCCAGATAGTTGGCTTTTAGTTGGGTGGCAGATAGTGTTTTTTAATTCATTGCTTTGACCTTTCAAGCATACAGACTTGAGGCAATGTGGTTGGCCATACCAACTGTCTGAAGGGTAAACTTGTGAAGGAGTAGATACCTAGATGCAAATCATGAGATAGAAACAATGAGCTCTCCTCCGTAATCTTTCTGCACCCACCTGTTGCACCATCCAACATTATCATGCCCATATCTTGATTGGTCTCTCAAGAAACTCTGGAATCATTAGCACTATGTATCTATTATTTTGAAATCTTTCTGGACTTCACTGACTGCTTGTTTCCTGCACAGGCTCTTCTGGCCTCTCTCGGACTCACCTCATTTATCTTTGGGCTCCATCTTACTAACTCAGAATGTTTTGCCCTTTTACTGTACTAGCATAAAGTAATTGCAATGTAGGTTGTTTGCAGGATCCTCTTGACTATCCAGAGGTTTCTGATCTGTATTACAGCATAATATGCTAAAAATTCATAGTGCTTCTTTCAGAACAACAAAATAATATTTTTCTTGCAATCTGTCCCATACTTTTTTCTTTTTTTTTTTTCTACCAATGATTGTAGAAGAACAAGATGATGTTAGAGGTGCACTGTAACAAGAAGTGTTAATAGCTGGAGGGCAGTGGACTGGAGCAAAAAAACACTGCAGGGTTATGACTTAATTGGGAGCAGGTGGAAAGAAATTGAGCATTCCTGGGTTGTAGCAGAGGAGGCGATTTCCTTAGAGTTCGGAGATCAGACCTGTCTAAATAAAGACCATTCTAACTAGAACAAGTAACAAACTCTTTGAAATGGAAAACGGTACTTTGTTGCAGTCTCAGTTATGTGCTATGTATCTGTATAGCAGCCCTTACCAGATGCAGTAGGTCTCCTTCAATCCAGTGCTTCCAGCCCCTGTTTTTCTTTTCACCTTTCTGAACGCATACCAGTTTGTCACCATCCCAGGTCACTAGTGTCTACATGAATCAGACAATTAACTCAGATATGTTAATGAGAAATTTATGAATACATGAAAATAAGCTCAAACAATGAGAAGACACACTTACAGTTGCTTCCTAACATTCCCCATCTTCCTCCTAAAAAACCCCAAATCAATCATTCAACCAAAAGCAGAATGCATTCGAGATGACAACAGAGTTTTGATGTAAAGCTTTGTTGTCATTTCCATGAATTTCTTTGCATGCACAAATATGAAGTGTTCATACTAACTAGTGAATTGCTGAGTGAATTAACAGATACTTGTGCAATGTATGCAAACTGTATTTTTCTTTTATTGCTGTTTAAAGCCATTAATAAGAAGATTATAAGGTTTCATGAATGAAGACCCTGGGGGCTTATACCAACTAGTGCCGTGCTAACAAGTTTCTAGTGCTGCATAAAATAACAAGATGAAGTGTATGTTAATATCATCTCATACAATAAATTCATTTATTTTATAGCGTCTTTCGTGCACTTTCACAAAAGACCTTTAAAGAGATATGATTGTAAGTTGGACAAGGTGCTCTAGCTGGCCCTGCTTGAGCAGAAGGGTTGGACTAGGTGATCTCAAGAGGTCCCTTCCATCCTCAGCCATTTCATGATTTGGTGTGATTCAGAGTCTATCACCAATAAACAGGGTATCGGGTATGCTGATTCTTGTCCAGGAGCAGGATGACCATTTCTGTAAGGAAAGGTTCTCTTTACAGGCTAAATTCTCTACTCAGATATGCTAGAGTAAATTCAAAGCAACTTTGTTTGAATTGTTCTAGATTTGAATGATTGTACTTTAGGGAGACGTTTAACCATGTATTATAGGCAAATCCTCATCAGAGACCAGTTACAATCAGTGGAAGTTCAGTTATTAAAAAGCTCCAAGAGTATTGGGAGCTTAATTCATTTTCTAGTTCAGCACTGGATGATTTATTTATCTTATGAGGGAGCTTTCTATTAATAATGAGACAAAACTCATTCCATTTCAGTTAACTTCTTTCTTATTTACGGAATTTTTAAGCTACATGCTCTTTAAATTATCCATGCCCTCTTTACATTTAAATGTTGCCTAGCAGTTTTATTACCTTCATCTAACTTCAATGTGTTTGAGGCATTGTTTTGTTAATAAAATGACCAGAAAATTCTTTTAGAGCAGTCCTGAGAATAATGGCACGACGTGCCATTTTTTAGAAACAAATAATATAACTTGTTTAGAGAAGAATATTAGGCAAAAATGATTAAAGCAGATAGTGTTATAATTGTACAAGCTATATTTCATTCCTTCCAAATAATTGATAAAGAATAGGAGAGTCTGCAAGTGAAATGATTTTGCACAGACAGACCATGGCTTTGATAGTGGTGAAGAGCACTAGAGAAGCATCAGTCCCTGGGTTTAAGGAGTGACGCAACTAATGAGTCCTTAGATCTTTAATAATGACTTCAACTGATCTGAAGAGATGTGGGAGCAATGTTTTAAAGCACAAACTCTACCACAGGAATATGTCCCACCCAGTGCTCACTGGAGAAAGTGTTAGGAAGACAATTTAGAGACAGGGATATTCAGGATACCAGAGAAAAATGGATCTTATTATTTGATGCTTTGCAGTGCTGTGAATAAGAAATAATTTGGAAGAAGTCATAGCAATTACACTGCACAAAGTTAGTTTGAGAATGAAAAGTGATCCATAGTGAATAAACAATGTCTTCTGTCAAATTTGTGCCATTCCAGTGAAGGGTGATATGAGTTCAAATGTAAACATGTCCTTTATGCTGCCAATTTCCTGTGGCAATTGCCAAAACAAAACAGGTCTTACTGACAGTGAGCTTTGATCTCAGCTTCTCAGAGTTTGGCAAAAAGTTCTGAAACCTTGTTTATTGAGCAGATACTGATGGAAAAGACAGTGTATGTTTGGAGAAGAGCAAGAAAACCGAGAGCTGAGTGGAAGAATAAACCTGTGGTAATTGGCAGAAGAGTTGATATGGGTAGATTCAGTGAATGATGACAAAGAGAGGCAGGTGATACAACATTAGTAAGACTCTAAAGGGGACAGTCAATGGAAATTTACGATATACTGCCCTTTCTACCATTGAAAATCTTGCTTAAGTATTTTAGGGGTGAGAAGAGAGTAGAACAGAATCAGTATTGATACAGAAACATGAAGCTGAATTAAGTAAGTGAATTTAATTAGTGCTCGTCTGTATTGATTTCCTCACTAACTTCCCTGATACTGTCGTGTTTGAATGCCTCACAGGAACAGACTTGTTGGTTGACTCTGTCTGTCGTAGGAGGTAGGGCATGGGCTGACACAAAATATGGTCCTTTATCCAAACGTTACTTGTCCACATATCTCACTGAAAGGTGTCCGAACATATGCCCGTAGTTTCCTAGGGGAATTTTGAGCTCAGGTTACTCCTATAATCCTAAAGATGGTAAAGCATGCACTGCTGGGTCTCCTTGCCTGCCTACCACTGCCAGTAGGCCTGCCACCCCTATCAGTGGTAGCTTTGCCTTGCATTTTTTTCTTGTCCTTTCCCAAAAATCCCTTAAGGTTAATAGCTGAGTGCAGGTTTATTTTTAACAGTGTCAAACTGTTAAACTGTCCAATTGAGGTTGAGCAGGCTCGGATTAAAAATACAGTGTGAACCTAGCCTTTCAGAACTGAAAATTTATATTGACACAGAGAAAGTCCTAAATTCGAAGGGATGAATTGACAGTTTCATTAAGGAAGATACATAGGTAAAAATACGGTTACTTTGCTGCTTTCTAAATACAAAAAGGTGTATCACAGAAAAGCTGGAAAAATTCCCTACTAGAAAACCATGTAATTAATGATTGTCCTCACGTATCTGAGTAACCATTCTGATTTGCATTTATAATAAATGCTTGTAGCAGGAAAGAAAACAGTCTCAAGATGCAAATTATTTCTGCTTTATAAAAATCCTCTGATGTCTGTAAGATACTGGGGCTCTTTATCATGTATTCAGCTGATTTTTGGAACTGCTCAGTCCTGGTGCTGACTGTAGTGTAAACAGATACCAGGTACCAAATTTTTACCTTTACAACTCGGTTATCTAGTCCTTTGGTATGTTCTTCAAACTCCACTCCCACAGTGTAGTCCAGTTCATAGTTTCTGAAAGTACTGAGTGTTTTTGTTTTAAAATTGTCTCCATCTTGAATAATCTCCTTTGTTTGTTTCAAGTGTTTTGCAATCTTACGAGTTGCAAAATCAATACCTGTGAAAAAACAGAAAAGAGAGTATCACAATGAAAATTCCAATATTTGTTACCAAAAATAAAAACACACAGCAGTTCTATTTACACATCATAAAAATAACATTTTATGTGGAACGTATTTCCATAAATGACAGTTTTACCTGCAACATTTTGCAGAGAAGAAGATGATTTCAAAGAAAAATAAATTGGTTTTGCAAGTAGACTTTCGATTTGAGGATCTTCCACTGATTATAAATTTATTTATTACCAGGATATCTGTGGGAATGTTATGAGCAGAGCTACAACATACACTCAGTAGTGAATAGGTACCGGCATGTTAACTCACCCGAATCTCCAGGGTTTTTGGCGAATGTGAAACAACAGGGGCTATTAACACTGGCATTGCCTTTTGGCCTCATTCACACATGAAGCTGTTGGATGTCAGGAGTGCTATTGTCATCTTATGCTTGGAAGCCATTCCCTTTCCTAAGCATGCGGTGTAAATTATGTAGGCGTATGAGGGTACTGGTATGTGTCCTGCAGGGTTACAAACATTGGACACCCACAAAAGAAGGAACTCGGAATAAAATTCCTTTTCAGAAAATAAGCATATTAGAATGAGTATGTAATCAAGGGGATTTTGGCATGTTACTTTTGTGATGAACATATAGTCCGTGGGAGTATACAAGAGGTTAATCAGTTAATTTAAAAATAATGAAAATTATACTAATGAATAAAAAAGAAACAATCAAATAAAAGTGTGACATCCATTATTGTTAGACAGCAGGCACAGAAATAAATTGTAGTTTGGATATTAAAGGGATACAAATTCAAAGTCAAAAGTAAAAAAATGTCAAAATACAGCATTTGACAGTTCCTGTTTAATATTCTGTCAACATTTTATGCAGTACTGATCTCCTTAACATCCTTATTTTGTTCATGATGAAGACTAACATTATAATGTAAACAACTGCTTGCAACTGAATGCATTGAAAGTTACCAAAAGGAGAATATATATTACCATCATGACAGTTTGCCCCAGACAATCCACCTAACGCCAGCTGCATTACCATCTGCAATAAATATTTCCGACCAGCTGGCAGTGAATCTTATTATGGTCCTATATGCAAATGAAATAATCTCACATGCTTCTGCAGGAGATTGAAAAATGGTTTTGGTTTGTTAGCCATCCTTTAGTGGTTTTGCTTGCAAGTTAATCATTGTCAGCTCAGCAATGCCACATACTAATGGAGCCCTTTTTCTTTTGGTAGATTCATTATACTACTTGTGAAGTACTAATCGAGTTGAGTAAGAGGATTGGCTTGAAAAAAAATGTGACTTTTTAACATGGGGAATAATGTTCTTGTTCAGTATTTATATTCAAGACTTCTTGGTTATATTTATCTGCTGTGGTGGATTAAAGGTATCTCTGGGTCTGATTTATAGACAGGTAACATAAAATTTAGTTTTCTCTGAGGAAAAAAATGTCTAGACTTCAAAGAAATGCTATTTCTGACTAATATATGAGTCTTGTAGCTCCTGGAGAAAAATCAGGGGAGGTTTTATTAAAGCATGGTTTTCATAACTGCATTTTGAACAATACAAGCAATAAAAATGATATATTGTTCTATTATAGTAGATTAAAATACTTTGTAACATGTTTATGACAAAATCAAAGTTTCTGGCTTAAAGGGCAAAACTATTTTTTAATTAAAGTATAGAACTATGTATGTATTAATTATAAGGATGGATGAATTAAAAAAAACCAAAACCTCAGTGCGATTTGAACCTGAGCACTTTAATAGTTAGAATATCAACCATGTAAAATTGTGAGAAACAGAGAAGAAGAATATCTTTTCACCCTTTCCATGTAATTTCTTTCCATTTGGAGAATCACCTATAGCCATATCCATCTTTTTGGTGGGTTATTTTTGCTAATTCATTGACAGTTTTTAATTAGTATAACTTACACTATATATATGCATGTATACACAAAAAAATATGATGTACTTATTAAGGGCCAGATCCAGACAACTGGTGCAAATAGGTACTTCATCCCAACCAGTTTCTGGCATTCATATTGGGAAAGTAGTTGGAAAATTTTATCAGAAAGTTCAGTGAGCACCACTCCAGCACAGTCTGCCCAGGGTAGGCAATGAATTGAAGTATTTCCCAGGAAAAATACATCTATATTACATTCCTTATTCTAACAGATTCTTTCTCTTGCTTTGTTTCGGGCTATTGAGTAGGTCAAGTTCTTTGTTCTCATGAACTCTTACTATCCTTTTTTAAGCAGGTTTCCCAGTATTGGATGTCCGTAGTCCAGCCCCCATTGTAGGCTGAATCCATCCATATTTCTCCCAATTTTCACTGGGATATATAAGATCAGAAAGGGATCAAAAATCCACTTGATCTAATAATAACAAAGTCCTAACTTGTTCACTGATTGAAGCGATTCGAAGGTTGCCACTGAGATGCAAAGAGTAGCTGCTGTAGACCAGTTCATGCTAGCATTTATGGTACAAAAAGAATTATAAAATTGGAAAATGGATTACTTGTTATAAAAGGATCAGAATATAAGGATGATAATTAAAGTTTAGTGTAAAGCTGATATAATTAATACTTGTATTATGGCAGTTAGACACTAAATTCTTATTGAATTTGAGTGAAAATCACAGTTTAAATTCAACAGTGGGTAAATTAAAATTCAAAGAAATCCATGTTATTAGCAGCTGCTATCCTTTTCCCTGACGTTTTTTCCTGGATTTTAAGATAAACACAAGTGAAATGTTATAGCTCAACTGAAATAAACAATACAAGAATCTCTTCTGATGATACCCTGGAAGGGAAGAAAGGAAGAAAGAGATGGCTACTACAACCAAATAAAAACTTATCACCACAATTACAAATCCTTTGGAAAGAAAATATGCACACCACAAGTGTTTAATTTGCATCCTAAAAATATGGAAGGAATAAACCTAAAAAGTAGAGAGATCTTTATGAAGATAATTATTAAAAGAGAATTATCAAATACAATGAAATTTATCACTACAAAGCAAGGCAGAACTAGAGCAGGATGACCTTCATGGTTGTTAGCGTAACACCCCACAAAAGCGGGTCAGGTCTTGGAGCAAAGGGCTGAGACAGGACTGAAGCAGAGCCAAAGTAGAGAGAATTGATCTAGAAGCAAGAATTGTGGGTAAGACCAGAAGCTGAGGCAGTCAGTAAGAGAAGCCTGAGGTAGACGAAAACAGCCTGGAATAGTCAATTTGTGACAACTAGGAGTTGAATTAAATATCATCCAGACCAGCAGGCCCCATAGCTCACTTGCAGTTGGCATATTTAATGCTGAAATCACATTTCAGTTGAATATAAAGTAGCAATTACTCTTTATGCATAACTGTCAAACCCGAGCACTCAAATTACTTTGTTTAGTGTGTGTCTTTCTCCTGAAATTCGTGATATTGGCTTAACCATTCTTAATTTTAAAAAAATGTGGGTTTTTTGTACCTCACGGATACATGTGTATAGTATTTACAGACAAAAATTATTGAGCTTTTCTCCATAAATGCAAAGGATAAAAACTATGAATAGTGAAACTTACCTTTCTCTCTTAAAAGAATTGAAGTTTTAAGGAAATTATAACTATTTTCAATTGTTCTTTAATAATGATGAGTGTTTATTTTTATGTGTTTATATGTATTTCTTCTCTTTCATTCTGAACAGACAAATAAATTAGGGTTAAGATTCTTTGATGAGAGTAGAAAATCAGTTAAAGCATCAAACATTTTTATGTCAGTTAAGGATTTTCTGGTACTTGTCCCTAAGTCAGCCACTAGTGTAGACATTGAGAATTACTTGGAAAAGGATAGATTTAATTGCCTGATTACCACATTACCATGTGGTAGACTCTTCTTCCTAAGAAATACATTTTCTTAGCTTGTGGAAGATGGCTATTCAGTGTACTCATTGATTTTGAACCACTGAATTGTTTTTATAATCTACATCTTTACAAGCAGATATTTTGGAATCTGAGCAAACAAATTCTTTAAATCTCCATTAACTTGACTCAACACCTTTTGAACAAAGCGCAAAAAACCACAAGTCTCATCTCAACTTCTGATGAAAAGTGCAAGGTACTTTGACCTGAAAAAGCTGCTGTTTGTCAGCATCACTCTTACAGTTGTATCAGCTACTGTAGAAAGGCAGAAAAATAAGAGCAAATGCTGAACAAAAGTTAGGAATCAATGACCACTGGATAGAAAACAAGGAGACATCTGGGAATGAGAAGTGCATAGACACAGTTGGGCTTCTGAGGGCTATCAATTGTAAGCATAAAAATAAAATATAGGATTGATTTTTGCCACACGCTAATTTATGATTCAGAGCCAGCCAGACATCTCCAATCTAGGTTAAATTAGCGAACTCTAATGACTACTTTTTTTGTATAAGTTTTATAGACATCGTGTGTGCTGAGGAAACAATGGTCCTTTATGCTCCTCATCTGTGATGTAGAACTGGGAGAAGATTTCCGATTCTAAAAATTACACTTCTCATGCATGCATAAATCTAAGTCCCATATTTTTTGCAGGTTTTGGAATGCAGCTACGTTACTGCAGTGGTAAAAGGTGATAACTGTTCTTTCAATGTCAATCCAGAGTGTACTGAAGAAATTCTTGAGAAATGTTGATGTCTTCTATTATTTCTTCTTTTCAGCAAATTAAAGATCTACATCTCTGCTAACCTGAGTAGAGGAAGGATTTCCTGCATACTAGTTGCATAATCATAATGACCTGGAGCAAAAAGTTTATGTCTTTATGAGAAAATGCTTGAAAGGCAACTTATAGTGAAAATAATAGTTGCAGCAAAATAAGACATTTGTCTCATAAAATTATCTCACAGTCATTACAGAAATTGAGTCTGTCAGTGTGAGGAGAAATCAATCTACAAACATCATAAACTTGATCTTTATATGAACTGACAAGGATATTGCTTGCATTCAGTTAACAGTGTTTTGGTATTCTAGCATCTACAAAGAGTATGCTTAATATCCTATACAACATATACACAAACTGTAGCTTTCAGGCCTCTAATGACAGAGAGGCTAACAAAATGGTAAATGAAAGTTGCCTAAAGAGCAAAACGTCTCTTTTTGCATGTACATGTATATTGTTGTCATCAATGATGGTAATAGCCAAGTGAAATTAAGCTTAGTTAACCATGTAAACGTATGTTTAAGAACTCCTGTGACCTAAGTCTCCTTGCTGCGTGAGGATGACTCCCACAAAAATTGTCAGAAATATCTGCCCATTTATCTTTAAATGCTTTTGAGGGCTTTTATCGCCTTTACCATGCAACTGGTTCATATAATTTCTACTAGTTCAAACCCCTAATTAAGTACTAAACACTCTTTAATAGATCCAACCAGGTTGTGACTTGACTGTTACAGTAAGTATACACCAGTAATAAAAAAGAGCTTCGGTATCGGAAAGGTTGGGTTTTGCTCCCCACCCCCCGGATCTGTTTTTTTCATTTATCTAAATAAAGACTAACATCTTTGGCTACAATTCTTCCCTTCCTTATATACTTAGATCATTGTAATTATAAATACATTACAATTATTTGATTTTTAATGTGATTAGCAGAAACCCTTATGCCACAATACACAATACAAAAATAGTCTCTTTAATTTTTCGAAGGATTTAACTTATAATTGAAACATTTTCTCTTTATCTCTATATAGTTAATATTTTTTCATTTACCTAAAGCAACCATGTAGCCTTCAAAGTTTTCATTGGTTTCCATTTCCCACGTCCCATTGTAATCAGCAGGCATGGTGGCAAGAGCTTAACACCAACTTCAGACAAAAAGGTGAGGCTGGAAACAGGATCTGCTAAGAGAATGTTTTATAAACCTTTTCATATCTTTTTTTTTACAAGGTTTATGGTTTTCTAGATAATACAGTTTAAGGGTCAGAGTGATAACCCTAGAAAACTTTGCCTTCATTAACAAAGTTCAGTTGAACAGCTGGCAGACAAGGAAGACTTTCTTATATGTAGTAATACAGGATATGATTTTATGGTGACCTTTGTAAAGAACTACTAGCTATTATGGGATACCTTTGAAATATATTGAACACAGTGGCAAATTGTATGACCCTGTTCAAGTTTCCAAGGTGAATTCTCTTTTTCAGTTCCTTCCTACGTGTCACATTTCCCTACGAAGACCCAACCTGACAGACCTGACACATCCAGAACTCCCATTTAAAATTGATGGAAGTCTTAAATGTCTAACAAATGCAAGGCAGGGCAGAAATGGAATATTTCTGTTGAAAACAATGAAAATATAGATACTTTTATTTTCAAAATATCTATATACTAATAGCTACACTTGTACCAACTGCACTTTCATATTTTTGTTTTAGTTTAACAGCAAGTTTAGCAAATGTAAAGTGAATCACAATCAATCATAATTAGTATCAATCCTATCCTAAAAATGATTTTTTAATTGCTCTGAAAGATAGCAGTTTGTGTTAGAAAGGTATTTTTCACCCAGCAGCATTACATTGTTGTGGGGAGAATCACACATTTCAGTTGGGCAAATAAGAACATTCAGAATGTGTCTGAATGGAGGATCTGAATGTGCAGTAGAACTTTATCGGCATTGAAAGTAAGCACCAAAAGCAAATTAATATAAGTTACGGTTTAAAATTCTTTGGCTTTAATTAGTTAAGATAACTTACAGATGGCTCTACAGATAGAATAACTGAAGTGCTTTTCTTTCTTTCTTTTTTAGATGGAACTATTATTAAAAATTTTGCTAGAAATGTATTGTGATACTTAAGGAGCTAATTTAAAAGAAGGAAAAGAAATATCTTGATCTATACCTACAGGAGATATTACAAAGGTTTTCAATCAGACATCAGACAAACACTCAAGGAACTGCAGTGACTGAAAGTTGAAGTTAGGTGAATTCCTACGTGAATGCACATAGGAAGATACCTGCGTTCTTAACTGTACAGTATAGTTTGTCTCTAGACCAGTTTACCCAGGGAAATCAGTAATCACTGTTTTAAATCTTTAAATAGGTAGAGGGTGGCTTTCTAAAACCTATGCTTCATTTCAAGCACAATTTATTGGGCTGAACACATCTACTTATGTATTTGTTTCCACTAGAAGAATTTCTAGGTGAAACACTATGAGTGATGTTATGTTGACAGTGAAATTTGAAAATCTTTGTGCTTAAATCATTGTTCTGCAGTGATATTATGTAATACTTATGCAGTAGGTTTGATTTTACATATCTTTGCCTACTTTCTTTTTTAGCCTCCACATTGCATCAACATTAATAAATGCATTATTGTTATTTATACATTCATTATCTATACTAAAAGATTCTATAAAACCAAGAAAAATATAAGGTTATTGTTCCCCAGTAAACCAGTCACAACCACTCAAAATCAGCTGTGTAAGCAACATCAGTTCCCTTGTGCACATGTATAATAATCTTTAAGTGCATTATCACACTGGTTTTCCAACTGGAAGTCATTCTCTCCTTCAGTGTAGTAAAGGGATGATGTCCAATTTATAAGCAGGTACTCAGTGTTTTACCTTATATCTCCAAATGCCTAGTGATGGATTTATGAGGAATGAATCAGACTGAATGTCTACAATCACCTTCTAAAATCAGAGCATATGCTAGAAGCTCATGGTGAGGGATTTTATACGCTCATTGATCTTAGTTCTGAAGTAGTTTGCTTCCTATGTACCAGTCATTTCGGTAAGATGCAGAAGTCACTGACACTGTATCATGTGATGATCAACAATTAACGGCAGTTAAGAACAAATAAAAAAATAGACATTTCTATTGGTGTAGATATGCAGAGCTAGGCACATTCAGAGAAAATTATGAGATGAGAACATCCTTTACACATAAGGCCATAATTAATTAAGAGCAAACACAAATAATTGTACAGGTTTTTCACAATGGTGCTTTGTTTATGCCCATCCCTTATTATTTGTTTAAATAACTTTTTTTTCAGCGTGTGTATTCTGTAAACTCCATATTAGGAATTCTCTAAGCACGTGTTTATTCATCAACCTGAAATAGTTCTTTAGAGCCTTTGCAGGTAAATACACAACTAGGAGGTTTACAGACACTAAATTTAACCAATCAAAGACCTGGCTAAGCAGGGAATTAATAAAACATGAAATATTGACTTGACAGAGTTCTGTGATGCTTCATGAGCTTTTAAAGAGAGTTGTGTTAAGGTCCACAAAGAGAATTTTCAGTTTATGAATCAATATCTTGATAGGCAGGAAAACCTCTACCGCATTCAAGTGCCTGCCTAATACATACGGAACCAAGAGACAGTACAGATGATGTTAACACACAGTTTTTTAAAGCCCTATGTGGAAAATTGTAAGTCTGCAGACCACTGACCCACTGTATTCTTAGCATTCTCTTGGGTCTGTGCTTTGCTAGCTATATTGACCTGTCTCTCATCACATTTCAGCTTTAAAATTTTGACTTATTACCCTCTTCAAATCTTAGAATTTTATTTGCCCTGTGTTTATTGGTTATATACTACATACACAGAGACAAACTCAAAATGGCAAAATAATATTTCCTTCCCATGCCATAAGCATAAGTTTGGGGGAAATGAAGAAAAGGTGCCCTCTCCTAATCATCATCATTATTTTGTTCTCAGCATCCTTTCCTTCCAAGACCACTAGTAAAATCAGTAGGGATGCCATGTATTGGATGTACTGAACCCTGGGAATGGGGGGAGGGAGGTGTCTTCTTCAGGTTTTCCAATATGTATGTTAAAAACCAAGGCTCTGAGCTCATAGCTTGTGTGTCAGGTTTCAACCCAAGGATGAGTTTTATGGCTGAGTAGTACGACCTTGGAAATAAAGCAAAGTAATGAAAAATCAAAAGACTTTTGTTAAAAGCCTACGTAACATTTTCAGTCTTCATTTTTTGTATAAAGAAACAAAGGTGGCTTTTCTTGCCTCTGTCCTACAAATCAATATTGATTAGTGGCAGTTTGAAACAAAACATCTCATAAAAAGAGCCTAGACTGACAAGACTGAAAAGCGAGGCCCACATGTTGTTTCTGTGGAATGAGTCAGCAGTCATGGGTGCTACTTCCAACACTTGCCTCCAGTTCCTCTCACAGTATCTCAGACCTGCCCAGAAGAGAAATCCTATATGGGCAGCTGAACAAAGTTCAGCCTTCTTGCTCTCTGAAAGGGCAGGTAGTGTACTCTCCTTGGGACAGATTATGCTGTAAAGGACAGTTAGGAGCAGTATTTAAAGAACAGAGCTACCGGTCAAACAGAATTTTCTCTGCAAACTTTTGGGCATGGTATTTTGAAGAGACAGTAGCATGCATCCCACTCTGTCCTTGCTTCATTTCATTTTCTTTTTAAATTATCTAATATGCATATATAACACAGGAGAAAAATGCCTTTTACTCCCCCGATCAGCCCCTACACTCCTCCTGCTTGACAGCTGGGACTTTTGCCTATAGTTATTTGGTTGTTGTTTAACACATAGAAATATGGCAAGCTGCGTAAGTTGTTCTTAGCAACTGAATCCCCCTGAAGGATTCAGACAGAAGCAGCATGGTCACAGACACCTATTATTATTTTTAACTTGTTAGCACATGTGCACTCACTAGGTTTATTTTTATTTTTAAGAAAATTAATCACTTGAAATGTATTCAGTGATGGCTGCTACAGCAAAAACTGTCAGAGGTGCTATGTCACCAAGCTTGGGGCTCTGTTCAGCACAGACATAAGTAGTCACATTATGACAACTAAAAGTAAGTTGGAGGGAGGCAATTCACTTCTTGTCAGTATGTAAGATGGCTTGCAGCCTTGGGGATTCAGCTGGGTGAAGATAGTCGTCAGCTACTGGGCAGATAATTTACTAAGAAGTGGCAGGAGCAGTAGGAGACATGTACAGAAGGAGAGGACAGAATCAAAAGGTGTTATCTGCAAAATGGGCTCAGCAAATAGTATTCGATTGCCTACTTGTTAATGGTCGCGCTCCCCCAATATCAAATAGCACTAAACTACCTTGGATATCCCTAGCTTATGAGCTTTCTTGCCAGGTCACATACAACAAAGTATAACTAAGCCTACCTCAGTGTCTTGGAGTTACTTAGAGTTTTGGCTTCTGACTCTTAAGCTTGCTTGCTTGTTCAGGTCTGGACCCTGCAGAGAAGGAATCAAAGTTTGACCAGTTGTACGTATGGTTGTTGGCTAAACACTTATTATTTAATGTCAGTTCTTAGCTGATCGTGCCAAAACAGAAATTTGCAGGAGGAAACTTTCTGTTGACACCTAAGAGAAGGGAGAATTCCTTCATTCACATCTCAGTAGAGGAGCATGTCTGGCATCTTGTTGACAGAACAGTACGGACTGGTTGCAAATGCTGTGGTAGAGTGAGGATGTACACATAACTTGCAGTTATGCCAGTTCAGCACATTTCGTGTTTACCTTCAATTTAAACAAAGATGCACAAAAACATGTTTTGAATCACGTAAAATAATTGAAATAAAATAATTGGCTTTCTGCCATTGGATTTTTTTTTTATCAATGACTGTCTCTCTGCAGTCATTCTTATCCCTCTTACTCCATCTGCTTTTGCTGATGGTGTTGGATGCAGGTGTTACACGCTTTATTAATTAGAAGCCTTCCTCCTCTCTAAGTCAGGACTTTGGCTTAGCTCTTAGAGACCTCCTAATGTCACCAGTGATCATGTTACTGAGTTTGATAATAATAAAAATCATCCAGTGGATACTACTGGCTTGAGAACTCATTTTTATTAAAGTGGTTTGCATTATGAAAAATTATGCTGTAGAGGAATAATCGCCAATGGATAAAGCTGACCTTGATTTTCAAAATAAATGGGGAATACTGCATTTATTTGTTCCTTAATTCTCCTAAGCACTTATTCAATGCTCTTTATGGACTGCCTTCAAGGAAGCAAGTAAAAATCATTAGCCTTTGTAAAATCAGAAAAACTTAGGGAGCGATATAGTTTGGCCAAGGTCATGCAATAAGCCACTAGTCAGAGCAAGTTAGCAAGTCTAACCTTTATGTGAACCACTAAAGCATGCTTCCTCCTGGGATAATATCAATGTAGATTGAAAACCTCAATGCAGTTTTAGTGCTGTGTCATTGCCATTAAGGCTGCCTAAGTTTTCCCTTCAAAGACTTTTTCAGGATCTGAATTCCCTGCATGAGCTGTGCATTAATATCTGTAACTGTAATCTATAACTTAATTGTATTTATTCTGTAGCAAAGTTTTGTAATTGCAAATGCCACTTCTTATCTTCATCAGATAAAGGTTGCATTACTCAGACATTGAACTGGAATACTGATTGATGGTTTTTGAATTAAAAGAATCTATAGAAAGCAGTGTGTTTTTTTTTCTTTGATGCTTCTATGACAAGCACAATCTAGCTAAGAAAATGTGTATCTCCTTTAGCTTGTTCATGCTTGACTATAAAAGCTGAAATGTCATTTTAATGCAGGGTCTCATCCATTAGAATAACATTTTAAAGAATCAATTTTGTCAAACAGAAATAGTCCTTTTACCTCATCTGGAGAACACTTTATAGGGATACTTTCAAATATCTTAGACCTCAAGTTTTCACATACATTATAAGTGGTATAATTTGATGATGGAAAGATTTTGCTTAAAATTCTAGAATCCAGATAAACAGAAAATGTCATATCAGCTGTTGCAATTAGTGCACAATTTTGAATTCACTGTAGCCATTTAGAAAACAATTAAAACCATTCTTGTGATAACCTTAAGGACCTAAAGTCACTGTCCCAGAAGGACTGTAAATTAGGTTCAAATATATTGAGAAAACCCCACAATAATATTCTGCCTCTTTGTTTTGTTGCTACCAGTGTAGAGCACTTACAGAACTGTTATCCTAGTCCTAGGAAAATTCCTAGATAGGTGAGTGTATCTGTTTCCTGAATGCTTTCTTTTTGCCATAAATCAGTTTTACTGCTTCAGCTAGAAAAAATTACTAGCTCAGTAACCCAGAAACAAAATCTTCTAGGTAACTTGATGTTATCATCCCGTGTTGTTGCATATCTCTTAAAACATAGGCCTAAGTCTCTATTTCCTGTTGATTAAGCGATGCTCTGTGTTGTAAATCTCATAAATTTATTTCTCTCTCAGTGCTGTCCTGTTATTCTATTCTGCCTGCATCTCTAGCTCCACAACAGCACTCCTACTGTGGGAAAGGCTCTGCCTTCATTCTGACATATCCTATTCAATAAATGAAGCTGGTGTTTAATTCTCCAATGCACCCTGGAATTTATTAGAAAGTAGTCTGTTGTAGTAACAGTGGCATTTAGATGTCTGTCTGTCCTTGTGGTGAATTTCTGGCTTTAAGTTGGCAGTTATTTGACAGAAATAGCATTTAAGATGGAAATTTATAGTAATCTTCAAAAAAAATGTAATTTGAAAAATCCGAATATTGCCTGATGTAGTTAAATGGATCAGTATACTAAAATGCAAATGCAACATACTTGACACTGCAAGATGGCTCTTTAAGCATGTATATAATCAGTCAGTTTAAGAATCATTGGTGGTGAACCAAGTGAAATAACTCGGGACACATTGCAGAAGTTAAGATTTCTTCCAGACATCTGACAGGATAGGTTCTTAATAGCAGTGATACCCTGTGGTTTCAGGAACTGCATGCACATGCATGCAAAACAGGGGGAAGGATCATTTATATCTGATTTATCAATGTTGCCACTGGATGGCTGAATTGAAATAGGGAATTGATAAATATCATAATTTCAGTTTTCAATAAAAAGTAGCAAGTACATTTAATATTGAAGAAGATAAGATACAAATGAAAATAAAGTTTCTTAAAATGTGTATTTTAGTAGAAGATTTATAGAGGTAGATGTAGATGTGGATGTAGATACAGATATAGATATACAATTCAACAGAATGGCAGACTGTCTTTCACTAGAAGAGAAAAAGAAAAAAGAATTGAATTAGGTGATATCGAAATTGAAAAACTGAGGCCTAAATATAATCTCAGATTAGGAAAGAATTCCCCAGAAATTCAGTGTCGTGATCGCGATAACACAGTTCTCTAGTTTCTATGTGAAAAGCAAGTTAACCAATTGATTAAGAGAGTTACTTTTAAGTGAATATTTGAAAGTGACTTTTCCAAATTTGCATTAAAAGCTTCCTAGAAATGGTGAGAACTATACTAGTGAGTCTTTTCGTATACTAACTGGGTTTAATCTGGAAGGAAGGAAAAGAAAGAATGAAAGCAGGAAAGCAAGAAAGCAAGAAAAAAGGAAAGAAGGAAGAAAGGAAGGAAGGAAGGAAAGAAAGAAGGAAGGAAAGATCCTTATTGATGGATGTTAAAGAATATTTTTGTCTGTAATCCACTATATAATTAGCATAACAGCTTGCCCAGAATGTTGCCAAAAAGAACTTAAGGAAGCTGAATGAATAAGGTGGAGCAACCATGTTTACCTCTGTCTTGCTAAAACTATTTAGTATTTAGTGCAAAATGAAAGTATCCACTCCAGTCTCCAGAGATTTTTCCCACTTGCCCCTTTTAGTCTGTATTTGAAGTTACAGTTATTAGTTGTTTGGCTTCACCTTTATTGTATGGGAATTTCCAGATGATCTGATATTTGAGCAGAGAAAAACCCAATATGGAAACAAGTATCTTCTTTTTATGAACATAGGCAGACTGTCAGGTGTGTGAAAACAGCGCAAGTGAAGCATCAGCTTTGGCCCCTGTGACAGCAACAATGAAAAAAGACCTTGAGCTGGGAAGTATTTCTTCAGTACTATTAGATTCCTTATGAGGAGTCTCCCTCATGACAGTGGGAAAACAAAGTCTTGTGCTGAAATGAAATGTGTTACTTGTAAAAATATAGACATCTGGGTAGTTTTTTCTAACTTGCCAAACAAAACCAGAAGTCTTTGTAGTAAGCTATATATCTGTTAGAATGATGTTTGTCTTTGCCTTTGTTCCCAGTAAAAGACAACCCTATCAGGGAAAAGAAAGTGTATCAGTTATCAGGGTATTGTGCTCCATTTCTTCCCAGTTAAAGATGAACTTTTTGGGGAGAGGACTGCTGTCTGAATTAGCTCTCTTATCAAGAGATTGCAACTAAGGGGCATTTGAAGGTAGAAAAAAAAATCTTTTAGAACAATATTCAGCATGAGACGGGAAAAAAATTCATCCCTTTTCCTCCTTGTGACTAATACAGCTACATCTTCAGCCAGCAGCCCTAAGGATTCAAATAGCACCATGTTGTAACAGTGACAGTGGCAAAGTACAACATGGTTGGAAGGTATATGAGCCCTTCTAACGGACAGTCGGGAAATTGCTTTATGCCCGCCATTCATTGAAATATGCTCATTGCCTTTGTAGGCTGATTTGCTATCTCTGTTCAATAACACATCTTTCACTTGTGAGTAAAGGTTATATTACTGCGTGGCAATCAGAGATATCTGAAATTTCAAAGGAGACATCATATCATTGTTATAACCTTTTATTTAGTGTCTATTAAATGAACGCTCATTAGACTGAGTCTCTAATGGGATGCTTTGAAAGTTCAGATTTATCAAAAGCAGCCCCCCATTAATACATTAATATCTTCCCCCCATTAATACATTTTTCATTAGCATCTGACCATGCAGACTGCTGAGTAATCTGCCTTTTATCTAGCCAGCACATCTACATAACTGTTTGCTTTCTGTCAGTGGATAGCATTTTGTTTTAATAGTTTTTGTATCAAGGTAGAGATCTCAGTACCTTGCAGAATCCCATTCAAGCACATTTGCAATGCAGACAGTAGATTGAATTTAGATATCTAATTACAACAAGTAAAAATATTTGCATTAATCTTAAACAAGGAAATACCTACTTTTGAAATCCTCGGTGCAATTACAGGTAGTTTTGCTATCCTTTCAAGGAAAAAAAAGAATGAAAAAAGTGCTATTTCAGCAAATACTTTCACTGCAAAGCGATCAAATTATCAGCAAATAAGCACTGAAATTACCCATGGTACAGCTTTACAAGGCTGAATCTTCTAAAAATAAGGAGCGTTTGCACCAGAAAGGAAAGGAATATGAAGAAAAGGAAATCTTTTTGCTTTGCCCAAGCCATTTCATGAACTTTTTTTTTCTTGTCCTATGTAAAACACATGTTGCACCGCAGAACAAAATGCGCTCTAAAAAAGTTGTTGCCGGTCCAGGAAGAGCATTATTTCACAAAGGGATTATAAGTGCCCTCTTCTGCGGATACCTATTACCTTTTTTTTTCCTCTTGACTTACACAGACATTTTTAGGAGGAAGAATTACCAGGCAAGATAAGAAGTCTGCCATCCTGTATTTAGGCACATGATCCAGTGTCTTGAGGTTTTATGCTTCAGAGATGAACTATAGCGAACCTTTGGTCAGCTCTGTTGTTGAAAGCTGTATTTATTTTGCTATTGATGATTTTGTTGTGTTGGGGCTTTTTTATTTTCATTATGCAGGGGGACTTAAAGGGAGAACAATGTTATTTCTTTTAATTGGGGATGTACGCTACATTTGCCTCCACTTCACTAAGATTTAGGCATTCCTGCTTCACATCATAGAATCCTAGAATGGTTAGAGTTGGAAGGGACCTTAAAGATCATCTAGTTCCAACCCCCCTGCCATGGGTAGGGACACCTCCCATTAGACCAGGTTGCTCAAAGCCCCATCCAGCCTGGCCTTGAACACCTCCAGGGATGGGGCATCCACAGACTGCCTGGGCAACCTGTTCCAGTGCCTCACCACCCTCAGAGTAAAGAATTTCTTCCTAATATCTAATCCAAATATACCCTCTTTCAGTTTAAAACCATTACCCCTCATCCTATTGCTGCATTCCCTGGTAAAGAGTCCCTTGCCATCTTTCTTGTAGGCCCCCTTTAAGTACTGAAAGAATGCAATAAGGTGTCCCTGGAGCTTTCTTTTCTCCAGGCTGAACAACCCCAACTCTCTCAGCCTGTCTTCATTGGAGAGGTGCTCCAGCCCTCTGAACACCCGCTGATCATCTTCGTGGCCCTGGACTTGCTCCAACAGGTCCATGTCCTTCTTATGGTGGGGGCCCCAGAGCTGGATGCAGTACTCCAGGTGGGGTCTCACCAGAGTGGGGTAGAGGGGCAGAATCACCTCCCTCAACCTGCTGGCCATACTTCTTTTGATGTGGCCCAGGATACAGTTGGCTTTCTGGGCTGCGATTGTGCGTTGCTGGCTCGTGTTAAGCTTCTCGTCAACCAACACCCCCAAGTCCTCCTCCTGAGGGCTGCTCTCAATCCATTCTCTGCCCAGCCTGTATTTGTGCTTGGGATTGCCCCAACCCATGTGCAAGATCTTGCACTTGGCCTGTTGAACTTCATGAGGTTTGCACAGGCCCCCTTTTAAAGCCTGTCAAGGTCCCTCTGGATGGCTTTAGTGTCTGATGAGAGAATCTGATTAATCCGAAGTAGTCTGTTCAGAAAACCATTCACTTACTTCAGAGGAATATGTGACCGAGAAGGCAACTAGATGTTCCTGAAGTTACGCAAGCTGGAGTGGGAGTGCTGCATGACACTGGGCCAGCTTTTCAAAACGTTTATGTGGCTGAAGAAAGAAAAAGGCTCTCCTAAAAAAATCCACATGATATTCAAGCAAACTAGGTACTTATTACCTGCTAATTTTAGCTAACAGTGAAGCACCTGGTAAGGTTTTTGAGTGACCTTCAGCAGTTTAAGTGCCTATATCTTTCTTTGGTCACTAAAATATATTGGAAATAAAGTAAAAAATATATGCCATCATGCTGGGAGTTGGAAACAGAAATGGAATTTTGTGTGATGTGATACCTCAAATGTCTACAAGGTAGACTTGCTGTGTGAGAAAAATGCATTGTAAAGGATTGTGCATATGTTGCAAAAACCATTCTCTGAAATTATCCTGCATATGTTTTTGAGAGACATTTGCCTTGTGTTCCATTGCACAAAAAAGACAAGGAAAGTTTCTAATGGAAATTTGGGGGTTTTTGGTCCTTAAGGAGCTGGAACAAGACTGTTCAGAGACTATTTTGCTATAGAACTCTGATGTTCTACTTATTTTCTGTTTTGCTTCCGAGGGAATGAGTCATCTGTTTCTGCATCATTTAGGACAGTGTGAAATCTAGTTTGCAGTTCTTGTTTGTCTAGCTCCTAAATCAGCCCCCGTGTCTGAGATAGGTTGAAGCCGATCTCAGATGAAGTTTGTATGGTATGTTACTGCTGCAGAGTGTTGCGAAAGTCTATTCTGTGCTTTCTGCTGTGTCTTAGGTATAATAGATCTAAAACTCACAAGTAATTCTTTCAGAATTCTTTCAGAGTAATCTGTGAGCAGCTCTTAGGAACTGAGAAAGGATCTGTGTTTATATCTGAAATAATGGAACATATGTGTTGGAATAAAGGAGTAGTAATGACTAGCTTTCTAGATAGTGGTATTTTAGACCATATGTTGCCCTTAAGGATTGTCCTGAGTAATTAAGTGTCTCTGATGAACACTGGTATCAGCAATATAGTGGAGACGACTGACTGCATTACAGTGACTACATTGTTGTACCTATAAATGAGTGTTTGGAGTGTTTAAATAAGTTCTTTGCTGTGTTGCTGTAATATATATAAAATGGCTCTTTTCTCCCCTTTTCCTCTGCAAAAATAAACTTGGAAATGTCATCATCAAGAATGGCAGCATGTTTCTTGACAGGATGAGTGAAAGATCACACAGCTATTTCACAGAAGTACTACTACACCTTCTTGAAATGTGTTAACATCTTCTGCATGCCCTTAACATGCCCAGCTGGAGAGAAGCATTGGAAATTGTAATCGTTACAGATAATAAGCATCACTGTCTTGGTAAGAAAAGATGAATTGAATCATGCTGATTTAGAATTAGAGAAGGGGAGCAATGAACTGCCGTGAGTCTTGTTGCACTTGATTGAATGTTAAATTTCAGTGAGCTCGCCCCATATGTTATGGTTCTAAGCCCTAACAAATTATAATGGTGACTGCATTGCATTATAAATATCTCCTTTTTGTAGTAAGTGCTAGCACTTGAGAAAAATTCAGTGGGAACATCGGGATGGTGAGGGAACTTTCAGTTTCAGTGTAACTTCAAATTCCAGTACAACTTTGCATTAACCCTTTCTTCACCTTTTCTTGTATTTCAACTCTGTGCTTCTGTACTGTTGTTTTGTGTAGTTGAAAGGGGAGAGGAAACAAAGGCCAGCCAAACAGTTGCAGGAAAGCTCTTAAAGTGATTCCACAATGCATTTTTAAGAACTGCACATCTTTGCAGTTTACTGCTGGTAATCATGCTCTGTATATTTCTGCACATGCACAAACAAATTCTAAATGTTAGCTACTCTAAAATACTTATGTACCCATAACTAACTGCTCATGCTTCTGCTGCAATCTTGAACTGTCAAATAGCTGAAAATTTAAATAAAATATTTTAAATTAGAAATGCTCTTGTCACAATATTGACCTTTTAATTTGCTCAGCATCACAATAGTGTTGTACCATGAGATAAATGGTCTCTTGTTATGTAAATAACTGTAGAGTCAATAACTGCAGACCATTTCCCATCCTTCTTTCCTCCCCTCCTTTAATAAGAATGTGGCCCTTAAAAGATAGAATTTTATTCTGCCTCCATAGTGTAAAAACTTAATCTTTCCTGTTGAAGGGACTGGTGAAGAACTGAAATGCCATTCTGCTTAAGTGTTCAGTGTGGGTACTTACTATTAGCTATTAATGTAGAGAAAGTGCTTGCCCTGGTAATAAAATACACGGTACTGAAGGGACTCTACTTTTGCGTGCGCTTTTGCTAGACAGGAGTAAATTACTTAAATAAACATTTGCTTTGAGGTTAAAAAAACTCCTTAAAATAGAAATAGCAGTACCACATAGGTAGTATACCAAGACAAATGTGTTACTAATAGAGGATGAAAGGATGAATTGCCATGAATCTGTTATGCGATTACAGATGACTCTGTCCAAAAAAGAATATAATAAAATATGTTACATACTAGGAAGTTTTATTAATGTTGTACTGGAGAACTCTTGCTTTTTACCGTTGCTTAAATTTAATATAGAGTCAACCAAATGATAGACATTGATGAAAGTGGATGTATCTAGTGGAGCACATCTTTCATGCCATACCAGTAAGCTATTACCCTCTACTGCTCAGTCCCATAAAAGACTCTTTAGGAATCTAATGCACCTTCTTGTTGTAAGATATTTGCCATTCAGCTTACTCATGCTTATTTTACAATAAAGCTGTTATATAGATCACACTAAGCAATTCTTTCCCATCTTTCATAGTGAGACTGTTGCATAAATGTAGACAGCAACCCTAACTCTTATTTCAGTTCTAGTTTCCATGGATTAGATTATAAGAGTTGCTCTTAGTCCATGTGTTTCCATGGAGTATTTCAGTGATGTGGACTGAAATGGGAACACTGTGATCTTCTGGTGTTTTAAACAAAAGCTTCTAGGAATGAAAACTGTCAAGTTTATACACTGGAATCAGCCTACTGACTCTGATTTTGTTAGAACGCTTCTCTTACTGAGATACTAGGGGTGATGAAAATCTGAGTGGCATGGAAAAAATAGGGAATGGCTGTTTGGTATCTCTTGCAGTACAAGAATTAGGAGGAATTACATTATAATAGCAGGTAGCAGGTCCAAGCAAACAAAAAGAGGTGTTTTCTCAACAACTGGCAGAGGCTGCTGGGTTTGCAAAAGTTTCCATTGATCCCAAAAGAGACTGGAGAGTTTTATGAAAGAAAAATATGGTGAAGGCTATTAAATACAAAGATAACGTCTGGCTTGAGCTTTATGCATTAAATGCATTTTACAAGATTAATTAATACCATTCATTTCATAGTATTAATTAATATTAAAATAACTCTTTAGGTAATGGAATCTGTTTTAACTTATGTTCTTTTGTGCCAGCAAAATATTTTGGTATCTATTAAAAAATCCTGGATTTCTAGAATATAGAAACAAAAAATTAGAGAGTCCTTAGATATGCATGGATTTTGTATAGATTAAATTAGATTTGCACTGATATCAAATATCCAGTATTCAGGTACTGAGATAAAAGTTTTATACCCTTGTTTGCCCTCCACTAAAATTAATATGCATGTTTGGAATTATTCATATAAACCAGAAAACAAATAATGTTCCAAATGAAAATATCATCTGTACAGATTATGCCATTACATCAAACATAATCAACTTGTTAAAAAATATTAGTGCTGGTAATTTTTCTTCTCTGTCACCCTTCCCTCTTCTCCTACTCTTAAAAGACCATCCTGTTTGCTTTACAAACCATACCACTACAAAGGGTTTAAGTTCTATACCTGATCCTCTGCATTTGCAGATACTTTATGCTTTTCAAATCCTACTGAAACTTCTTTCTGCTCCTCTTGGAAGTCGTGTGGGAATTCAGGATGGGGACATGCCCCAAATTTGTGCATTGTTCAAATGAGCAGGATGTCCTCTGCTGGACAGGGCAGAGCAGGAAAGGATATGATCTAATGACTGGGAGAATTCCCTGGGGAAAAGTAAGCCTTGTGTAAGTAAGGCAGTTTCCAGAGAAAACAATTACAGAACAATTGTATGGAACAATTGTATGGAACAATTGTGAAATTTGGGTGGGGGGAAGAGGGGAAGGAAGGAAGGAATAAGAAAGCCAGTACAAAACTAGCTGTATTCCAGACCTTCTTACTCAGACTATGCAACATGGTTGGACAATGAGTGAGTTGAAGGGAAAGAGGGAAGAGGAAAGGGAGGAAGTTAGGGGAGCAGTAAGTTAAAGGTAGGTTGAATACCTAGGACTGGAACAAATTTCAACATCTAAGCTGTAGTCATTCTAACCTACAAAGAAAGGACTGAAATTATGGGGAAAGAATAAAGTAGCAGGATAAGAGAGAGATGGAAATACTAACTTTGGGATGCATTTCACAAGTAGACATAAGTATAGGGGGCTTATAATGAAAAGATCTGCACAAAATATTTCAACAATGTCGCAGAAGGTTGAAGTTGACATTATCAAACCAAAATTATTTTTTTTCCTGGAAAAGTCGGGTGAATATCTGGGAAATTTTGGATGAGCTTATAGCTATAGTAGTGTTACATACCTCAGGTATATTAAGTTTGGTTTATCCCCGTGTTTGTTTAATTCTCTGTATCTTCAGCAAAGGTAAGCAGGTTGTTCATAGCTGTATTACACATTGCTGCTTCTGTTTTCACAGTAAGTTTGGCCATCCTGAACTTTCAGGCTCTGAATTTTGGTCTGTTGAACCATGCTTGCTAAAATCAGGGTTATCTCTCTACTTCTTCCATAAAGCTGACGCTTCATATGCACAACGTGCCCTCATGTGCTATAAAGACAGCAAGTATGTATTCTTTCTGTATGTGCCTTTCACAGAACTATAAAACGTGGCAGTGAGTTCCCCAGTCATCTTCAGATGATTGTACCCACCTAGAAATTGAACACAAAAGCCCAAACTGTGGGAACTGAAAAAGCAGAACAATCATGCTTATGGCACACATTGGTCTTAATTTACTCTTCAGCTTTTGTCAACTTGAGTTTTCTGGATTGAGCATAATATCAATACTGGATTTAACTTTTAGAAATGGTGAAATGCACCTTTTTACCTTTTCATTCACATTGCTGCTGTAAGTACCAGTCTTTTCTTACGAAATTAAAATTGTTCATTATCTGGAAGTAATGCAGTTGTGCAGAAATACAGGGTTGGTATTGGCAAACTGTAGCTGAAATTCTGTGGAAGAACAATAAAATTAATATGAAGATTGATTCATGACTAGTAAGCAAGTTGGATATGAATTCACTGTGAAGGTCTTGGCTACTAGGTAGCTTTGAAAGTAGTCAGAGAGGCTGATGTTTGTCAAGTAATTGTTGAATGTTATGCGTTCAGTAAGCAGCTATTTTATGGAGGAAGTTTTAAATTACCTTTTATGATAACAAGTTGTTAAAGGTTTATGGAAACAGCATGGCTAATTTTACATGCATTATTTGGAGAGCATCATCACGGAAGCAATGAACGAACATAATTTCCTTTTCCAAGGGAAATGCTTGCTGCAGTAGAGATAAGAGGTTACAATTATAATGACAAGCAATTGAGATTATTTGAAGAAAATGTATTCAAAGTTAAATATTTCTGAAGTTTCTGCTCTTTACGAATGTGAACTGTGGAAGTACTTCCTGAGCTTGCCTTTTCTTCATAATTAGAAGCGTGTTACATTGCTTTTGGTTGATAAGCCATTAGTTATTAGTATGGTGCTAAATTTACCCTTGTACCAAACGACCCAAAGGGGAAAAGCTGTCTGTTTGATTATAATAATAATAGCTTTTAACAATTGGATTTACTTAACTAGATGTTAATTGATCCACTTACAACCTTCTGCAAAAAGAGTTTGTGAATGTTACACAAGACTGCAGGGAGCCGCAGGCAAAAATTAGAAGACATCTGGTGAAATAAGGGTTATGAACTGCCAAGTTCTATTGAAAAAGCCTATGTTTCAGAAAAGGTCTCAGTCAGTGCTGAACATTAAAAAGAATTATACAAATTTTAATTGTGGATAGTGGTGTGAACCATCTCTTTATTGTGTAGTTTCAGTTTTCACGAGAAGGAAAATATAGGTGGTCTGAGAAAATTAAGATCCGTTATAAATGAGAAGTTGGAGTTCATTCCTTATTTTCCATTATTCTCAAGCTTTCCTTGGAGCTGGAGCGTGGAGAGGTGTTTGGAGGGTGTGCATAGTTAAGAAATCAATAATTTAGAAACTTGAAGGAAAGAGGTTTCTATGTCAAATAATCTTTCAAGAAAAACAAATGACTGATGCACTGAAATTTGGCAACTGGGATATCCCCAATCTTGTGTAAGGTGATAAATAACATTTTAAGTAGACAGCTATTTACGATTTCACTTAAGCGGAACACTGTTTTTCACCTGATATACACAGGTTTCTGATCCTTTTCCCTCCCCCACAACCTTTCTGTCTTATTTAATTGTAACCAGTTTTGACCTGTCCCACTCCAAGTAAAGAAAACTTAATCACCATTAACTGCTGATCTGTATATCTGTCAGGAGGGATATCCATTTAGCCATGGAAAAATAGATAGATGGCTAACACATTCTTCCATGAGAAAAAATCAGCTTCTGCATGTATCTGGTTGACTAGGCTCAGGTATAATTCCCAGAGTCTTCCTCAGGCATGATTATTACATATTGCCAAGAAAAAATATTACAAGGGAACTTAAAGTAAACAGTTGCATTACATATGTCTGTAATTCTAAGTAGTATGAGCCACACCTATTAAAATACTAACACCAGAATTTACATGGAGAGGGAGTATTTTTCATAGAATCATAGAATCATTATGGCTGGAAAAGACCTTTAAGATCATCAAGTCCAACCGTTATCTAACACTACCAGGCGCACTTCTAAACCATGTCCCTGAGCATCATATCTAGACAGCTTTTAAATACATCCAAGGATGGTAATTCAGCCACTTCCCTGTGCAGCCTGTTCCAGTCTTTGATAACCCTTTCAGTGTAGAAGTTTTTCCTAATGTCTAACCTAAACCTCCCCTGACACAACTTGACACCATTTCCTCTTGTCCTATGGGTTGTCCTATCGTTTGTCTCACCTGTTTATCACATAGGGATGCTTAAGTCTTCATGTATAATATTTTATTTGTATTTTCCGACGTAAAGTAAAAACCAAAACTTTACAAAATTGAATTAGATGTCCATTACAGCACATCTGGTGCTACACTCACAATATATATAGTATGGTTGAAATACCCCAGTTCAGAAAGTTTATCATCCCTGCTGTACTAAGTTCGTATTTTACAATGACTATTCCTGAACCTCCATTTCTTCATGTCAGATCAGGCTGCTAGCTTTTCTAAACAGGCTTAATAATGATGCATATTTTATAACTGTCTCAGATTAGTGGAGAATGGTGGCATTTGTTGCCATTTTCATAATGAATGTCTAAAATTTCTCTCTGTCTTAGTTCCCAAAGAAGCTGGGTTCCCAAAGAAGGCAAAAGCAATGCTATGCACAGGGGTTGCAGCAGAATAAGTAAAGGTATCTTCCCACTTTAGAACACCTCAGCCTCTGCCATAGCAACCTCCCCATTGATGATGTCCCTGAAAATGGCTAATAACAGTTGTTACAGGAGGCACCTGTAATACCGTGTCATGCGCTAAAGGTCTAATCCAACGAGGCACCCTGTGTCATTGTGTCCTTTTGAACTTGAAGTGAAGTGGTGGTGCTAATTGTATATCCAGTGTGTTGATAGGCTGAAAATATAACAATTTGGTTAGCAAATTACTATTAATATAACTAGTGATTAAATCAGTGTTGGAAACTGCTAGGCTAATGCTTTGTTATGGACTCAGTCTGCGTGAGAATATGAGGACTATGATGGGTTGTAAAAAACATCTGCAAACGATATTGTACAAAGGAATTCTAGTCATATTTTTTGTGTCATGTGTGTAAATATAATTATATACAGTTTCTAGCAGTGATCTTACTATTAGTTTCTCCAGAATAAGACCAAAAAAAAACCCCAATGGGCAGATAGTGGCTAAAGCGTTTAGAAAATAATTGCCCTTTGGCCATGCTTCTGTAAGTACTGTTTATCCAGATTATTGATCCATATCTTTACTTATTTTGAGAAATCAGATTTTTGGTTTTGGTGGAATACTTTCAGTGAAGTACTGGTCCATTGGAGCTGATGGTAAATTCTCATTGGCTTCAGTGAAATCAGAATTTAAGTGTAAGCCACTTACTACAGCTCTCAGTCACTTCCCTACACCTATAATTCAGCTTCTGAAAACAAGACTACCTGAAGGCCCCTTGCTAAGGCTATGGAAAGGTGATTTCCACTGTAAGATAAACATTAGCTTACAAGATCTTAAACTCCAGTATCTTGTTTTATAACAAACAGTCCTATGTTAGTGTAGTCAAGAATTATGGTACACACACATTTGTAGTATTTAGTATCTTTAATTGGCATTTCTAAAAATAGTTTTATTTGCAGTTATTTCTTTAAAATGATTTGTTAAAAATATTTTTTCTAACTATACAGTTCTAATGCGATCTTCATTTCTGTGTTTGCTCTTGTCACTGATGATGTTCATTACTAGCATTTGGAGATTTGGTGGTAAATTCTACTGTTCTTCACTTCTGTCTCAGCTGTAGGCTCACTGTACCTTCTTAAAGACCTGCTTGCACTTGACTCCGCACACTCTTATTTCCTAGGAAGAGAAAATAATTAAAAAATACAACTTTTACATAGGACACATGTCTGAATCTGTATGTTGATGACTGATCGTTCAAACCTATGAAACCAGAAATCAGCTGAAAGCCCACTCTAGCAACACAATGGTCATGGCTAGAAATGGACAGGTAGTTGTGTACAGATTTGATCTAGGTCTATAAATCACAGTACAGCAGTGAGTTTTGACTGAACTTGATCATACTGGATGTCTAATGCTGTTGACTGTTCTTTTCTGTTCCATAAGAGCTTTTCAAAAATCCCTACTTACTAGTCATTGGATCACACGGAACTGTGCATAAGCAGGTGCAATGATGTTTATATCTTGGGCACTGATTTGTGAGGCCTACTGTCGTTTATCTAATCTCACTGAAGATGCAGTCTAATCTTCTCCATTACTGAAACTACTTAAGATAGACCTGAGAAGTGCACATAATATCTGTGGGGATGTGTGGAGGTGTTGACTGATTTTGGTGGAATAAGAGAAAGGGGTAGAACTTCTTAAGGGATGTAAAGACAAAGTTTATGTATGACCTAGCAGAAGGGATGTACTTTCTATTTCAAGATAAGACTTTTAATAAAGCTGTTAGAATATTTTAAAGAAACAGGAGGCAGAGTTTCCTGGGAAGTTATGCATTTTCTTATGGGGGACTTTGATAAAATGACATATTAAAATAAACTTACACTGAGTCAATAACCTTATTTGCATATGTTGCTGGTCCCTAGTAAAAGAAATTGCTTCATGATGAATTGATTAAACAAGCAGACTGATACAGTGATTTTAGTTAGGACCTGTTTTGTTCACTTCTATATAGGTAACCCGGAAGAAGGAGTGTGCAATAAGGGCTAAGAGATCTGCTGACAGTGACAAAAATCTGAAGAGCAGAAGCAATCAATACAGTAGAAAAGGGCAATAAAACTCAAAAGGAAATGGAGAATGGTCAAATAAGTCACTCACATAAAATAGAATCTAAGGAGGAAAAAGAACTACAAAGTACAGACCATAGAATGAAATGGAGAAAATAGGAGGCGATAAACTACTAAAGGATGTGGTACTACTCTCTACAGAACTGTGGAAAGAATTAAATTAACACTTGGCTCATTGTGTAAAGTTCAATAGGATCATAAAGCCATCGGAGTATCAATTTTTTAGAGGTAACTGCCCATTGCATCAAAGGACTCTCAAGAGTACAGAACCTAGTAATCTTAGCTGGTCAAAAATAAGATGCTAAATGGGACTCTTTTACTGTATGTTTAATGGAGAGAGTTACATTAACAAGGATTCAGAAAAATAAAGAGGACATCTTTTGAAGTTCATGAAATATAAAAAGTGATAAAATTGAAATATTGGGGACTGGCCTCTAAAATACTCAGTTACTTCCTTTGCATGAAGTAATTTTGGACTGACTGTTGTGTATATGAGAGACAGATTGTGATAAATTGTACAAGTGCCAATGAGTGCATGGATGCCTGCATGAGCTGGCAGGTATGATACAGAACTCTTCAAAGCCTTCTGAAAAAGCCGCCTCAGATCAGTCAGGTTATCTTGGGGTACATAAAGTGGCACTAGACACATATGTCTGAGCAACGGTATCAGAATTTATGATGTCTAAAATCAAACTCTTGACAGGGTCAAGTATAGAAAGTGGTTTGGCCTGGAGGTCCATGGCCAGGTTGCATGGCTAGAGCATGAACCAGAGCAAGGATAGCAGAAGTCAGGGCTAAAGAAATTGGTGTTGGGGACAGGAAATGGGAAGAGATATTGATTGCAGTGCTGGCAAGAGACAGAAACCAGGATGCCAATACAGAGAAATCCAAGAGCAACTAGTACTATTGCTTCATATATGTGCACATGAGTGCACATATGTGTATGATTGAGTGCAGCAGTGTGTAAGTTGGACTTCTAGGCCAGACATTATATGGCTAATTGCAACCCGTCTGCCAGTAGAGAAAGGAAAGGGCTGATGCTTGGTCTCATTGCACCAACTGTTGTGAACTTGGGAGGTAGCATGGAAATACTGTAGTGTATTTGTGTATAGCTAGAGAAAATGTGTATATACAGAAAATTCTGGAGTCTCCTTTTTATTGCTTCCCACCTACTTTCAGTGAGCCCATGACCTCAGCTATAAAGTGATCACTTACACAGTAAGTTTTTCCCTACCTGCGTTATATCAAGTGTGTAGTCCAGATGGTAAGATCTGTCATATACATTCCTTTCCCAAACTGGTTTCTGGGACTTCCAGTACTTCCTGAAAATTGTGTTTAGTAATAAGGGGTTTGGGGTACTTTTGCAAAGATTTCATAACTTTTCTACTGATTTGAATATTTAGAGAACATCCATTTAGACTGCTGAACGAACAATAAATGTAAATGGAGGTTGGATTTTATTATCTCAGCAGGAAGACTGCCTTTTACCCACATTGATGAGAGAGTGAGGATGCTATAAAGAGCTATGTGAGAAAAGAATAGGCATCTTTTTTCAAGTTCTGTTAACTGAGAAAGATAAAAATGATGATCTGAAAGAACATGACATTTCAAAAACAATTGCTGTTTTAGGTCTCCAGGCTATAATGCAGTCTGGCCTGTAATTATTTTAAAAGAACAACGGTGTATTTTCCCCTTATGGCTTGTTGTTGAATGCATAATTTCACCAGCTCCCATACTGTGTATTTCACAGACTGTATGAAGGACATCCTGTTAAATGTCTTCCTCACTGTAAACATTTCAAACTGGTATGTCTGGACAGAGGTTTAACACAGAAAGAGTACTGCTTTGAAATCAGGCAGTCTTTGTAAGGGACATAAAAGAATAAAGGCTCCAAATAAAAATGTTGCTTTATAAACAAGTCAAATGCCGCACCAATACAGAATTATGTCAAAGGAAGCCAACATACCACACAGCCTGCTGCATTACATCTAACCATTTTAATTGAGTGGCATTTAAAACCTGTTACATGATCTTACCAGGTGCATTTCATCTCCTTCAATCCACTGGGTCCAACCACGACCTTCTTTTTCTCCATTCTGTACACAAAGAAGCTTATCTCCATCCCAAGATACGGTGGTCTAACAAAATAGATATGTTCAGTGTTACTGTGGTATTCTCTGATATTATGATTAGTTTCCTTAAACCAAAACTTCTCTCCAATATAATAAATGATTAATGTATCTCATAAGAATAATAATTGTAGAGTGTTGTAACACCTAGAATAATTGCAAAAGACATGAGCTTAAACAGAAAGCTGCTGCACAACTGCCTCCCAAAACCTGGAAGGATGAGATAAAGCTGTTTAAATGCAAGAAAAAATATCATAAAATTCATTGTGTAACAGCACACTCCTCTCTCCCTGCTGACAGATACAGCAGCAGAAGGGATGTGCAGCCTAACACTGTATTTGCAAAAGGAGCTGAAAACTTGAAATTCAGTTTGTTTTTTCCACCGTAAGAAGGATTCCTCAGCTGCTCTACCTGAAAAAAGTACCCACCTACGGGCAGCTGTGGATGAACAAGGCTTTTAAATCCTAAACTGTTTTTTTCCCCATGTCTTAATCTGCCTTCTGGCATCGAGTAGAATGATTTGGAATTATCAGCAAATTGGTAACATTGCCAGCATCCTGATTTGTGTAACTGTAGCTGGAGAACTACTTGAGCCAGGACTGGCAGAATAAGAGTGAGAGTAAGATGTTGCAGGATTCAACTTTTGTGAATATGGGTGCCGTCCTGAGTAGTTCAACAGAACTTGATTCATAAAACTACTTAAATGTATGGGGGTGCATCCTATAGCTTGTTACTCTGGTTAGCCTTTACTGACAATTTGCCTTTCATGTCTCCCTAAGATAAAGAGAAGCAATCCTCTGTAAAATAGTTAGAGGGAAGGGGAAGAACAGTGACAATTTGTGCTTCATGAGGATAGTTTAACATCAACATTAGCACTTGACTTTTATACCAGCTTGTTTGAAGTGTATCTGAGGACTAAGTATGGAATTACTCTCTACCTTGTAAAAGTCTTCAGCCACTGCCTGTATGAGTAGTCAAATATGGAGACAAGATGAATTCTGATCTATCGTTAAAGGAAAACTTACTGTGTCCATCCTGTGTAGTTTCCAAGAAAAGAAGTCAGCCTACATTTGTCATTCTGGCAACTAAAACCAGTTCAACATTCAAGAACTACACATTCAAGAACACTACTTGTGTATGTCACAAACAATTAATTCATAAATGATAACCACGATAGCCACTATCTTCAAATGAGTACAGCCAGCAGTCTCCACCCCTGGGAAGCTTTAGACTAAACAAGCATGGAAAATGAATCATGAGAAAGAGTGCCAGCATAGATAATCATAGGTAAGGCATTGTTATGGATCCCATATAGTCTGTTTGCACCATATGGGGTCTCTGAAAGATAAACTCATGTGTCCTTGCTAAAAAACTTTCTGATTTGGAAAATACGTTCACAAATACTTCTGTTCACTCTTGTAAAATGACGTATTTAAACCAAGTAGTAGGTAACATTTTAAAAAGGCCATATCCTTTTAATGTACAAAATGTTAATACAGGCAGGAACACCTCATTTGGGTAAAGCTGTAGTTAATGTGGTCATCATAGTTCATATCCTCTTCCATATATGTTTTTAATTTGTAGACATCCAGTTTGAGATAGAAGATAACAAATAATACTCGTCAAAGTGAAAAATGGATAGTTTATAAGTTAACATATTGAAGACTTTCTGATGAGTCTAAAAAATGAATAAATCAGAAAATCAGCATTATTTCTACTGATGACTTGTAGATGTGAGGGAAACTGTGGAATGAAGCATTTATATATGCAGCTTTGCTTAGTAACTGCACTTATTTTGATCCATTGAGTATTAGCTCAGCATAGTTTAATCAGACTAGCTTAATAGTTAAGGTGGGTTTGTATGTGAATTCAAAGGCAATATACCATGATAAAGTAAGATTTAACTTTATTAGTACTATTAATATTCGAAGTCAGTCATGGAAGTTATTAATCTTGATAATATTCACTAGCATACTACATTTGGGGCCAACTGAGAAATGTTTGTAGCAGTGCAAGCAAATGTTAATTTTTTCAGCCTCCAAGGGTGATTGAAATGATTTCATCTCAGAGAACAACACACTTTTTTCTCTGGCTTTCTTGTTTTTCCAGTCAAGATTAGACATTGCTTTAGGCAGTTTGGTGATAACCACGAAGAGTATAATACACAGACCGTTAACCAAGCTTTCTTATCAGCCAATATTCTCAGTTATCATCCTCTGCCTTCCCTTTGAGAAATATAAGGGGATATGAGTAAACCATACAGTTTCTGATTTTTGTATGTGGCTATTTTGCTATGAGGGTTATAAAGGACAGATTATGTTGCAGGAGAACATAATGTCCTCTTCTTTGTTAGCAGGAACAACCACTTTATGACAGTAAGATTAATCAGCAGTATTTTTATCATTTCTTTCTTTAGGTCAAGCTGTAATATCTCATATAATAAAAGATACAACTAATACAGAAGATAGAAACTTCTCTTTTAATTCAGATTGAAATAAATTCTTCCATTCCAAATATCTCTATTGAGACACACATTGAGTACTGGTTGAGGCTGGAGTTGCTATGGCTGTTATATATGCACCGGCTGCTGCCAGAAGTCCACCCTTTACCAACAGCTAAGGTACAGCAATGCTTGCCTTAGAACACTTCCAAATACTTGAGCCACAACAAAATAGTAATATTCCAAAAATACCACTGTAGGGCAAATGTTGGTAAACATCATCTCTTTTGTTGTATATATTTTTAAAGATTGGATCAGGATATCACCATTGTGTTATCAGGAGTCAAGCACTTGAACAGACCAGTAAGGCAGTTCTGTACGAACCTGTAGTTCCTGTTGTTTTCCTCTCCAAGCACACAATTACTATCAAGATAAAGAAATACTCTACCTTTTCTGTAAAGCAACTTTTCTTAGAAAAGTAGGCTTTTATAATTAACCTTGTTTGCCACCATTTTGATAATAGCATTACCTAAGGTTTTGCCTGATTACAGAGACTGAGCTACTGCCTCCTACCTGGAATGACTGAAAGTCTTTGCCAGGGTTTGGTGAGCACAGCATCCCCGGGCAGACAGTTCCTATTCTTCATCTTCCTCCAAAAGCAAGAGGAAGAGAAGTAGACAAACTTTAAGGACACTGGAAATCTGCAGTTTCCTGATGGTAACAGACCCGAGATGAAAATGTATTTCTCTAAAACTGAAGGCTCCTGCCTTCTTGAACATCTTGTACTACTTGTAGGATAAATGGATGAATGGAAGAATTCATTTATTCCTTTCAAATCGGCAGTACATAACCTAGTTTGTCATAAGCAAGCTTAAGTTTTGCTTACTTACTACTTGATCATACTTAAACCTAAGACAAATACTTCTTAGGTCAAATGCATATAATTCTGTAGGAAGCTTCAATAGAAAATAGTGATTAATGAGATTAGTTGATAGTGCGATTAAAAATACTGAAGGACCACAAGGAAAGTTAATGGAGTGAGATAGAGTGAGTCTTAATTTAACTTTTCTCAAAAATTCTAACTATCAATATTGCACACCTTTTGGATTATACACACTTTGCTCTTGATGTGTAATAATAGAGAATGGAGCTCCTCTGGGAGGTGAAGAAGCCTTTGAAGCCAGAGAACACAAAAAACGTTCAAATTTTCTTTAGTTTTATGACATGATTCTGTGGTCTTACACTATTTTTGTGTACTTAGATATTCTCCTTTTATTACTTGGCCATTCACTTTTGTTAGTGATTTAATTTCTTTGCATTATGAAGATTTAAATACATGTGCAGAGCAACACCCTCTTCCTGAAAATTAAAATGAGAAGAAATGATAATTAAAGTATTCTCGTTACTGTTTTCAGTTATGAGGCAAGACAGATTTATTAAATGAAATATTTAGTAAAACCAAAACAAACCTATTCATTATGTATTTGCATTTTCTCTAGTAGCAGTAACAGTAGTGAAGTCTTGCAGAATTACAAAGATATTACTTCCAGCTTCTAGTGGCAAGTCATATTGACCCACAGCCAGAGATACTGACTTTTGTAATTTCCTGAAATATTCATCAAACAAACTATTTTATCAGAGAACTTTGCGTTTCCCAGTGAGGTCTAAGTGCACAAACATTTGATGCTGGGTCTGTACAATGTTTCTCATTCCCATGTTGGCTATTCCTAATCTGCTTGCTTGTGTCATGTGCTCTGCAGTTGAAGACACATAATGTATTTTACAGGTGAATGAAAGAAAATAACTTTTTTTTAAAAGTAGTCCATGAACATTTTTTGTTAATGCTACATAGATTTTCAACACGTTGCATTTACAAATATGAATTGCTGCTACCACCTTTCATCAAAAATATGTTATTGATTTCCCACCTGTAGGAGAAACACAGCAAAACAAGTTCTATTTTTCTTCTACTTCCCTTCAGAGAGTTGTCTTGATATCATGATGCAGCAAATGACTGCAATACTCTAAAACTGCATGACACACTCAATCCATCTCAATCCAGTAATTTTCTGCTTAGGAGAATGACCAGTCATTTTACAACCGTAATTGTTTAACACTTCTTAAATCATAATGGCAAGTAATTGTTTAGGTCAGATGACACAGGAAAATCCAACTTGAGCTGTGTCCTGTATTGTGTTTACAAATAAAACCAAAGTAAATATCCTAGAATTTTTGGTCAAACATGGCAATATATCCAACAAGATATTTAATATCTTCTCAAGATAAAGCATTTTCATCTGCACTAGGTATCAAAGTGATATAAAAACCTCTGGTAAGCAGTCTGCAAGGGAAATTTTCATCAAATGAAGTGCTGATGGAATAAACTAATGTTGATATCACAGACAAAATCTAATGTCACTGTGAAGGGGCATTCTGTAATGTTGTAGTCACTACCTATGACCTTCTGTGTAGGAGGCATGCTGCACACTGCTAACAGGGCTACAACCATGTTCAGGGTTTGTCATCTCTCCATCCTGTAACTCCTTTTATCTCATCAAATATGCATCTGGTAGGTTGGTGACAGACAGATAAACTACTGAGAAAACAACAACAAATCCAACAAAAAAAAAAGTGGTAGGGTTCCTGGAGTTTATCTCAAGATACTGCTGCTGGACAAAGGCTACACATACTTAGCCATCCTATAGCTAGGTCAAATTCCTTCCCTTACTAACTTCAGCTCAACCCTGTAGAAGCATTTATAAATCTAACCTCCCATTTCTTCATTCCTGTTTTTAGCCAAGCAGCAACAAAACTCCCAAAGTCAACTCATAGGAAATGGTTGGTAGTACAATACAACTTATATCTAAGCTGCATGTTGGGCTGGCAGATGTGATGCCTCATAATAGGTATCTATCGCTACGGGACTCTGAAATGTGTTCACGCCGTTACAAACTTGCTCAGATTGTTACTGAAAGACAAGCTGGTTATAATGTGGGCGTTCTGTACCTGACTGATGAAGTTCACTGTAGTGAAAAGATGAGACACTTCTAGAAGCAATATTTTGCTTCTATGATTGTCAGCATCTCCATTGCTAGCAAAGGGGCTTAGCATTGGATTGACAATTTTTAGATCAAAGGGTTAGCTGCTGTCAGATAGGATCAGATCTTAAATGTTCAAATTCCTTATTTTGAATCCTTACTCATAAAAGCAATGAATGAAAGTAATGACTAGAGACATGTTCCAGGGAGTAGGAAAGTAAATGCGCCAGAGCTCCAGGCTATGCAGGTGACAATATGTGGGAGGAGGAGTAGAATCAATATTTTGGATAGTGCATATTGTTTTATTTCTTAGGAATGGTGGATTTCTTTTTCTTACTAAAATAAAAATGTATACAAATAATACAAAAATAGGAAGACTTGTGTATATCCTATGCCAGAAAAAAAAAGTACAAAACAGCACACCCAATTCACTTTGTGCAAGGATCAGAATTGATTCTAAGACACTTACTGTTTAAATAAACGTGTATAATTGATTTATCCTCTGTAATTTTAGCAAGATGCAATTGTACATAACACTAATGGTTTGTCATTCAAAATTGGATTTGGTAAGTCTGGTTCTCAGGTCTTCAGCTGATTCTTTCTGATTGCACTTTCTGCATTCGTAACTCTCTGAGCTTTTTAGGAATCACAAGCTGAAATGCTCAGCCCATCCAAAACCACTTCCCCTACAAAGCTTCAGTATGTTAGCAGCAGTTTTGTGAATAACTAGCTTAAAGCTTCTGATCAGGCTCAGGTTTTAGACATGAATCCAGAACTGCAAAATTGGAAGTTAATGACATCTTAAGTTATATGGCAAAAGATTCTAGAGATCTCATTTGATATCACCGTGCATAGGTGCTGAGCATATCACTTACAGATAATAAGCAGTAATGACAAAAGGGCATGCAGTGTGAAACAAGGCAGAAAAAAAGAAAGAGCTCCTCTTTATTGAGGCAGAAAGACTGAATGAACCAGAGTTTCAGAGAGCCTGAGACAGATCCAAGAGTCAACTTCTGTTTTCTGGAGCCTCAGAGGGGTTGACTGGAGGACTGTTCTTCCTCACTTGTGAACAGCAGTTTGTAAAATGTCAGAAGTATAAACAGAAAACTACATGAAGACTACCTCCTTTAAATTAAAACCCCTCAAAGTCAGAGATTATTCCAATGAGGAGCTGGGGAATTTACAGTACTGCAGAGAGAGAGGGCACTAGATTTCAGAGAAGACTAGTATATACATACAGGCAATGACATAAAAACACCTCCCAGCAAGTGTCATTCTAGAACAATGCTTGTTCCAACAAAGTATATGAGAAAATGCTTACAAGCCAAAAAGAAAAGGACAGCATTTGAAGAGGTAAAGAAACAAAATAGTTCAATCAGAGGGATCAAGTAAAGACATGTCGCTGGTCTTGCATCTTACTAGACAAGCACAATTTATTTTGAGTCTTCGCACCCTGTGGGGGATCCCTACTGAAATTCCAAGTATTGGAACGTTGTTTGTCGGTTGTTCCATTTTCTGGCAGCAAAGTCTTCATTCCAATACCTACTCTAAACTAGATTAACAGCTGTGAATTCCATCTGTGGAACAGAGGAGCCCAGCCTAAATAGTTAAATAAGCTTCATGAGCCATGTGATTTTGTAACAGGGCTTTATTCTGACCTTGCAGCAGTATAAAACAAATTATGCCCAGAACAACTAAACTTCATCACCTTTTTCCTGAATACAAACTAGAAAGGAATCAGTCTCACATTAGGCATGTTTGTTATTTAAAACAGAGCCATAATCAGTTTCAAACAACTTACCTCCTTTCGTTAGGATAGGGCACATGGAACTAAGCACTGGTTTGTGTCGTGGAAGGATTGGTCAGGTGCCTATGGACAATCCTTATGTGGCTGTCTTAAATGTTAAATGCCTATACAGTTTCAGGAAGATACTTCATATGGTAAGATGTATGACAGATCTGATGAGTGAATTCTCCAACTCTCAAATCCCCCTCACCGTACCCCACCCCAGCAAGTCTTAGCTATGACTAAAAGTTGTATTAGTTCAAATAATGGAATCCTAAACACTCATTTGATAACTTAACCATGGTTATATTCTGCTTGTATTCTGTTTTGGTTAACTAAATGGTTGATTTGTACGATTTCCCACCTCCATTTTCAAATTCTTGCGGTTTTGTCTGTTTACCAGTCCCCAGTCATTGTAATTTCCTTTCCTGCTTCAATGTAAGAAGAAAAATATGATGCCAAAGAGCACAAGGCTCTGAATTATTGAAGCATCCTTCACTTGCTTAGCCAAATATTCAATTCTAATGCAGCTAATGCTGTTTTCAGTTATCCAAGAAATTCTGCTGTTGTATAATCAGAACATGGAATCTTCCTTGATTTTATGAACAGATCACTTGTCCTTAATCTCTGTCAAAAGATTCATTCTGGATAGCGTAAGCTAAAGCAATTCAGTCTCATTCAAATGCTTGAACAGCAGAGAAAAAACATAATGCAAAAACTTTCTCTGACTTTAGCAGCAAAATTATTAGAAAAGTAAAAATTTTAGGGAAGTAATTTTTGCATCTGAGTTATCCCATTCTCAATCTGCTTGGATTCATTGGGTGCAAAGACTTGGAACACGAAACTTCAGACTTTAAGTTTTTTAATTAACTTTTTTATAAACTTTTGACTGATGTACTAAGCAAGTTCACTGTGAATGTACATAAGGCTAACTTTCCTGCTTAGTGTCAGATCCTGGCCCGTTCTTATGTTTACTGGTACATATTTCACATTGCAGATGTTTCCTCAGCTTTTGCATCAGGAAGGCAAAATTATCTGGTGATGAACGAGACATACTTTCAGAGATGGTTTTTAGTTAACTGTTGTTTCAATAAGGTCTTGCTTCTTTTGTGCACGGTAATTTTTTTTCCACAGTAAAGTTTATGTGCATGAAACAAGGTTTTATACTTGGTGCAATACCTGAGACACTCACCAAATTAATCACAACTACAGATTATAGAATTTATCTTTATAATTGAGGAATTTCATTATGAGATTGGAATTTCACTGAGAATGAAGATGATAGGATCAAACACTTAGTTTGGGAAAGACCTAAGCCATAGTTATCCATTTAATTTTAAATTTCTGTCTTTGTACACTATCTGTTACCAATTAAAACTGTGAACAAACTCTTCAAAGTAGTAGAAACTTTATCACATGATCCGATTCAAACTTCACACCATAGAGAAATAATGTAATACAATATTAATGCTCTAAAATTCTTTCTACACCATCTTATGTGCACCTTGTAACATTTGCAAAGAATAAAATACGCTTCTGAACACAGAAACTTTCATTTTACCTCTGTAGTTCAAACTGCCAAGTTTTCAACAACCCTAAATACAATAACACTATGATTAAACTTGTGGAAACACATTTTTCACAAAATTGACAAACACAGACACTCCTATTTAACTTTTATCTAGGAGATAAAATCTCTGGAGAGTCGCTCCAGGAGAAGCACGATAGCACTACGGAGCTAAGTGAATGCAGATGTCTTGTCTGCATTCCTTAAGAGATGAGGTTGTACTGCAGCGTGCTCCATATATGGCTTCAGTAATGCTTAGAACGCATTGAGTATCAACTGTCTTCTTGGAAGTACCTTGCACTGTGATTAGCGATCTCTCCTGTGTCCATACATCAGTGTGGTCAACTATCCTAATCTTTGGTTTTACAGAACAGAGAAATTGCATCTTTAACTAAACTAGAAGGGCCTTTGAGTTTCTCGAGATTCCAAAGTAGCAAATTTTCACTTCCCAACAGAAACAAAGTCTTAAAGGAATGGATGTCACCAACTGCTGTTACCTATATTTCTTAAGACAACAGAATCACCTAAAACATATTGCATACAAGGAAGCGATAGTTAAAGGTCAAAAAAAAGGACAAATTGAAACTGCTAAGGTTTATCCAGCTCAATTAACTCACTGTTCCAGAAAGTTCAGACAGGCTTCCAGGAGCGACCAACTATAAAAATGAAAAAATCCTAACTGAAATGAAGGATGGGGTCCTATGCTATCACAAGAGTATCAATTCCTACTGTCAAACCTTCAACTTGCTTCTAAAATAAGTACCAGCAAAACTTTTTAGCTTTTACTCATTACAGACAGTATCGATTTGGAATTATTGTAGTTATACTCTACCCTGACTGACTCAAAGATGTGTTTTACAACTGAAAGGTGAACACAATTTTAGTGAATTATACACAAGATCTAACCTGTTCACCGTGCTAATATTATTTTTACTGATATGTTAACACTAGCTAGATGATATATTCTTCATTAAAAGAAAAAATGATGTATACCTATTGGATGAATTTCTTCTAAGGTTATTTCTTCTAGTCTCCTGATGATTGCTCTGCTATATAGGTTAATGTTTAATGTGTAATTTGTCTTATCCATGTTACTTTGTACTTCTCATACATAGAACTACTTGGATAAAACTTGCCCAGTGGGCTGCTCAGTCCACAATACAAATAACGATAATTGATTCACAATCTCTCCCATTACATAGGTTGACTATTAATGATTAAGCCATTTATGGGATGCAGTTTCACAAGCTACAGATGAGAAAAGGAAACACCAAGAATGATATTCAACCTTTGCTTTTATGGTGGTTTTCTTCATAGCACCACTCAGGGAGTGGTCCAGTATCTCTTATATCACCTCCATGACCCCTCTCTCACAAGACGCTTTCTGGACTGTCGGAGTTATATTGTTGCTTAACAACTGCAAGTTTTGCCTGACATTATGGTTATCAGATTTGGGCTGAAGTGCCTTCAGAAAGACAGCTTCTTGTACGGTTTTGCCTTTGAGAAAACTGAGGTCGCATGTAGAAAAGAAATCTTTAATAAGAAAATTGAACTATAAAGTATGATACATTGCTACAAGGCAAATAGAGAACCAGTGACCTTAACTGTGCAGCTGCAGTTGGTATCTATTGGTAGAGGCCATAAAGGGACATAGAAAGTTTTTCTGGAGTTATGTGCCTAAGTCATTCTTAACAAAACAGTCAGGGTTAGTGACTAGCCCTTGGGTTTTTTTTGGAAAAGCCAAGAAGATGCTCGTACCTTCTGCTTCTGAGGCTGAGTAATCATTTTGCACTAAGCAGTCAATAGATAAAATGTTAAATCAACCCTTGGAAGTAGAGTGAACAAGGTTCCCCTCCAAATCAAATAGCTGTTGTAGTGACTAGATTAATCTTTCTCTGATTTCTTCTTTCTGGTTCAACATTTTGAATTCTTCCCCATCGCAAAATTTAGCAAAATAGGGTAGAGAATTTTGGCCTGTTACAAATAATGAAATAGTTACATTATTTGTCAAGAAATTAAGAATTGTGTGTTAAATCTATTCAGCATTTCAAAAGCAGGACTAGGTGAGGGCCACATTTCCCTGTTTTCTGAATTTGATTTTTCAGCACAGTGGTTATCTGACACATTTCGTAAGAACTCATTGCAGGTATATGTTAGACAGCCTCACAGCACAATTACTTCTTTCTGCCATGTAGAGGATGTTTTAGTCCTCCTTTATATGGAGTTTAATGGTATTAAAGTACAGATAATGTTTAGATGGAGACAGTTCTGTAAACACACAAACCAGTACTTCACTGATGCAAACACTGAGGACTTCAGACGTTTTTAGTGCTTGAGCAGATGTTTTGAACATTGCTATCTTTGATAGTAATTTAGCCACCCAAATTGAAGTCTTTCTTTGGGCTCATAACTGTTCAGTGGATCTGGACCTCATTATCATGATTAAGAGCCTTCCAGCAGTCAAAAATGCGTTATGACATTGGAGCACTTTCCTATACTCAAATAGACATTGCTTTTCCCTTCTGTGAATCCTGTATTCTGCACTGTATCATGCTTCTACCCTCTGTAACAAGGAATACAGAAGGATTAGCTGAGACACTCGCTAGCTAGCCATTCCTTTTTTCTGATCTTCATGATCCTTCCCTTTCCTGCCATCACCAGAGCAAAACCAAATTTGCATATCCTAGTGTTAGAGAATAGTATCAGTTTTAAATGGCACTATCTTTCTAAGAATAGAAAGCTATTAATTCTTTTTTATGTGATTTCTACTCTATAGTCCCTCTTGAGATAATTTTCTTTTGCGTATCAACTTCTTCACTGTAGGATACTGCACGTGTGAGGCTTTCAAACTAACAGGAAAGAACTCAGTATTCTCAAGTTTTTCCCCTGTTAATTGGTATTTATCAGTCGTAAGTTAGAAAATATTGTCTCTCTGGCAAGCAAAAAGAGCTCATAAGGCAGAGTCCTCAGTCTTCGCTTATTGATTGCAATAAGATTTGTTCCAGTAGGCTAATTAACGCGTCTTCTCTAATAAATCCACCTGGGAACGAAGGAGCACAGGAACAAGAACAAGAAAGAAAAGCTGCAACTTCTAAGAACTTGGCCATTCTTACACATTGGGAAGAGTGCCTGACCCTGGAATCAGTGTATTTCCTTTAGTGTAAAACATTACTCAGTGAAGAGTTTCTGAAAGTCTGAACCTAAATGTCTTTTTGACTAACAAATATCCCAGTATAACTGAGTAACGTTTCATCGAAGTTACTATTCATCCATTGATAAAACTGATATAAAGGCATGCTAAAAACTGTGTGCACATCTTGGCAAACTGAGAAGTATAGAAATAATTTTAGGAATAGTCACAAAAAAATGGTTAAGAGATGTGGTCTGTGAAAGGCCTCAGATTATCAACATTCTATTTTTTTTGTCTGTTGTTACAGTTCTAATTCTTACCATGCATTTGCGATCATCCACCCCAGCTAAATCCTCCTCAAACTCCTTTCCTACATCAAATTCCATGATGTAGTTTCTAAAAGTGCTTAGCGTTTTAATGATCATGTGATCCCCATTCTGAAGGATTTCTTTGTCAGGTTTTAGCAAGTTTGCTATTTTTCTTACAGCAACATTTACATCTGAAAAAGAAAAAGAATTCTTTTAATCCAGAAAAGTCTACCACAAAAAGAAGCTTGTAGCTCTTGGGAGAAATAAAACGAACAAAGATAAATAAATGTCCAGATCTTTCAGGCCAGCTTTCTCATCAGGAAAAAGTCCATAACCTAACTGTTTTAACTTAAATAAGTTCATGTTTTGATCTTCTGATTATGTAGAATCCTAAATAATACCACTTGTATTTGACAGTTAATAAGGCCTTCAATATTTCCATAGAAATACTAGCACTTCACATCAAATGCAAACACACAAAACTGCATTAAGTACATTATTGTGTCTTTATTACACATAACAATTTTACTCTTTTTCAAATTATGGTTGTATTTTCAAGTTTGAAATCTGCCACTTACCTCTTCAAGCTATGTAGTTTAATCTCTGTTAATGTAAGCTTCAAGATGGTAAAAAGTAGAGGCTGCTTAAGACAAAACAATTTTGCATAAGGCAATTCTTAAAGTGCATTCCTGAGAAAAATATTTCTCACAAAAATGATTTATGACTGTACAAGAAAAAATACAATTCCTATAAATACTAAGATAGGTTGCACTTATCATTTATTAAAGAAACATGAAGGGAACCTTACCCAGTGCTTTCAGATACTCCTCAAAATTGTCATTGCTGACCATTTTCCAGTAACCATTGAAATCTGCAGGCATCCCTACTTCAGATAATTCTCAAAATCAAAGTCTCAGAACAGTGTGTTGATTCTGCACCACACAGCTCACTGCCTTTCTTTGTGGCAAGTTTGAACTCTGGTTTCTTTTATCTCTTTTTTAGACCATGTAGCTACGCAAGTCCTTCTAATCCGATTATTGTTGAAGTGTTGCCTTTAAATCCTTCCACAAGGCCGAACCTCTGAGATTTCTAATGACAGCAGGATGACTTGATTTAAACAGAATGAAACACTCACCTTCCATATAACTTCTGTAAGGGTACTGATTATCTGGGGATCCATTTTAACAATATTACCCTTCATTTTTCCTATATTACCCTTCATTCTTCATGCCGCTCAGGAAAAAAACCCTTTAAAATAGCTTTAGTTTAGGATATTAGCCAAAATTATACAAGTACTTATCTTGTGTGTGTTTTGAGGCAAATCTTTCTTCCTTGAATATGTTCCAGCTACTTTAGGCCGCCTTCTTTTCAGAAAACGATCATACAAAGTCTTTCAGTGAAAACAATTTGTGTCTGGCATTACTTTAACTTGTTCTACGAGCTCCGTAATTCTAGAGAACTACCAGTGGAAGCTGTTTGGTCAACTGCGGGCTCAAAAAGGGCCAGTTAAGTGGAAACATGTATTAAGAAGCAGCAGTTAATTCTGTATATTGATAAATGTTACATCACCACTGAATGCATGCTTTCAGTTAATTTAAGCAACATTGAAATACAGAAGTAGTAGTTTCTAGAGATTCTATGTTCTTTGAAGGTGTCTTCTGTCAAAAATGAGATAGCCTGAATCAGCAGAATAGGCAAACAACATATAAGAGAATGGATTTTTCAGGCTATTAGGGCTCAAATACTGAGATAGCCTCTTAGGTATTTTGATTTATTTTCCACTGTGTATTATGAAATGGTACAGCTGAAGTTCCTCTGGGATATGTTACCTACTCCAGGGCTTTGGCAATTACATTCTCTGGATCAGAGAAGCAAAGACCCACTTTAAACCCACTTTAAATCTGCAGATGAGGACTGTCTGTCATTTGTGAATCTGGAGGCTTAAAAGTGACATGAATAGTGCATGCATTTTTAAGTGCTTGCATGACAGAAAGATTTATTTCCATCTCTTGTACAGACTGCCAAAACACAAAATGTTATTCAGGGTCCTAAAAAGTCAAAGTTTAGCAGTAATATATATTAATATATATATTTATATAAAGAAAAGTTATGGTTTATTTTATTTTGCTGCTTCAGAAGGGTAAGGCATCCTCATGCTAAAACTGTCTGTAGGATTACAGAATTACAATTCAGGAAAGTGCTATGTTTGACCCTTAAGTATTACTGGAGACTAATATTTATTAAGATTTATTTCTTTTTATTTTATTTTTGTATTTATTTTATTTTCACAAAGAAGCTGTTCTTTATATATCTTAAGCTATGCAGCTGAGCATCCAGATTTGCTTAAGCACTACCACACACAAAAACATGAATTTAAAACACCATGTGAATTCAAGAAATTTTGGACTGATGTACTTTGCCCTCATTAACAAGAAACAACTTTCTCAAGAACTTTACATGAAAAAATGCCAGGTCTGTCTACTTCACACACTACAGACATCAGTCATTTAGTGGGTTTACTGTTGCGTTATGCAATTTAAGAGGCTGAAGCAAGTCACCTTCATTCTTCCGCTCACTCTCTTCTGTGTAGATATTATGGTGTGCAATGTAGGATATAACAGAATCTGGTATGAGATATTTTACACTTAATCCTCTGCACAAGGCATAGCGTATCTGTGTTGCACTGATTTCATTCTGAATCCATTCTTTCACCAGAAAGATATTGTGCTGAAATTTAATTAAAAGGTCCGATTCATTGATATACTGAGCAGGATCAGAGCCAGCACGGCTAACACAGACCAAACCAAACTTTTCCAGTATTTCTTTGATGTGTTCCTCCTTCCAGAGATTGGGTGTCTTAAATGTCTGTAGAAAATCAGCCCCACAGAGTAGCTTTAATTCTGGTAAAACTGGAAAGACAAAAGGAAATGAGAGATTTCTGTTCTTGCTTGGTTTTCTAGGAAGTTTATCCTTAAAATTGGTTTGAACTGCATCTTTCTCATCTTTAACTTTTTTTTTTTCTTAATCATTTACCTTTACCCCAGTTTTCTTTCAAAAGCTTGCAAGAAAAATGCAGCTTGGATTTTATGTGTCTAGTCACAGTTACTTTATCACCTACTTCATCATCAGTCACAGTATATCAAATATTATCTGTACAATGTTAAAGGAGAATTATTCCTCCACTCAAGCAAGCCAAAAAAAGGGGAAGAAGCAAATAAAGAAGAAAATTATTTTAGCACAAAGAGTAGACTTGGTTGAACCTGGCTACGACACCCCAGACTGCCCTGCTCGCTTTGCTGAGGCACTGTGGGACCAAGCCCAGCTAGCGAGGCCCCTGCCTGCCCCTGTGTTACCGCATATGGCTCCCAGTCCCTTAGGGAGCAGCTGCCCTACTGCACCCTGGCACACAGACACAAGGTTTGCACATTGTCACATTAGCCAGAGCACAACCTGGAATTCCGTCTGGGTTTGTGCACCTATATCGTCTAAAACATGGCGGACTGTATCTAGTTTAACTACCCTTGCAGGTACAAGAAGCTAGTCAGTTAACCTACTAAGTTTTATTTTATTTTCAGAGAAATTTGACCAAGCAGAATATTATACAGATAATATTTTGTGTCATATGGCCGTGGCATATTCGTTCTAGTACAAAGAGATCTAAAGCCAAATTTGCTTTGGTTTGAATAATGACCAAGAATGATACTTCACTAGTATATTGTTTTTTGTTTTCTCTCAATTTCTTATTTGCTACCCACTGCCTAAGCATCTCTTTCCTCAAAGCCTGTTCTACAGCACTCATCATTGTATCATCTGAGTATTTTACAAACATTGACTAGGAATTTTCACAGCCTTGCATTAATGTCAAATGGAAAGGGGAAGGATGGAGGTATTGTCTCCATTTTACATTTATTTGTGGTTGTGGACCATAAGCGCATCTGTAAGTCTTATACAAACACCTTAAATCAGCAATTCAAAAAATAAGAAACATACCAGTGATGATGCATGAAAAGCATACCTTAAGTGCCTTAAGATGCACTCAGTTTTGCAGAGGTTTAGTATATACCATTGGTTAACTACAGTAAGCATTTCTTCCCTTCTTACACCCCTCACTACATACCTTCTGACCCCTACAACAAAGGCGGCAGGAGTACTGCACTGCACCTTCCTCTGCGCTGAATGCAGCATTACTACAGAAGGAGGACTGTATGGGACAAGGCCATCTTTTCTCATCTTTCTGTTCACAGACTCTACTCTTCGCTTCCAGTTCCCTGTCCTCAGCTGCATGTTTAGACTGTTCCAGTCCCCTGCTTTCCACAGCCTTACCTGGGTTTTATGTCACAGCTTGCTTTTTACTTAACAGCAACCTCCACAATAAAACAGTACTCTGTCCCAAGCTGTACCGGAGCTAAAATTACACCAGAGCTTTTATAGTGTTAATGGGTTTTCTCTGAATGTACATGTACTGCAGTCCTAGGTTAATAGAAGCTAAATTAACAGATTGTAGGCTTTACAAAAAGGCTGTCAATTTTACAAATACATCTCTGCATATCCCCACATCATCTGCGCCAATGAGAAAAATGTGTCTGGCCTTTCAAGGGCACTTTGCTAAATGATGATCTGCAGTTTCCGCTATAGATAATGGTATAAAACCCAAATGGCTTCTGCAATGCCCCATTTTTTTGATTAGAAGAATAGCCTTTACTTCAGGCCATGGTATGTCTGGATCAGGGAAATTTTTGCTTGTTTTTGATTGGTGTAGCTCAGTCAATGATGATGGACAGAAATGAATTGCAATTCTTTGAAGTGTTGTTCAGGGAAAAAAGAGAGGGTAAGCTAAAGGAGAAATAACTATTAACACAAATGAAGTAGCTGGATTTAAGGTCTAATTAAGGGAGACTGCTGTTGGAATATGGCAGGGAAAAGCATTCAAGAGGTGGCAACAAAGTTGTTCATGTAAGGCAACTGAGAGACTTGAAGTGCGCAGGATTCAATTAAAAATGAAATTTAGACAATCAACCATGTCTTGTAAGTAGGAGAAGAAATATTGGATGCGAAGCTATATTTGGTGAATCAAGGAGTTCCTGGACACTGAAAAACAGAGAAAAAGAACTCTGCAGTCTTGTCATTTTCATCTTTGTCCTGAATGACTAGCACCAATACGCTATTCTAAGTTTATTAAAACTGCAATCATTTGTCTATACCTGTCCTCAGTGAACCTTTTTATTTGCAATATATATTAAAGTGACCTGATTATTTCGTATGGAACAAAATCATGAGGTTCAGCACTATGAAAGAAGTCTTACAGTTTAGTAGGCATACATTTAGTAGAAAAATAGTATATTATGGAATTTTGCCACTGCTAAACTCAGCCATCAAGCTGATCTTTGTGAAAGCTTCCATCAGGTGACTGAGCCTTCCTACAAAGTTCACAGAAACCCCCAACTCAACAGATTTCATTGTTGGGAGGATTTTTTTTTTTTTTTTGAGGTGGGGGGGAAAGGGAGGAGGAATTGGGTAACAGTTGCCCGCCGTTAGACAGTTAGTGCTATCCAACATTTATTTAAGAGAAAGGGGAGGGTCTCTATTCTGCTCTGGAGTTGTCAGTAGCACTTGATCATTCCCTATGCCCCATGGCACACCATGCTAGTGACCAAAGGAAGTGGGAAGAAACCATTCTGTTCCTTCTTGGTGGGCCACATGTTTAAAATAGTCAAATCCGTATCACTGCCCATTCAGTCAAAGCACTGAAGGCAGAAAAAGTAAGTAACAACAGGGTACTAGACTTACTCTGTTCAAAGTAACGGATTGCTCTTTGCGGATAACTGCCAGATAGAATAAATAAAAAAAAAATAAATCCAGCCACTATGTACTAGACAGAGAAACCTATTTCTTGCCTATCCTTTTCACCCAGTTTTTGCTATGCCTTTTGTTTTTGACTGTAGAAGAATCCTGTGATGATGAGTGATGAATTCTGAACTAAGAATCTTTATTGGGAAAGACTAGTTTTAACATTTGTTTTCTTGACAATTTTTACATAAAATGCTACAGAGCCTGAAATAACTACAGAAAATAATAGTCAAAATAATTTTTTGTAATGGAAAATTAATATAGTCTTTACTATTTTCACACTAATTTTCCTTAGTGTGGCAATGTGAAATAATCTGACTTGTTGCTTGCCAACAATCATTAACGCCATCAAACACAAGATTCCACTGCAGTCCAAATGCCTTGAGACTTTTTTTTTCCCTACCATCTATAAAGATACAGCAACTCATCTTTTGGAAACTTGTATAACCACGAACAACTTAAATGTATTACTCATGTCCAGGAAGTGCTGCAATACTACAGGAAAAATGTAATGCATCAAAAATCTAGCAGCATCCTAGTAAGCCGTAGGGCTGGGGAATATAATAAAATAGGAAACCCAAACCTGACAATTTCCAGAACCTGACATACTTCTAATGTCAACAGAAGCTTTTCTGTCCAGAAACACAGTAAACACCAATGCAGCAGCAGCATCAGTGTGGTATCCATACACTTTGTCCATTGTCTAACACTAGAATTGCAATTCTAAGTAATCCCTATACTTTTTGATATATTTTATTCATATATTCTATGCTTTGCAAAACCAGCAGGGCCACAACATACATCTCTGACACAGCTAAAGAGATGCTTATAAAACCAAGAAAGAATACAGCTCCCAAAAAAGTCTCCTGTCTATGTGGGAGTTACTACAAAATAACTGCACCAGCAGTCATGCTGGCATTTGGCACAGCTGGTTTTTGGCAGGCAGCTCCAACCCTCAAAACGTACCAGCTACTATGTTCAACTTTTTCATCAATTAGTCTAGTCTGGTAAAGCAGTATTGTTTTCAATGATAAACAAAGAAAGAGTCGCGTTTACAGTTATGAACTAACCTGAGCGTTGGTTAGAAAGGGAATCCTCTGTAGATTTTTCTATGGGCTGTTTGTTTTTCATGAATTCCTTCCTGGACTGGAGCAATCTGAGTGATTCATTGTAATGGTGCCTGCATTTAAAATAAAGGCTTCTGTGTGAGATAATCCTCTCAGAGATGCACAAAGCGATTACCTGGCACTTTCAGATTCAAGAACAATGTCTGCTTTTATGCACTTTGGATTTGAATACAATTTGTTAAGAATTTAGCATATTCATTCTACCATGAGATTAGTATCAATGTAATTAACAATTTGCAGAATTCACAAGCAATCTCCATAATGCCATTCTGGTTTTCAATTCCTTTTTGAAATTCTACCATTATGGCAATAATTAAAACATTGTGGAGGTTTTTGCTTGAAAAATGATTAAATCACACTTCAATCACTAGATTCAATTTCTTTTATTAAATACAACCCCTCACGATGAAGTTTCTGTAATGTGTGCTCAGTTTTCAGGAGTACGCATTCTTGTTCTCTCTCATCTTCTTCTCCACAAAAACACGTTCCCTGAGTTTTCACCTTGTGGTTTTCCCTTTCATTTTAATTAAAAGAATCACAATCCTGAGAAACTAAAAATACACAATTCCCATAAGCTTTTTGACATCTGCTATGCTTCTAATTTTACTGAGTTCAGATCCATGAAGGCAGGCAAGGATCCTTTTGTCAGTTTTTCCAGGTTTCTATGACGTTATTCTTTTGCTGCTGTAGTGGTGCCCCACTGCAATACTGGTACTATTACCTCATAGTAGCGGCCCCTTCTTTGATCATGAGGGCAAGTGCCAATCTTATATCCAATCACCTAAACTCCCGCCCATCCAAATCAGCATAGTCTTGCCTGTTTAGAATAGTGCCTGACTTGCACCATCCTGAGCCATGCTTAGGCATTGCTCATATTGACACAAGCGAAAATAGCTCTAGGAAACAAGCTCATGGTTAAACAGGAGTGGTAGACACAGCGTCAAGCCACTGTTCCACCTCCATCTAGTACATATATAGCCAAAGTGACCCTCAGGTCTTATATAACTGTATCAAAGCAAAGACTGTGAGGTACAAGGTGCAGTCCAAATTCAGTACATAGAGTAAGCCATAGATAACGCTTCGAATGTCTGGCCTAAGGAATGAACTTATAGTTTAGTGATTTAAATGTACACTCTTTGAATCATGCAAATACTTCCAGCCACAGGAAGAAGTTGCGCAAGTGTCAAGAACCTACACCTAGACAGGCTGCATAACTACCTCCAGTAATTTTTGATGCTCAGATAAAGAAACTGCATAGACAAGAGGTAAGGGACATATGGTAGCAGAGAGTAGGCGGCAGCAGCTTGGCCTGTGCCTTCCTGCGTTTCTAATTGTAATCCTGCATTGCTGTAAACAGGCTGATGCTATGCATAGGCAAGTACACTAACTTTGTATCATGGACTGACATTCTTGGGCCATGATTCAAAAATAAGAACTCTTGGCAAAGAGCTCACTGCAGGACTAACGTTACAAATACTGCAAAATCTTAACTGCCAAAAGGTCTGTTCAGCACACGTTTCAAGTGCTGGGGCAAGGAGGGTTAAGTTATTTTAAAGATACACCGAAAAGGACAAACCAATTTGTCAGTTTATCAAGCATTTTCTGAACTGTGTATGAAGCTTTGAATAACTGTATAATTAAATCACAAGCACAATTCAATGAAAGTTGGGTAAGATAGTTCTTTGCCAATTCTAAATTAATTCATAGTATATCTGCACCACAAATCTACATTTCAAAAGGAATGAATGTAGTTCTTTGGTTACTGACAATACTGTTTTCTTGTCTGGGAAGAATATTCGGGAACAGCAGCTAAGTGGGAAATACCTCTATCATGTTTCCTCCTCCTCTCTAAAGAAAGCCTTGGGATAGTCTCCAAAATTTACATACTCACTTAATGTAACAGGCAACTAACAGCACCACCACAAGGGGGATATGAGCTTTGCCGCTTAAAATTCTTTTATGTCATAACTATTTGGGAGCATCTGCAAAATCCACAGATATTGATGAAATATGACATTTTTGTCACACTCAGGTAAAACAAGTAGTGTATGAAAAGGCCATTCATGTGTCTCAGGACACAATGTTCTACTGCAGTCCAGTGTACAATTCAAAATACCGATAAGAAGAGACATTTAGGTACAAAAATGTTTTTTGCCTTTGCCTTGCAATAGGTACTGAAGTTTCCTACCTGAGGGAGCTTATAGCGAAGGCAGCAATTGGTTCTTGGTTCTTTGACCAGGGAAGAATCTATAGATTAACTTTCAACATTTGTGTAGAAGCACAACTCCACAATAAACCATTGCCTGTTTATATGTGGTAAGGATCCAGCCCTAAAGCCACCTCTTTTTTTAATATTCACATGTGACAATTAAAATACAAAATAAAGCCAAAATACCTATATGTGCTATTTCATCAGGATGCTGCTTCCCCATTCAAGGGACAGGGTTCAGCATTAGATTATGGCATTGGTTCAGCTCATTAATATAGGTCATCATTTGGGAAAAAAATGATGTAAGCTAATTTCTCTCCTTAACAGGCATCCATTTTAACATTTTGTGAATTTATTTGTAAAACTAGAGGTTCACTTTCTAGGCAGAAAGGAAGTTTGGCTGTTCATACCACATTGATACTACTTCCCCTGAGCAGAAAATTATACACACAGATTTTATTTACTGTACTTCCTTTTTTTGTAAGTATGTAGGGTATTCTTAAGTATGTTTTTGTAAAGCAACAGGTCTGGTTTTTAATTGCTTTCACATAGAGCCATGAGAGCTTTCTGGGCAGTTGTTGGAAAGCACATTTTAGAGCTTTGAGCTATACAAACAACTGTTTCCAGTTAGAAAGTAACCTAGAAAATGTGGATAGAAATGAAGAATCATTGATAATTATGACAACACATTCACTTTCTTGAAAGGCATGCATAAAGTATTTCACTTTAACAGTATCTATTGACTTCTGTAGCATCTACATTTCCAAAAAGTGGCTAGCACAAGAAGTTTGTGTTTTCATACCTTGCCCCATAATGCATTTATTACCATGACCAACCATATGGGGAAAAGGCACATTTCAAGGTCCTTACATCAAGTTAACAGATTTTGGACAAATTGTTTTATTTTTCCTTCCAACACAAACCCACAGAAAAAACAGTGATTTTGAAGAAAATATCAGCAGTTATGGGCTTGGGTTTAACCTGCCATTAGAGTTAATAAGAAAATTTTTCAAGGATGTGTGAATAGATAAACCTGCAGGCATAATAATGCCACCACAGCTAATCTGGAATAGGGATGCTCCTGAAAAATAGGTTTGTTTGTAAACTCTTACTTTCTGATTAAGATCTCTATATTACCTGCTTAGAGACTTAAAAACAAGAGAAATAACAGGAGATCCAAGAACTTTGCTGCAGAACTCTTTTGGTGACTACAGTTTTGCAAGACCCTTTCTTGGAAGAGGCTTTCCACATGCATCTAACTACTTAAGTGGCACGAGTGCAGTACTGTGGAGGATTGCATAGGTCTGGGGAAAGCCTATCTGCTTTGCATAGGAAAGGAAAGACTCCAGATGGGGAATACTGACTACACAGCCTTTCGGAACAGAAGTGATGTGAATTTTCACTGCTCACAGGTCTAATACTTTATCTCATAGCAGATGCTGCCATAAACAGACATGTTCTGCTTTGCTTTGGTGTTTTACAGGAGCAAGTCCTGTGCATTGATCTGGTAGCCTGACAGGTTTTTGGCAATTAGTAATTTCATAAAGAAAGGAAAAAAAAAATTAATTACCTTAATACTTTTACTGTCTCTGTCCATGTCTCCTGCTCACTCTCCCATGGATCCACTCGAATCCAGTCAGATGTCTCCAGTGCTAGTTTAGCCATGGCTATCCGGTGCTTTGCTGAAACCAAGCCTTTCTTTCCGTAGTCATCATTAACAGGAGACATTATGCCTTCAATCACCCGATACCTTCCTTTTGAAAAAAAGAGAAGAAAAAAAGGAAAATAAATAATCTTCACAGAATCTTGAAAATTTAGGGTGAACAGGACATTGGGAGCTCCTCTAGTCCAACCTCTTCAAAGCACGGTTAACTTCAAAGTTATAAGAGTCTACGAACAACCTGATCTAGGTATTTTTTTTAATACAGAAACAGCAATTTAAAAAACTAAAAAGCAGCCTTCTTGTTCCTCTGGGAAGTGCTCACAATTACTATCAATATGTTTATCCTATTAGATGCTTCAAAAAGGAAAGCTGGATGGACATACAATTTTCAAGCAAGTAGCGATGTTTATAATTTATGATGCAAACTATCAAAATTGCTAGATATAATTAAGTTTTATATTCCAATAAGTACAGCTTTTATACAGCCAGAGCAATGGACAACTTAACTGACCACTGCTTTTTTCTTAAGCAGCTGATGCTTGTTATTTATGAAAATCATTGTGTCTTATCATTGTGTCTTTTCATTGTGTTAAAGCAAGAATTATAGCATATTACTACAGCTGTGATTAATGTGATTCAGACAAATCAGAAGATTCAAGAACAAAGATGGGGCTAATGGAGTCTAAAATAAGACTTACAGCACTACGGTCCAAACATCAGCTTAGCAGCCACTAAAGACCCTTTCTATCTGGCTGATCATGTTAATTAAATTTGAAAATATGGCCATATTTTTATACTCCTGTAACATACTGTAATCATTAACACAACAAGCTCTTTTTCTTAGACTTTGCAGTGCTGGCCTCAAAAAAGGAAACAAACATGTAGCTCTCATTTTAATAAATCAACGGGGAAATAAAGCACTGATATGAGCTGCATCCCTCAAGAAATGGAGAGAGAAAGGGTGTTTCAAATAAACAGAAATGAAACAAAATGATTTCTAATGTAACACATGCATTTTAAATAACTATGATAAATATGATCCTGAAGGGGGAAAAAATCCTCTTCCTTTTTTCCAATTCAATTATTTCAACAAAGAAACTTAAATGCAGTAAGTTCCCTCTATTGCTTTGTAATGAAAATGATACCCATGGGCTCATAATTTCTGATACTGGCACATGACAATTTAATATTCTAAAATGAAAATTTAGTAACTTCACATTTATTTTGATGTAATAGGGTAAAATTTTCAAAAGAACTTAAGCGAGTTGGACTTAAAAAAATAGCATTAAGATTCAATGAGATTTACACGCCTGTCTCCTGTTAAAATGTCAGTCCAAACTATCCTCTGTTTTAAAACACTCTCAGGCAAAATGGTTAATATAGCAAGATAAAATTTTCCAGAAACATGCGAAGATGTGTATATAATGAAATCCATCTCTTGATCTGAAATTGGAAATAATTTCGCTTTATTAATGAACAAAAATTATTCTCTGGTACTTTGATACTATAGAATGATATAACAAGTTCTCATTGAAAGGAAAAGAAATTACAGTTTGAATTCATTAATATGTTATTCTGATGTCGTGGTTTAACCCCAGCCGGCAGCCAGGACCACGCAGCTGCTCGAGCAGTTCTCCCCCTTCCCCTAGATGGGCAGGGAGAAGAGGGAGAGAAGGAGGGAAAAGGGAAAAGAAAAAAAATCTCATGGGTTGAGGTAAAGACAGTTTATTAGAAACAATAACAGAAAAGGAAAATGGCAACAATAGTAACAATAATAGTAATAACACAAGTCACTCTCACTGCCTGGTGAATTGACACCATCTGGAGCAGAGACTGTGGATCCTCCCTCCTGGCTAACCCCATTTCTACACTGAGCATGACATCTATGCTATGGAATATTCCGTTGGCTGTTCCATTGTTGNAACCCCAGCCGGCAGCCAGGACCACGCAGCTGCTCGAGCAGTTCTCCCCCTTCCCCTAGATGGGCAGGGAGAAGAGGGAGAGAAGGAGGGAAAAGGGAAAAGAAAAAAAATCTCATGGGTTGAGGTAAAGACAGTTTATTAGAANAAAAAAAAAATTAATTACCTTAATACTTTTACTGTCTCTGTCCATGTCTCCTGCTCACTCTCCCATGGATCCACTCGAATCCAGTCAGATGTCTCCAGTGCTAGTTTAGCCATGGCTATCCGGTGCTTTGCTGAAACCAAGCCTTTCTTTCCGTAGTCATCATTAACAGGAGACATTATGCCTTCAATCACCCGATACCTTCCTTTTGAAAAAAAGAGAAGAAAAAAAGGAAAATAAATAATCTTCACAGAATCTTGAAAATTTAGGGTGAACAGGACATTGGGAGCTCCTCTAGTCCAACCTCTTCAAAGCACGGTTAACTTCAAAGTTATAAGAGTCTACGAACAACCTGATCTAGGTATTTTTTTTAATACAGAAACAGCAATTTAAAAAACTAAAAAGCAGCCTTCTTGTTCCTCTGGGAAGTGCTCACAATTACTATCAATATGTTTATCCTATTAGATGCTTCAAAAAGGAAAGCTGGATGGACATACAATTTTCAAGCAAGTAGCGATGTTTATAATTTATGATGCAAACTATCAAAATTGCTAGATATAATTAAGTTTTATATTCCAATAAGTACAGCTTTTATACAGCCAGAGCAATGGACAACTTAACTGACCACTGCTTTTTTCTTAAGCAGCTGATGCTTGTTATTTATGAAAATCATTGTGTCTTATCATTGTGTCTTTTCATTGTGTTAAAGCAAGAATTATAGCATATTACTACAGCTGTGATTAATGTGATTCAGACAAATCAGAAGATTCAAGAACAAAGATGGGGCTAATGGAGTCTAAAATAAGACTTACAGCACTACGGTCCAAACATCAGCTTAGCAGCCACTAAAGACCCTTTCTATCTGGCTGATCATGTTAATTAAATTTGAAAATATGGCCATATTTTTATACTCCTGTAACATACTGTAATCATTAACACAACAAGCTCTTTTTCTTAGACTTTGCAGTGCTGGCCTCAAAAAAGGAAACAAACATGTAGCTCTCATTTTAATAAATCAACGGGGAAATAAAGCACTGATATGAGCTGCATCCCTCAAGAAATGGAGAGAGAAAGGGTGTTTCAAATAAACAGAAATGAAACAAAATGATTTCTAATGTAACACATGCATTTTAAATAACTATGATAAATATGATCCTGAAGGGGGAAAAAATCCTCTTCCTTTTTTCCAATTCAATTATTTCAACAAAGAAACTTAAATGCAGTAAGTTCCCTCTATTGCTTTGTAATGAAAATGATACCCATGGGCTCATAATTTCTGATACTGGCACATGACAATTTAATATTCTAAAATGAAAATTTAGTAACTTCACATTTATTTTGATGTAATAGGGTAAAATTTTCAAAAGAACTTAAGCGAGTTGGACTTAAAAAAATAGCATTAAGATTCAATGAGATTTACACGCCTGTCTCCTGTTAAAATGTCAGTCCAAACTATCCTCTGTTTTAAAACACTCTCAGGCAAAATGGTTAATATAGCAAGATAAAATTTTCCAGAAACATGCGAAGATGTGTATATAATGAAATCCATCTCTTGATCTGAAATTGGAAATAATTTCGCTTTATTAATGAACAAAAATTATTCTCTGGTACTTTGATACTATAGAATGATATAACAAGTTCTCATTGAAAGGAAAAGAAATTACAGTTTGAATTCATTAATATGTTATTCTGATGTCGTGGTTTAACCCCAGCCGGCAGCCAGGACCACGCAGCTGCTCGAGCAGTTCTCCCCCTTCCCCTAGATGGGCAGGGAGAAGAGGGAGAGAAGGAGGGAAAAGGGAAAAGAAAAAAAATCTCATGGGTTGAGGTAAAGACAGTTTATTAGAAACAATAACAGAAAAGGAAAATGGCAACAATAGTAACAATAATAGTAATAACACAAGTCACTCTCACTGCCTGGTGAATTGACACCATCTGGAGCAGAGACTGTGGATCCTCCCTCCTGGCTAACCCCATTTCTACACTGAGCATGACATCTATGCTATGGAATATTCCGTTGGCTGTTCCATTGTTGTGTCTATGCTCCTTCTCAGCTGCTATGGGAAGCTGAAAAGAGTCCTTGAAAAGCATCAACATCGCTTAGCAACAACTAAAAAAATACGCATTATTGACATTCCTTTCACAGCAATCACTAAAAAGAAAATTAACTCTTTCTCAGCTGAAACCAGGACACCTTATTAAAAAGTTTTTCTCACACATTAATTTTATTTTTCACATTTCAGTTCCTTTCTTTTCAGTTTCTACAGATATAAATTGTTCCCTTATATTTTAAATAAGTATATTAAATGTAAAAATTAAAGTTATGTGAGATTATGCTAGCCAAAGATGATAGCAACGCTGTCATATCCTTGTGAATTATAAAGATTTCAGTCTCTAGTCTGGCCTAGAACTGCATAAATTGGGTGTGATAAGAACTTCTGATGCTGTATCAGCTTGTTCCAAAGCAGAAATGAAACTAACTGGAAGAGAAAAATCAAGTTGCTAACACTTAAGGTACCGAAAGTCAAATACAATAACTGTTTGAGATGATTCACAACAACTGAGTAACCCAGCACTATGCAAACATGATGCGTAAAAATACAAGCTTTAGCACTCAAAATATAGGAGAGTATTTTATTGCTGGCTCTAAATAACTTGTGTCTTCTTCAGTAACTTAAAAGATCACCTATTCAAATATGCCCCTCAATTTTGGCAGGCAATAATTAAAAGGAAAGGAATTTGAGAGGAAATAATTAAATTCTGCCACCTTGGGTTTTTTTTAAGTTCCACTGCAATTCTCTTCTCTGTCTCATAAATTAATACAGGTAGTTTCAAACCTTCTTTGGTACAGAATTATCTTCAAATTCTATTTCTTTGGAATGCTATTTGTTTTCATCATGAAGTATGTTATTATTGCTTGTCCTAAGTATTTGTAAAAATTCTGCAGGCCCTTAAGTGGCTTTGTTTTTCAAAGCATACCTATCAAAAGCAGCAAAAAAATTCCTCTTGCTATGAATTTATATCCTCTAAGAACTGCTTAAGATAACTGGTAAGAAAACCAAATATAACAAAAGTAATGAGACAAAAAACATCCCTCAAACATGTTAAAGTAGTATTATTAAGGAAAACAAGTATTTAGTATTCTGTTATAAAGGTCACTGTATATTGTCACAAACACTAACACAAATTGTAATGCTGAATGAGTTTATTAATAATAAAGCAAATTTCTCACATGACAATTTCATATAAAATTGTCCGTGTACTTTCGCAGGGCTTTTAAAGATTAATTTCTTCTAGTAGTAAGTCAGGGATTTACTATTAGAAACTATACAAAAAGTAAATAATAACAGTAACTACTATATAAAACCAAATAAAAGAAATACTTCCATACATTTAACTCTCACCCACTACTCATCTTCCTCTCAGTGTCATTGGAAAATCCACAACAGACTGGGAAGCTCTGCAGCTTTATGGTGTTATCCTATCCAGTGAGCAGGAATGACCCCATTGCTGTTGTTCTTTCTGTCATGTCCAGAGCAGGTTACCACAGGACTTTGTGCCTGAGTGATGCTTTATTTCACCCCTTTCCTTTTCCAAGACGCTAAGTATTATGAACTAGTACTGTTTTAGCATAAACAAAGTTTCTAGAACAGTGCCTAAAAAATGTAAGCCTCTTTCACATTTCTATAACAATTGAGAATTAGACACATGCATTTATCCAGCCTGATTCTTTAGAGCAAAGTAACTATCCCAAGGAGTATCTTCTAGATAAGAGTTTAGATTTACAGCACATCACTATAAACAGGCAATACCAATGTTCATTAGTCGTAAGTAACGAAAGTGTCAAAAGATGAGCGACATGGATTCTACAAATGGACCACTCGGTGGATAAAGAACTGGCTGGACGGTTGCACTCAAAGAGTTGCGGTCAACGGCTCAACATCCAAGTGGAGACCAGTGATGAGTGGTGTTCCTCAGGGGTCGGTACTGGGACCTGAACTGTTCAACATCTTTGTTGGCGACATGGACAGTGGGGTCGAGAGCACCCTCAGCAAGTTTGCCAATGATACCAAGCTGTTTGGCGAGATAGACACGCTGGAGGGGAGGGATGCCATCCAGAGGGACCTGGACAGGCTGGAGAGGTGGGCCCAAGCCAACCTCATACAGTTCAACAAGGCCAAGTGCAAGGTCCTACATCTGGGTCGGGGCAATCCCTACATCCGAGTCGGGGCAATCCCTACATCCGAGTCGGGGCTCAGCAGGGAATGGCTGGGGAGCAGCCCTGAGGAGAAGGACCTGGGTGTGCTGATTGATGAGAAGTTCAACATGAGCCAGCAATGTGCAATCACAGCCCAGAAGGCCAACCGCATCCTGGGCTGCATCAAAAGAAGTGTGGCCAGCAGGTCAAAGGAGGTGATTCTGGCCCTCTACTCCACTCTCGTGAGACCCCACCTGGAGTACTGCATCCAGCTCTGGAGTCCCCAACATAAGAAGGACATGGACCTGCTGGAGTGTGTCCAGAGGAGAGCCACGAGGATGATCCGAGGGCTGGAGCACCTCTCCTATGAGGACAGGCTGAGAGAGTTGGGGCTGTTCAGCCTGGAGAAGAGAAGGCTCCGGGGAGATCTTATTGCGGCCTTCCAGTACTTAAAAGGGGGCCTACAGGAGAGCTGGGGAAGGACTTTTTACTAGGGCATGTAGTGATAGGACGAGGGGGAATGGCTTTAAACTGGAAGAGGGCAGGTTTAGATTGAACATTAGGAAGAAGTTTTTCACTTTGAGGGTGGTAAGGCACTGGCACAGGTTGCCCAGAGAGGTTGTTGAAACCCCATCCCTGGAGGTGTTCAAGGCCAGGCTGGACGTGGCCTTGGGCAACCTGGTTTAGTGGGAGGTATCTCTGCCCATGGCAGGGGGGTTGGAACTCGATGATCTTCAAGGTCCCTTCCAACCTAAACTATTCTATGATTCTATGATGCATGTTTCATGCTAAGTTTACTGTGTGGAAGATTTTATGGTTTTATATGACTGTGCAGATGAGCCAACATGCTTATTTTGATGTAGATTGATACCTTCCCTTTAAAATCCAAAGCTTTAAAAGTTTCGCTGATGTAGACTTACATAAAAATATTACAGACAAATGACAATTTCATCTCTAGGTTAAAATGAAACTCCTTATCATTCAGCATTCAGCTCTCCCAATTTATACTTTATAACAGAAGTTAGACTTACTGGTAGTTTCTATGACATCAATTAAATGTGACACCAGCTCAAATATGAAAAATTTCCCTTCCTGCAGATAGGGACATTAGTTTAAATACCATATAGCTCACATCCACACGCAAAAAAAACCCCACCACAATAAAGAACACTCCATCCCAAAAACACACCCAATTCCTTTTCAGCACTGAACAAGACACTAAATTCTACATATTAGTGAATTAATGTGAACAATTGCAGGACACAGGATTGCAAATTTTTGGTTTGGGTTTTGGAAGGTTTCTCCAGGAATAAGCATTTTCTCTGCTTCATTAAGCCTGTTCTAAGGGCATAAAGTTACCTACACATGTAAGATTTAACAAAATGAGTCTGATGAACAGTTTGAACTTTACTGCATAGTACATAAACAACAGCAAATACATAAATAACAAAAATCACTTTGATTTCCGAGGAGTCAGTCCTCCTTTGTGAGGAAAGTGGCAGCTATTTCAAAACATAAAATGATGTAAAACTTGCTATCAGAAGTGAACAATGTTGGAAAATAGCTACAACACAATCTCATGTTCTAACCATCTAAGATGCAACAAGACCTTACATTAATATAAGTTTTCATTTCGTCACTGAAACAACCACTGAAGTATTTAAAATTTTTTTTAATCAGCCTTCTATGTGTGACTACACATACATTAAAATCACACGATAAAATTCTGTATTGAAGTAATAGTAATGGTTTCCCTTGAACCCACAAGAAATCAAGAGTTATTCTCCCAGAACTCTCAGCCTACTAATGCTAGGAAAACAAATACAAGGATTTTTCATTGCTCCGTTTAAACCAAATGTTGATTTTATTTATAGGTTACAATTAACTGGGGTGGAGGGAGGGATATCTAACAACTTTGCTCAGATTAAATATCAAAAGGATATCATCCTATGCCTACCTTCCCCTGACATGTATGTAGAGATCACCAAGCATGAAAAAGGAAAATAGGCAAGACTTTTTTTACTTCATGTTCAGTCACCTTCTGTGAAGGGAATTCAACAGAAGGAAAATCAAAGGGGTAAATAACTCAGCAATCATTGCACTGAAAGTCAACATAAACAACAAATTCATCAAAGCAGTAATGGACAATCTTTTAGGATAGCTCTCCATAGGATGGATGACACTACCTTCACCACTGTAGAGTGCTTGAAAGATGCATTCACTGAATTAGATGAGATGTGTAAAAATCGTAGTGACAGATGCCATACGAGTACTTAGACAAACATAAATCATATCCACCTCGTTGAGTGAACTGCAAGGCCTGAAGATGCAGATTTACCTCTGCAGTCAGACAGCCACTCAAACACATTGAGACTTCAGGAACTCCGCCAACAGCTGAGTAACTGAACCTGCACAATGATCAGTCCTCAAATGCTGAATGATCTTCACACATCACATCTATAAAAAACATTTTGTATCAAGACCTCAAAATATAACTTCAATTCTATAGAGTTCACTGGATTCATACAAAAAGAAGGAAAGGCGGTATCTTGACAGCTATGAAAATTAGTATTTCCTTGAGAAAGGAAGGATAAAACCACCATCTTGAAAGTAACAATGTGAATAATAAAGTATTGTAGCTCTACTCACAGGACACCTCATTCTGAAATTCTCTCATCCAAGCTGACTTTTGCCACGCAACGTGATTGGGAAGCAATGGTTCTCTTCCGAGATGCTACAAAACAGATGACTAGGATTCCAAAGTCAAATACAGGGCATAACCCAAATACCACTGCAAGCAGGGGATACCCACCCCTTATTCCGCAGGGTTTTAGAGTAAGACAACAAAACCTGTGGAATGGAAAGACGCCTACACATCTTCCACTTAGAAAAGCATTCCTTAAATTCAGAAAAAGGTTAGGACCTAAACTGTATGCACTGATAACAGTATTTAGAAAACTGAGTTTTATGTGACAGACGTGTTTTCTTTAGGTATGTGGCATGTCTTGAGATGTCTTAAGATTTATGCTTTTGCTGCTTTGATTTCCACCTCTGCAAAATGCACTCTATAGCTTTAATTCTTTCTGAATGCTAAGCCACACATGCATCCCTCTTCATGCGTCTTTCAAGGGTAAAGCCTAATACAACTAACCAAGTACCGCTCTATTTAAGCAAGCACTGCTGTAAATCTTGTAATGAAAAAAAAACCCTGAAGATTTGTTTCCTTTTCATTTTTTAAGTTTAGTTAATTTTAATTAAGGTCTGTCAATATTTATTGTATATGTAGTGAGTAACTAGTGCTGATATGACCCTATTCCAACCATGTATCTGTATTGCTATACACACTATCAAAACAGTAGGATCAAACCAGGGTTTTTCTGTGTTCTTTTCAAATTCCAGTTATCAGACTTGTTACAGGAAAACAAATTGAAGTCTGCATTTATGCTGACTTGCTGCTGTTACAATCTGTTCCTATCCCTTTCTTGAAAATATCAGTCCATTTTAATTAGATGCAGCCCTTGAACAACACAAACTTCCAAATTCCCAAGGCTGGTTAGTGACTAATTACTCCTTGGACTTCTCAGCTCTGCTGCCCAGCACTGCATCTGACACAACCCACTGATTGTGTCACATTTTTCCCAAGTTTTCATAAGATAGCAGTAACTCATTGTCCTTCACCTCCCCCTTGCATCTGTCTTGTCACGGATAGAAACATCTTGGCTTTCATACCTGCCCCCTTTGCCCTCTATCCCTTTTGGTCTTATATGGGAACTTGGTGATGTAAGTATCTTCCACTGGCAATACCTGGGAAACAAGGTTTTAAATGTCTTACATAGATTGATTCTAGTACTACTTCTTTGGACTTTATGATCAAATGAGGAATACAGTCAAAGAGAAATAAAAGCATCTGGCATTAGGTATTAATAGACTAGAAAGGCATTTGCCACAATCAGTGCAAGTTTCAAGGAAGAATTTTAAAACAAGGGATTGAATCTGAGAAAATTCTAGCTACGTGTGAGGATGTGTAAAGAGTCAAATCCACATGAGTAGAGACAAAATCCAGATAAAGAGAATCATTGACTTAGTCACACGTAGCTATGTCTGTTGTATTTAAAAGACAGCGTGACAAGATTTGTCGACTGATATTAACAGAAAAAGGATGAATTACTTGACATGTGGCAATGAAACTGCAGATATTGCTTAAAGTATCAGAAGCTCAATAAAATTCCCTACTTAAAATAGGCATGTATAAAAAATAAGATTAGACAGCATTTGAAACTGAAGTGGTGTGCAAAAAGCTGGCAGACAGAATTACTGGAGATGTCAGTCAGGACACACATCAGGGATAGTCATGTCATTCCTAACAGTAAAACCTGACTGTGAAGTCAACTCCAGCCAAGCTATTGCACAACTCATCGTTTCTGCCCGATTTGTGATTGAGCAGAAATACTGAAGTAGAGTTACCAACTGGTCCCACATTACCTTCCTACTCCTTGCACACCTGGGCAGCAGAAGCAGTTTTAAAATTACAGTGAGAATAGCCAATACAAATACCTTTTTAACCCTTTATTTCAAGTCCTGTGGGAGCAACAAAATCATTTCACAGTTACAGGACTACAGAGACTTGTAGAGGAAGCCCTCAGAGCCAGTTGTGTAATTCTTTAGCATGAAAGTCAAAGTATTCTCACAGTATACGGCGAACACACAGTTGCTGCTTTTACTGCACAATGGCATCAGTGCGTTACCAGATTCTCTCCCCTCCTCTCCACAATTTGACAGCCAAATTCCTTTTACTATTATTTTCTGTTCAGATTCCTAGTGAACCACCTCTGTGGGAACTTCTCTGTCAGGCTCCAGTAAACTACGATTCCCTTCCAACCTCTTCCATAAAAATATGTGTGTATTTTAGCTGCCAGATGGAAAAAAAAATAAAAGCCTCAGCAACTAAGTAGTTGATCAAGCTTAGAGTTCAATGCTTCTCAGTAGCTTTTCTGATTCTTGCTTAAGTTCCTGATGTTACCCACCCTTCTCCTTTGCTGCCAAAACTTTCTAGCCTGCTGACATCTAGCTTTTCTGATCTCCTTGATGATGAAATTATTTTGCTTGGGGAGATAACTTGTACCTCTTATTGAAGATGGCTAATGAATAATTAACATTTCATCTTTTCTCCAGTTTCACCCAGCTGTCAAAACTGCTAACTGTATCACTTCATCATATTAAAACACAATGTATCATAAAAACATGAAATTTGAACATAAATGTTTCTTCTCAGTTTCAAAATTGTTAAGCGTACTCTTTCACAAGGCTCAGTCCGTTCCATTAATATGATCCTAAAACTGCTGATAAAACCTTCGCTTTATTTGCATGAACATTCATTATGATACTTGTTTATGTACCGAGCCAAAGGAAGAGGTAATGCTAGACTTTCTATTTTGAATATGCCATGAAAACCTCACATTGAACGATCAATAAAGAAAATTAAAATTAAGCCAGCTCTAAAGTGACAGCTTATCTATAGCAAGTATTAAAAATCTTTCTTACTTTTCACAGTGAACCACCATGTGTGGGATCCTAACAACACCTTACTGACCTGTTTGGTGCAGGTGATCTCTAGCCAGCTCAAATAAACGCATGTGCATGTTTGTGATGGGGTTAAAGGAGCCACAAGCTAGAAGAATGAGAGGTATCCTGCTCTTCATTCTGACATCAAAACATTAAAACTCCACCCTAAAGGAAAAAAAAAATAAAATAAAAGACAAACTTGACAAAAAAACAGTCTGCCCATTGTTCCTCAAACTAAAAGGAGCACTATTTTCAGAACTGTGTATTCTTCGAACACTAGTAAAGAATCAGAAGATTCTTTAGACGATACTCTGTATCATCACAGCACACAGGAAGTACTAGCGCAGAAACACGTGTTCTTTGCTATTAATTAGGAGAGCATCAACAAATCCTGTTTCCCCACGTACAGAGATGGCGAGAAAGTATTTCTAGACATTCATATTGTCATTATTATCAAAAACTGTCAGTTTTTTAACATGTTTTTTATTTTTAACCTGCTTTTGTCAGAAAACAAGGTTTTGTTCTGTCTTTCCATCAACCCCCTATTAATAACTTTGGAACCTTTAGGCCTGCTACAAAAGCGTATTTTTTTTAAAATAAGTTTTTATAATGGACCTTTGGAACATATGACAAAACCCCATATGCAACACCCAAACCTACAGGTCTGACTTCCTTAGAGGTGGGCAGGCAGCAGCTGGTGGCCAGTCAGCCGGCACCTTCTTCCAGCCAGATTATCAGCAATCGCCCGTATAGTTTCTTTGTTGGATGGCAGAGCAAGTGGTGGTGGATCCACGACAGGGAACAGCAGGGAGGAGAAACTATAGCTGTTACAGGAAAACACTGGGGACATTAAAAAGCTATGAATAGAGTGAATGGGTGGGAAGCAATGCTGGTAGGAGCCTTGCAGGTGTATTTACAAACAACCCTTCTATAATTTAATTAAAATGTTTGTCATCTCAATAAAAATGCAGCAGAAATCAGTTTAAGTTAGCCACTGTCCTTGGAGCTACCTATTTGCATAGCTCTTTTTACCACTGATCCAGAATACGTCCAGCATGATAAAAACAGTCGTGTCCCACATATGTATCTGTGAATCTGATATTTAGATGGGGCTCTTCTTTTCCTAGGATTTGAAATCTCTACAATGCTCACACCCATATTTCATACATACAGCATTCTCTTTCCTTCCCCTGGTCTCCAGCTCTATCCATCAAGTGTAACAGTCTTCCTGCAGAAGACACTTGCATCCCAAACTTCAGAAGCCACTCTTGGGTTAACAGACCCAATCTGGTACTGATTCTGTGCTCTGTTTAACCAAATCCTATTCGCCATCTGCAGTGTACCAAAGCAATGCAGCTCAGAGCATAACTCTCACTGTTCCAAGTCCTTATATTCCCTTATATTTTTTCCCTTTTCTTACTTAGAAAAAATTAACAATAATGGTTAAATCAATATCAAGTTGATGTTTTACATCTGCCAACTCAGTTCATTTACAGAGGATTTATAACTCTGAAGACTAGGACTGTACCATTTAACAGTATTCAGTGCACCTAGCAACAAGTTTTAATATTTTCACTTGTGATATGTTGGCAGTTTGCAAACTTTTTATACAGAAAATTTTTGAAGCATATGTGCTATCTGTGCTTTGACCATCTACTACTGAATATACATATTAAGATTCTTTTTTATACTGTTTTCATTTCACTTTACCCATTTCTCATATCTCCCATCACACTAAGGGAGATATACCAGGGGAGAAAAGACTCACTAGCTGTAGAGCCATTGAAAGTTAGCAACAATTTTATGGTCTACAATTGTGGCAGCTGTAGTAAGCACATTCAACAGCACTCTCTCTCTTTACTGTGATTTACTATCCCTTTATAGACACTAACAAACTCATACATGAAAATTGTATGCAAACTTTACAGGTTGTTTGTTCAGAAAAATCAAACTCAAGGTGTTCTTCTGTTCAATATCAGCAATTCTGTAAATGTATTTTCATTGTGTGGGGAAAGGTCTTTTTGCCTTGAAACAGGTAGCAAAACATTAGTATCTGTGATTAACTGAAAAAGAAATCATTGCTAGAACATATCAGTGTTCTCCTATAGTCCCAGCTTTTTGCTAGATAGATTCTGTTGGCACAGATTAGCCAATGCTGAACTCTCAATGATAAATCAATTAATTCCAGACTAAGAATTTCCTAGAATCAGAAACTTTTTACTGTGATAACTACAATGATGTTGCTCAGCATCCAGCCCTGCAATCAGGCTTATTACAATCTTATATGACAACATAAAATCAATGACATGGTCACATAACTTTACCCAATTGCCAAGCCGTATCAGTCAGCATCAGTATCAGTCAGAGTAAGACTCAAACAAATACGTGTTCAGGGAGAAAAACACATACCCATTCTTCCCTATTACATGTACCAACAGCAGCTCTAGCTCTTACATCTGCTAGTTGATGGCTCTGGTATCCTCTCCTCTGTTCTGATGAAGTGTAGTTTTCCTTTGCCCTTTTTTTCTTTTCTTTGCCATCTTAAAAGTCATAAACTGAATGATTTATTTTGTTTTTTAAAAGAAGCATTTAATTCTATAGACTTCTCTGTTTCTCACCTGAAACAGACGTGTTGGATGGTCTGATTGCAGCTCTTACTCATTTATACCTTGGAGACTCTAGGGAAAGCCTTCAACTTGTAATTCTTAATGATAACCATTATCTTAATGATAAGACGGTACTGCTAATGGAAACTCAAAAACTAAACCAAAACAACAACAACAAAAAAGACAAAAAGAAAAAGGAAAAATTCAAACCAAGAATGTACTAATAGTAAACATGTAGCAAAGAGGAATTTCAGAAGATGGTTTTATACATATATACCCCCCATATATATAAAATATCTATATAAATAAATAAAAATCAAAATATCAGCATTTTTATTCCTATTATCCCTTATACAGTGTATCCTAAACTTATTCAACAGGTATAGTACAACTTTTAAGATTTCAAACAAAACTTTCTGTTTCAGCTGCTATCTTGGCTGCTATTAATTAACTACAGTTTAAAATCTTTAGACCACCACCCAAAATAACAGAAAAAAAAGAGAGTTAACTGATTTTTCAGCTAAGCTCTTCTGAGAAATCAAATAGAGGAGAAAACTTTAAACACAGAATTTTAAGCAGAGGAGAAAGCCTCTTGACCTTATGTGAGGCAGCGGCAGCCACACTTCCTTTAAGTGCTACAGCATCCCAGTGTTCCTACAATTATAGGCTTCTACAAATGTTCAGTTCAAAGTCATATGCATTTTACCTACACACATGAAGCAGACTGTCCTTAACTAGTTTCACCAACTGAATACAAACTACAAACAAGTAGATGACTGTGCTGTTATCAGGCATTTATGGAGTATGCACATTGTGCTAGGGAAATAAATTTCTATTTCATGTGTTCCACAAAAATAAGCCATTTAAGCCAGTCCTGAATACTTCAGTAAGTTTTATCTCTTGCCAAATGGCCTACAGACCAAGAAAGCAGTAGTTTCTGCATGAATTTAAATATGGTCATACCAATTTGCACCTATTAGTTGCTATATGTTTGCAAAAAGTCACTCAAGTGTAACATCAATAATATACTTTGTTAAATAAATAATCTGTGATTAATTTGTCCTAGCAGTTGTCCCTACACAATGCATATTCCACTAATGGCATCCCAGAAGACATGTGTTTTCTCCTATTGCTGCTCCCAAGTCTAGCTAAAATATGAAGTACTTCTGAAGAAGTTGTGCATGGATAATTCAACTGTTAATCCAGTCTCGTTGCAATGCTGTATAAAGAAATTCCAATAAAGTCAAACATGTATCTTGATCTTCAAATGGAAAGGAGAATGAAAAATGCACAATGCATATAGATTGAGAGGGGAAGAATGGACAGAGCGTGACATCTAAAAGAGGGCTGCAACCAAGAAAGCAAATTTTGTCTCTGGGATTTCCTTGGTACTCAACTTCTAGGAGAGCTGCAATGTAATGATGTTCTCAATCAGCACAAACGGCAATTATTCAGCCCTTCTAGAATTCAGGTCCTTATCTCTGTGCTTCCACTTCCATAACTGTGAAATTAGAACTAACATTCAGCTATTTCAGAGGCTGGACCTGGCTTCACACACACCTTAACTGAAGTGACCAAACCTGGAGATACCTTCTTCATGTCTTCTTCTCCCTCATTCTCCCTATTACATCTGTGACAAAATACTGCTTTTATGTATAAGCTACATACATACAAGTGCTCCATAATCATTAAACGATCATCTCAAGAATCCTTTGAGGGTGATTAATTCTACAAAGGAATCACTTTTGTACTTACAATCACTCTTGCATCAAAATGTTATACCTAGCCAGGAATTGGAAGGAAGAGAAAAATCTAGATATAAACAGGCAGCATTTATTTTGAGGAAATTCCAATACTGGTATCACCCCTATTTCAATAAACATAATATATGCATTACAAGGAATAATGCATTGTTATGCATATGCAATTTTACAACCTTTTCTGTCCTACCCAACAAGACTGTACCTTCCCAGTATATTTAGGCATTGATTAAGCACAGGCTCCAGAGAAGGAATGCAACCAAAATTTCCAAGAACAGGCACTTTGTTTCACATCATTTTCTCAGCATTCCCTTATTGATTTTATAAAACGGTATTGTCAACTAATCAGATTTGTTATAGGAAAAAACCCAACCATTTTCTTTTACAGTCTCTCTCTCTTGTTAGTACTAATCAGTAATTTTTATACGTTGGTGCTAAAAGAGACAAACCCCCCTACTTCTTCATTTACTGCAACTGCCAAACTCTTATTCAAGAAGCAGAAATAGTAAATTGTATGGTAACACTTTATATTGATTAGGTATTCACTACCTGGCAAAACAGTTTCAAATCCTCAGTTTCTTGAGAGAAGGGGCAGAAAATCATTGAAATGTTACATTTGTACTGAGGCTCTCCCACCCCTGCAGAACTACTGTACCTCTGAACTATCTTCATATGATTGAAGTGATTTGCTGCTGCCTTGCTTGAAACCGGCAAGTTTTTAGCAGAGTCTGCTCTGCTAGTCGAGTGTTTGCTGCATTGGTTCCATGGCTATGTGTGCACCCCAACGGATCAAATCAAATTCAAAGCACCTGAAATCCCACTGGCAAAAAACCTGTATTTCAGAATTCTAAAGAAAATGCTTATAGTGTGTTAGTGAAAAAAGTTTGTTAAAGCAATAGACACAGATGCCAATTGAGCTATGAAAGCATTTTTTGATTGATGCAATTAATATTTTTAATAATTGCCTATGATATTTCTACAGCAAGACTGCACCTTCTACTTTCAAGTAGTTTAAAAGCATTTGGCAGAAACCTTGGGAATAAGTCAGTTAACATCACTATTATCAAGCAGTACTAGTAAGATTCATATGTTTATTTTAAAAGTATAGTAATTGACTTAATTTTTTAAATGTAATTCTGGTTTTAAAAAGAAACAACCACGTTTGATTTTTGCATGAAGAAAAGTCAGTAAACGCTATAAATACATCTCCTGTTAGTTCAGCTTTCCTCCTGATATGACAGACACTGCCTTTTGTTGTACTTCTTATTAGTAAAAGATAACACATCTTTTGTCACCTTTGCTGTCGGTCTTCAAAATTCATAAATAATGGAAGCAAGAGAAAGCACAGCTCTGACCAGAGACTGTGACAGTTTGCTGCTTTGGAACATTATAGGTATTGCTTTTAATGATGAAAGAGATGACTTAAAGAATAAGGTTTGAAGGAGACAAGTTACAGTATG
>VUYV01000177.1:1670594-1737378 GCA_008711295.1 Anarhynchus alexandrinus | reverse complement strand
TGTGAAAATGGCCCAAAGCACCACAACAAATATTGTCTGTAGTAATGAATAAGGTTCTGCTTTAGAAGATCAGCTTAATTCTGGGGTACGCGCCATTTTTTCTTCAGCTTTGTCCAGGCAGCAATTTTCCCAGCAAATGGTAGTGACGAAAAAGCTATCCCCGGACAAGTTCCCTCACAGAAAACTGCAATATGCCTGTGGCCCAAATTCCAAGCGCCTTGGTAGCTAACAGATAAAGCAGCCTCAGCAGAACGGTGTCTTCCTTTCCTGAGATTAGAACCCTTCAAGTCACAGCACAATACTTCACTCTTGCAATTTCTTTATTTCAGGCTGTATCAGTGGGGAAATTCCCTTTCACAGAAGAGCCAAGACCTCTTAATGAGTTACACCTCTGAAATCAACTTAAATATGATTTACACTTGTTTTGTCCTTTTAATGATTTTTTTCTTCCAAATAAAAGATAGTTCTCTGTTTTTAATTTTCACTCACAACTGTTTCTGCTCCATTGCTAAAAAGAAACTGCAGTTGAAAGGCACTAAACAAGAAAATTCACCATAGAAAGTGTACATGGACAAAGCATGAAAAATATAAACAATAAAATGACCACAGGACTCATATATTCTGAAATACATGCTAAAATTGAATCTCTGGTTAATAATGAACATGGTATAGCCTTAAATTCTTTTCAAGTGCTAAAATTTTGAGCAGAATAATTCCTTAGCACAACCTTAAAAAAAAAGGTATTCTCAACACACACAAAACAGTGCCAGTGAATTCAAGTCAACTACAACATATTTTTTAAGTCTTTGAATTGTTGCAGGTTTGTAACTAGAATTACACAGTGGGACACAAATGTGTCTGGTCCCCAGAGTCCAGCCAATAAGATGTCCACAGAGATACTTCTGTGGTAGTATCCTGTAGGATATATTTTTCTTAATATTCTTCACCTGGACCCTCATCCTGCAAAATAATCGTGCTTATAGGCTGCATATTGCCTGAACAGCAATGTAGAATTCAACAACTCAGCAACATGGAATGCAAAAACCACTATTCATGTACATCAACAGTAAACTCCCATATTGTTAACATGCATATATATATGTGTGTGTTTACTAAATATTTTGAGGTTGTCAGATTTATCTGTTGTCTTTATACAGTAACAACTTAAGGACAAACCGCAGCATAATGCTTCTACGTTCTTTCTCTGTATCCTCTGGGAAAATCATGGAATAATCCCCATTTTGTAAAAAAACTATTTCATTCTAACTGCCCATAAAACATTCAGCAATGCTTAGACACAGAGCTCTAGCAGTTTCATCTGGTTACAAAGCCAATGATACTACACTAACCCAGAATATGCAGAAAATAAGTAAAAAAAGGCCAGCTTGACAAACTACACCCATTCAGAGATTGGTGGGTAATGCTGGATCTCAGCATGCATAACACAACAGCAGTCCTTTTCGTAGCATTTCAACAAGGTCAAGAGAATACAATCAGCTCCTGGCATCTTCTTGTATTCACTGCAGTATGATCTTTATAATTACTTATCCAATAATCCCTAGTGATCTCTCAACATCTAACATTTAACTCCTTGCCTATTCCTTGTGCCTATCACACTAATGAATAAGCTTTTTCTTCTTCTACAGTTGCATAAACTATTCTAAGTAACCAATACTCATCCTTCTATTTACATGTACGAGTCAGTCATCCACAAAGAACAGTATATTGATTTCTAGAAAAAGAGGATACATGCAGAACTGCAACCTAGGGTGGCTATTTTTAAACAAACAAACTGCTGACTTAGTGAAAGTACCAACTTGTCTGTCAAAACAAACTCTTACTAAAACTTCAAGAGTTCCTTTTGAGAAGCCATTCAGAGTGATTTTTCTTCTATCAACATCTTCTGCAATTTTCTTACAATTAGCAAAATACATTTAGCAGAACCTAAGGCAAATCTAGTAACAGAAATATAGCTTGCACACAAATGGTAACTATTTAAGTGGTAAAGAAAGCATCTTCAATCACTAAAATCAGTTCTGATAAAGCTGGCTATAAAGATAGAAAACTAATGAAACCCCTAAAAGCACTACTGCAAAACACTCAGATGCAAAATAATCATATATAGCAACCACAGGGTAGTGTGATTCTGAAACAACTACAATGAAATTGTACCTAATTACAACTGCAATTGCATTGCAACTATCACTATAAATAAGTTCTTATAATAACTGAAATAAACATTAATAAACACAGTCATACCATCTTCAAAACTTTGATTGCACCTCCTCTGTTTTTTGGTGGGAGCCAAAAAGCCTGAGACATGTTGGGCATCATGAGAAATCCTGAGACCATCACATGGGATATTGTTTTAGCACGGCAGAGGACCTGGTTTTTACTACTATGAGCAGTTCTGGTTTCAGCTCAAGAAGGGCAGTTCAAATGGTCAACTGAATGGAGCTACCACTATTCAAGAGAGGCAAAAAAATGTCTGGGACTGTTTGGTTTGGAGAGGAGGAGCTTGGGGGAGGCTACAGCCAAGTTTTACAAAACTATGAAGGCACTAGATAAACTGAATGCGAAACTTCTCCCTGCAATACTAGACCTAGGGGGCAGGCAGTGAAAGCAACAAAAAATGTTACAACAGGCGAAAGCATACACTGGGAGGATACGTGCATGTTTGGTGTCCCTAACGAAGCAGCTGTGGCTGGCGGCACGGAATACAGGGGGAAGCAAGTGGCCAGGTTAGTTTCCCTAAATGGCATCTGCTCTCTCCATTGCCTGGGACAGATCGCTGGGCCGGACAGGCCACTAGTCTGGCACAGCGCGGCATTTCTGATGTTTATGAAGATCTCCGTTATGCTTTGTAAGCCTATATGGCTAATGTCTTAGTTTCTTTTTATTGTTAAGAAAAATGCACAATGCTTGGTGGGCAGAGGGGCTTCTACAGCATTTTTTGAGTGGCGCATTGCACTAAACCAACAATATGGGGGAAAAAAATTCAGTTGTGAAGGTGGCTCTTGCCAGTGAGGCAGCCCCCCCTCCTCCCGGGCGAGAGCGCGCTGCTGCAGACAGGGCAGACCGCACGGGTCCACAGCCTCCCCCAGCCAATTCCAGCTGCCACGCCAGGTCAGCACGAGCTACTTACACATTTTATGAATTAAGACCTTAGAAATCATCACTGCAATGAAATCCGATTTGTCTCATTAGCTTATTTTAAAAGGCAGAACCTCAAATAGCTCAAATTCCCCTTTGACAGGACTGTCACCTATTGCGTCCTCAGCCATCTCTGGGATTCTCAAAGGTCTTTTAGATCATCTGAACGCTAATTAGTTTATCATATCTAAGCTAATTTCTAAGATTTGCATTTCTGAAGTTCAAGGCATGAAGCTAATTTACTGCTAGAATCAAACAATGTAACTAGACTTAAGTAGCAAATGATGTCTGAAAACTGAAGGGCTGGCACATACTGTATTGCTTAAAGAAAACAAACATCGGGGTCATTTATAAAACAAACAGCAGCTGTTGCACAAGGGGGGGAGCAACCTCTTAAAGTGAAGCAGCGGAGAAAGATGAGTGAGTTACACAGTGAAAGCCAGGTAGATTAAAAAAAAAATAAAAAAAAATCCTCGTTTCCTTTGACTCTCACTGACACTTGAGTAGGTGTTCTGGGGAAAAAGAAAAAAAAAAAGCTTTAATTTGGTATTTCAAATATATACACACACACATGGTCCTGGATATGTGTTTATCGTGTATTTGACGTGGTGAGCACGACAGACTCCGGTCCCTGAATTTAAGGCCGCGCGCGTGTCCCGCGTTGTCCCAGGACCGGCAGCCGCTGCCCCCGCCCCGGCCCGTGCGGCCGCACTGCGCACCCATCGCCCGCTCCGCACTCGGGCGGCCCCACGTTAGGCTCTCCCCGGCCCTCCCCCTGGGGTACGCGGGCGGGCGTACCCGCGGAGCCCCGGCCCGGTCTTGGTGCTNGCTGCGGCCCGCCCGCCAGCCCCAGCTGCGTGCCGAGGGACGGAGCCCGAGGGAGGGCCTCACCCGGCCTCCTCGCAACCCAGCCGCCGCCAGCCCCCGCGCCGCCTCCCTTCCCTCCCTCCCTCCTTACCGGGGCCGGGCCGGGTCAGCCTCTGCCGGGCCCATGCGGGACAAGCGGGGGTAGCGCTGCGGTTGCGGCGGCGGCCCCCCCCCCCCCACCCCCCGCCTTCCCCGTCCCGTGCCGCTCGCCCTCGGGGCTGGCTCCGCACTGCCACCTGCTCCTGCCAGCGCAGCCTGGGACATCGCCGCTTGTCCTTTGGCAAGCTCTGTTAGGCGTCCTGCTCTTGTTAGAGGGCAGGGAAGCTGATGTTTAAACTCCTTTACTCACCTGAAGGTGACGTTCGAAACTAGAGGCTTCCTGCTGTTGCTTCTACGGTCGGGCTCTGCGGCTGCAGGGTTGTGCTTTCAGGGTGGCGAGGTCGGTTTGCAACCAAAAGGAGTTTGTGAGTTCTTGTGGCTTTCGCAGAGGCTTGGAATAACACAGCTCAGCTGTCTCTGTTTGATGACTAGCCTCATAAAGTGACCTTCTCCATCAGCTATTGAATATTTTGCAAAATGCACGAATACAATAAAATGTGTGTTAAATAGATTCTAGCAAAAAGTGAAGTCCAGAGGGCATTAAGTCATTTTCTTATTTTCTTTAATGTTTTTGGCATGTAAAATCCAGTATAGTGAGATGTTAGAATGTCACCAGCTAGTTCTAGAATCTACCCAAACCCTCCTATTTTTTATAATGTTAAAGGGAAGCACAACTATTCCTCTTGTTTGACATTGTGGTAAAAAATACATAGCATCGTGGGTTGTATTTCCTGTATGAAATGCACATGCAAACGATAAAACTTCACTGCTGCATGACAGCTATGAGCAGTACTTCAGACCTTTGGTTGGCCGTGCCGAAGGCTGGCCAAGGGATGCTTTCAGCATGGTTTTTCAGGTCTGGCTTGTGACTGGGAGCAGGGTATACACTTTTTAGGCATAACTTCAGAAAGTCTGAAATCATAAATTAGACTCCCAAGACAAGGCACAAGCTTAAAAAAAATAGATCCAGATAAGTATATGAAGTATCATGTATTCAGCTTTTAAGTATATATAGTTGGTTTTGAGTCTTTCTCCCTAGTGCGAAATTTCTCACACAAGCAGTGATCCCTGGAAGTGATACTTTAGGATGATAAAAGTGGCAGCGTGGGCAGTGCTGAAATTGTTGTTTGCCTGCGTGTGGCTGTGTATTTCTCCATGACATTTCCTTGCTCTCTCTGGTCCTACCCTGTTGCCATGAAGTTTTCTTTTAGAATACAACTTATAATTTAAGATGTTAGGGAAATACTATTGTTAGTGGTGGGGTGGTTTTTTTCGTCATTTAATATAGGAAAAATGTTGGGCAAAAAGACTACACAAACAATTTCTTACATATAAGCAGCCTAGACTATAGGTGCTCAGGCTTTAACATCCTATGGGATAATATAATGATGAAAAGCCAGATAGGCAGTTTTGGAATTAACTGATGTGTGTGTATAAATAATCTTTCTTATTAAGTAGTCTACAACTTTATAGAAACAATAATTCCCCCAAGTCCCTTTGAGAGAGAAAAGTCCTTTTTAAAAAACTTTATGAAACTGACATCCTTGTGCATAATGGATCATTTATTTTTGCTGACCAGGCTTACTAAACATATAAGGCTTATTCTGAAAAGGAGTAGCTAGAATTAAAACCCCCTCTTTGTAGATTTTGAATTACTGTTATGTGTTTTGGGAATAAACAAGATTCCCTATAAAAGGAAACATTGTGCTTCATTTACAAAGAAGAAAACCAATCCAAAGATTAAATCTTGTGCATCAAGCTTGAAAACTAAGGGTGAGCATCTGAGTTGACACGAATGAATGTGGCCCCACTGATCTCAATGGGAACTGTTCTATGCTAGTTCTGTCCTTTGCCGTTTTTGTTGTAAGCTGTTGTAGTAAGAAGCATTTCTCGTTCGTTGCCTTTAAACATAAGCTATCCATTTCAAATTAGAGTTTTTAAGAAACTATTTAATAAATAAAATGCTTTTTGAACTGAGTTGCATCTAGAATAAGTTGCTAATGATAAGTGGAGCAGTAGGTCTGGTCCTAAACTGTGTTCTCCATTGAGCCCTCTTGAAGTAGATGAAACTGCAAATCGTTTCTGAAGGTGCAGTGATGTAAAAGAGATGATACGGGAAGAGATGAGGATCAGACAAGAAAGTGTGCAAGAGCTGAAGCACTGAGATGCCACACTGCAAGGGAAGAACAAATGACCACAGAAAGTTCCAAGATTATTATGAAAGATGAACTAATTAAAACCTGTCTTCCAGCAATTAAATTAAGACAAAAGTTACCACTGCAAAGTCGTGTAAGGTTCTGACAATTACCTAAAGATAATGGCAATCGCTGGACCAGCTTCTGCCCTTTATCACAGTAGTCTTATTTTCATGGGTTTCAATTCTGGACTAGTTCCAGTGGGGGTTTGGAGCAACAATGCTGTTCTGTTACTCTTCCATTACCGTTAAGTAAAACATGTTAGAATACCCATGTCAAGGTGTAAAACTATGAGTATGAAATTCCAAGCCAAAGTTGTTCCAGATGCTATGAGTCAGTAGCTGTACAAAAATTTGGCATTCACTGTGGTTCTTGAGACACAAAGCTCCCAGGGTCTTACATAAGTTATGCACATCAAGGCTGTAGAATTAGGCCTTGTAATTGTAAAATCTGCCAAAACAGCAGCACGGCAAGTCAGCATAATCTTCTAGTTCTTGGCATCTGGCCTTTACTGATGCATAGTTCAGATCTGAAAAATACTCTGTTGGGAGGAGATTGAGAAGAGAAACATGAGAGGAAGCGTTCATTAACCTTTACCCTCCGTAACAGAAATGGAAAGCATTAGCTTGAAGTCTTGGCTTGGACAATGAGGCGACCATTCACTCAGCTTAATCTATGAAGTAAATACACAAGCTTTTATTTTTAAATTACTTAAATGCTGCAGTTACCATTAGTTTGAACATTAAATCAAATATTACAAATACAGGTGGAAAAGAAAATGTTAACTTCCTGTAAATGAAAATCATTCAGTTGCTTGATTGCTATTAGAATTAAAGGCAAACATTAGCAAACTCGTTATTACTGAAGCGAGCAGTAGAAATCAAAAGGCTAAAATGCAGTACAGAAACAAAGCAAAGCAGGCTCCAGTGTGCTATATTCCTTTGAAGCTGCAGAAGATAAATGAGCAGAGATAGAGACAGGGCACAATACAAAGCTTTATTTGAAAGCTGAGGAAAAGAAAAACCCCAAACTTAAAAGGGCTCAAATAACAATCATAAAACCTTTTAACTTGGCTGCAAGGAAGACTTATCTAGAAGATAAAATACAAACACTGGAAGGCAGATAAATAAAAATTTCTCACTTGTTTTAGGCTCCATGACAGTCAAAGCAGTTTTTTGTCACAGGTGGACAGAATGGAATGTTTGCTTCATTTCTTTCTCTCTTTCATTAGACAGTCTGTCATGCATGCATTTTTCATTGTTTTGGGTTTTTTTTTTTCCTCTCTCTCTCTCCTCAATCCTCCACTGTTCATAAAATTCCATCAATATGTTTCAGTTGTATCTTGGTAGGCATTGTCTCCCATTCATTTTGTCTTTTCCTTTTGGTCATTGGTTTTACTTGCTTGTATTTTGAATTTTAGTGACGTTAAAATAGCTCCTTTTGTTTGTATAATGTTTCAGATAACATTCCATATTATCTTTCAGCAGAGTGGTATTCTTGGTTGATAAAATCTCAGCATGAGGGTTATGTTTGGTAATTTAATGACTCTTAAAAAAATTGTGCAGGGTTGTATCTGGAAGTAACAACAACAACATATATGAAGTCTGAGACAATTTTTGTAAGATCATTTAGAAATAATTTTTTTAATATAAGAAACTTGGCAGTGTTCCTTTCAAGTGGATTTTATAAAAGTATTTGGCTCCTTGCTTTTCATTCTTAAACTCTTTGGGATGTCTGTTGATGGATGTTAGCATGCTACTGTATTCTTCTTCTGTAAGCTACAGAATTTTACCTGCAGGTATTTTTAATAACTGTACTGGAAACCATAGCATCATTTTTGTCAAATGTCAGCTTTCCTATAGCTAAAGCCTCTGCATAATTGGAAGTTTGAGATTTAATAGTTCTGCTGTGCTGAAAGCGGGAGTAATACTGTTATCAAAAGGAAACCATTCCTGTTTTCCTGGTATGGCTCTGTTCAAAATCCAAAAGGACTGAGACAACAAATATCAGTACTTTACTATGTTTCTGTACAGCAAAGTTACTGTGCAGCAAAGGTACTGTTATGTCCCCACTGTGGTACATGGGAAAATCAGCAGAGTTAAAACTTCTCTCAGAGATGCGATGCAATATTGGCACTTGCTGTTCTCTGCGTGTCGATGTGGCTGGACAGACGTCCCTGTGCCGAGTGGGGCAGTGGCCTTGCGAGAGGCAGGGGTGGTAGGGGCACTGCTGGGAGCAGAGCAGGACGTGGGGAGGGCCAAGTCAGCAGAGTCTCTAGAGCAGAAACTCCGGTAGTAAAACCGGTTGTAGTGAGAATACAGTATAAACTTTACATCTGTTTACCAAGAATGAAATTGGATTGAAAAGAAACATTCACGTCTCTACTGATAGATAACAGTAGCTTACTTTGCCTTCTTAGCCCAAACAGAACCTTTCTAACTTTACCCTGGTATACGTGAGAGGAACAACAAAGCTTTGGGCACTAAGATGCTCTTTAAAGTGCAGGGAACAGTCCTGTAATGATTGGAATAATTTTAATTAAATTACTTTTAGTTAAATTATAGCACTAGTCAAAATTATGTATTTGGTATTATGGTGGCATATTTGTTCTGCTAAAGTTTTGACCGTATAATACTTGCTGATGTCTTGCACAGATAGGGCAGAGAGAAAAGAAAAAATGTCTTGTACTGGAAAGCATATGGGTTTTTCATAAAATTGGATATTTGACACAATACCATTCTACAAAGGTACTGAGAGGATTTTGTATTCTTTCAATGCAGACCAAAGACTAATTTCAAAACCTTGAAGGTTTGTTTTGAAACAGAGCTGTCATCTTTTGGGGAGCTCTGTAATTTTTAGAATAGTTTCTTTGTAACTTGGAGTTGTGTAACACAGAAAAATGGGTATAATATGTGGATTTCATTATTGCATATCTGAGAGGAATTGCTGTGAAGGTTCATAATTTCCCCACTCTAAGTAATGGAGGTAATCCAGGCTTCAATTTCTGCAGCCGTAACCGCGCAGGTTAGCTGAAATGCTCAAGTTTGTTGCTATTTTCTGAGAGCAGACTATAGTTACAGTGTTTTTTCCCCATGTGACCTCCTTTTTTCCTCTGCTACCGATCTCAGGAGGAAATTGAGGGGGGTTTTGCCTGCTCATAACTGAACTTAAGGTTCTTACACCAGGATTTTTGTGGGCAAAGTGGTCAGTAGTGTGGGTTTTGTGTTTTGAGGAGGCATTGCAGTGTCACTCTTCCCACAAGAGAATTGCCTCTGTGCACACGTGGTGATGGTGCTCATGCTCTGAGAAAGCTGTGCATTTTCACCAGGCAGTGGAAAGTGTTGCTCAGGCGATGGTCAGCTGCAGCCCCTTAATGTCAGTCAGATGCCTGCCTTTCCTGTGGGGCTGGTGTTGCCATCCTCCTCAAGGACTATTGATGCTCAATATGGTTTTAATTAAAAAAAAAAAAAAAAGTTCATATTTGTACACTTTTTAAAAACACGCTATATTTTACTTTAAAGCATAAAAATTAAATGCGATGTAAATATCACTTTTTACCCATTTTTTAACATGGTTCTCTTTCTTGGTTTTTGTTATCTGTGTCAGCTCGGGGATTTCTCTCTCTCTCAGCCCTCACCATTCTATGTTTTAATGACTTGGCTGGAAGATTATTTAATCTGTTTTATGTAAACTTTAAAATGATATGATGAGGCATAAATATAATGCTCAAAATCTTGATTTCAGTATAATTTAATATAAAGGATCTTTTACAAAGCAGTATTGTGCAGCACAAAGCATCAAGGCTTTCATCCATCTTTATTGTTTCTCATTTAGGCCCAGATCCACACTTACATGCCAGATGGCAACTGCAGAGGAGTTTCAAGTTATAGCTGCAATAGATGAGAAGATAAGTGCCTCTTGAGAAAGGGAAAGCCAGATTGCATATTCCTTTCAATTGCACCTGATGACTTATTGCTAGTCACTAATTGGCTTGTCCGTACACAGGCAATTCAGAATCTGACGGCAGTGCCTAACTTTATCTGTAGCTCTGTTCTTCCTGCAGAGATCATGGGCAAAATAAACCCTTGCAGAGAAGAATATTTTACAAGAAGCTCTGTGGAAAGCAGACCTAAGGGGTTTGATTTTTTTGCCCATTACTGCTGTGTCAAGATTTTTTCCTTCAGGAGAGCCGTAAAACTTTGCATGAGTGTCATTTTTAGTTATTATTGCAAAATAGAGTAGCAGGCTAGCAGTGTGCTAATATTCAGTGGACAATATATGCATATTAATAAAGAGACAGAACACTACATATAAGTAGGGCTTGGTCTATTTTTCATTAAATATATGAATGTTTTAATAGCCCTCTTCCTTTCCCACATATTTTAGGCCTGTGTGGGGCATTTGACAACTTATTTAGACTGCATACAGAGAACCAAGAGAGCCAACTATGAGCAGCATAAAATAACTCAGGAATGAGAAACTGCTGGTTTATTTTCACTACTTAAAAGCCATCAGCAGCTGAAATGTCTCTAGAGCTTTGGAACACTGCTGTTGCTTGCCAGTGTTGTTCATGAAAGACAAAATCTGTGTGTAATAGTACAGCGTATAGCCAACCTTGTTATAAGCCCTTTAAAAGGTGAAGTATCCACTTAGAAAACAGCGTCCCGCATGCAATGAAATGTCAGTAATTTTCCAGCTAATGCAGAGCCTGCATTATCTCCCAAAGTCTTCAATTCAAAGAATTTTCCCTTTTATCATTTTCCCTAGATACGTTTTGCTAAATGCAGTGACAGTTTAACAGTTATGTGCAAACAGAAAAAAAACAGCTTTCTGTCTTACAAATGCATATTAGTTGTCCTGAAGAAAAATCAAGGAAAACCAGGCTGTGTAATTAAGATCTTAATGTGCAGTATCTTTGTTACCCATACATCTGTAATCACAGTCCCAACAAAATAGGTGTGAAAGCGCAACATATCAGGGCTGTAACGCCACATATATAGGTAAAGAGCACATCTTGTTAAATAAACATGAACTAAAGTAAATGACTGGGAATTAATGGTACTTCTCAAAGGTATTCTCAACAAAGAAAGGTGTGAAAGAGTAGAAATATTCTTAAGTACAACAGGACCACATTAAACATCTAGAAAAATGGTTGGAGAGATTCCCAACACTTTAACTGGACTGTGAATTGAGTCCACATTGTATAAGTTACTGTTCCTGTTGAGGACTCCATCAGTAACAGATGAGAAACAATCACAGAGAAGCATCCAATCAAGAATGAAGCTGTTTAACGCTTGGATAGCTGTGCAGTCAAACCAGCAGTCCTCAGGGAAATGAAATTTAGACATCGCAAGTGTGTTAGAAGTCAATGAATGTAGATTCCTAAAAATCCTGGGTCAGGTCTTTTCAGTGTTGTGGTTTTTTTTTTCTCTGCACAGGATCCAAATCTAAACAATAACGGGGTACTTGCAGCAGTCCCACTGCTGTAGCTGAGCCAATAGCTTGCAGCTGACAAGACTTTAAATCCTTTCATCTATGTGAAGGAATTACCTTGCTCATCAGCAACCACAGGTGGGTGACAAACAGCACTTATTTAACAGAATGCAGCAGGTCTGTTTTGTTGGTTGATAGCAGTGGTAAAAGGTTATTTATCCAAATGAACACACAGGGTATCTGTAGGTAGCCCCAAAATAGAATTTAACAAAAGTGTTGGGTTGTGTATACCTTGAACTTGCAAGTGTGAGTTATTGCTGTGATAGTGTGGCCCTTTGAATTGGGTTTTTGAAAATGTGTGCTTGAATAAGGACTTTGAAAAGTAATCATCATGGTGGTTTCTATCATAGCTTTGGCAAAACTGTGAGGCAGTTTAATGAAATGCCTCTCAAGATATGGCTGCATGTTGGTGGATAAAAATGTTTGCAGTACCCTTTGTCATCTTGCAAAATAAGGGGTACTTTGTAGTCTGTAGCATTCCTTAAACCCTCTGAGGGAAAATTATTAACTGCAAATTAAGGGAAGAAGGTTTGTTATGATTTGAAGTGAACACATTAAGAGGCTAAAACCAAAGAATCAGGATGGCTGGCTGGGGAGGCAGCAGGAATTACGGTAAGCTTGCCAAGAGATGTTTGAAATTATAGTGTACTGTAGTTATCTGACAATAAACACTTTCTAATAATAATGATAAAGCAATAACACATTCTGTAACTGAAATACCTTAAATGCTAAATTGAATATTATCATTTGTTTAGCATATGTTCTAACATGATATATGTCAGTCTGTATATATTATAAGATAGTGTAACAGATAAAATTATTTGATAGAAACAAGCTTCCAGCAAATTTTACTGATAGAATCAAAATGATAAAGCGTTCATTAATTATTTCTTAATCTTTCTCTACCCCAGTGACCAGAAGCAACCCAAGGTGAAGCTCAGGACAAGCAAATTTGGAATAAGTAAGTGAAATCAGTAAGACTTCCTATAGTCCATAATCATCCACTGATCTATCACTGTGTTGGAGGGAAGGGGAGTGTCTTATAAGAACTGGATAACTGGCTAAGAAACTTAACATTTATGATTCTATAGAACAGGATAAAAGCAACTGATGTCTTACTTCAGGGCATTACTGTTTTACTTCTGAAGCATTAGGCATTGGTTATAGTTAGAGGAAATTCAAAGGCACCATTGGGCCAATAGTGCAGTTATGGCAAAGTGATATGAATAGTTTTTATGTGAATTTATTGCTATGAAAGATGCTGGTTTCACTGACATACTGTAGGCTGACTTTACCTTTAGACATACACCTTCCAAAGATGAAAAATTAGTTTGGTTACTGTATAGCTAAATGATAATTTTTCCCAATGGAGAAAAACTACTGTTCTCTTCCCTTAAGATTAAATGTAATTTTTTGAAAATTTTAGAGATTGTTTTCTGCAGTCTGTTTTTTGTTCCCAGCTAATACTAACTGAATTCAGTGGGGTTATGTAACCTAAATCAGTAAGTTTGAAACTACCAAGGCTGATTCATCTTGGTTAGGATTGTTTGGAGAGAACAGAGGTGATGGAGATGCTTATTTTTTGGTGAGATGGGACATCCTATATTTGTGAATAAAGACTCCCTGTGTCCCCCTCCCCTCTGCCCCCCACCTCGAGTTGGCGATGGTGTGAGGTACCAGGTCTGCATGGAACAGTGGGGACTTTCTTATGTTTATTTTTCTGACACAGAGATATTTGTACGTATGAGTAACATTAATTTTCTCTGTGGCTTTTTTTTTTTAACTTGATGTTTTAAATACTCTCACCACTGTTTTTATTTGTTAACATGCCATGTTAATACACACATATCTCTGTAAATACAGCAGTGGCTAATTCCATTTTGGAGGTCAGGCCTGTTACAGGAGGTGCTGTTTTTCCAGATAAAGGTTCAAGGTGCTTTTCAATGAATCGCTGCTCTAATAAATCATTTTGTATATATACTAGCATATACAAGTTAGGATATTAATTTCCATGCAGTGCCTGTCATGAATATGTAGTTTAAAAAACCTGAGATGAATAAAGCATATGGCCTTTACATTTCAAGACCATATCTGTAATTCACTGTACATTCATGCTGATACACAGACAAAGGTGAATTAATTCCAGACAAAAATGCATCAATGCTCTATTGAATAGTCAATTATTAAACACATAATGGAATCTGTGGTTATCAAGGCATGCTCAGAATGTGCATAGGATGCATCATTTGCACCAGAATGGAATGGAATCAGTCTATTTCTAAAAAATCCAGGCAAAATTATATTAACATGGGATTAAAATGAGTTATTGCTTCTGCTGTACAATGAATGGGCTTACTTTACTTCATTTATCCTCTCAAGGGGCTAATTTCAGAGTCTTATTATGTGTACAAGCGTAGAAAAATAGGAGTAAACAACATTATTTTCATTGCCCTCAAGAAATAATCTATCTAACTTTCAATGTTCCATTTTGTGGAGAATAATGTTTTTGGGAGCTATGCATGAAGGTAAATGTTACAATGCAAATGTCCTGGCAGCTGTTCTCATAGCAGTTTGGTTGAATAAAATGAAGAAAAAAGCGAGTAAGTTATTGCTGAATAATGAGAAAAATCTCATGAATGTCACCAGCATGAGGTTTTAAATATTGTTAATTCACCTAAATCTATAGTAATATAGATAGTATAGTATAGTATAGTTTTATTCAGGAAAAAGAAGTGTTTGAAAATTGACTGGGAAAGCATTGTCAACAAACTATAAACATTATTCAGGCTGTGGCTGTTTATTGTTTTACTGCAATTATATACCATGATTAATGCATTGGATCATTGATCTAATGCATATTTTTGATTAACATTAGGCAAACTGCAGATTTATTGCAATATGCGTAAATACACCACTTAAATTGACAAAGAGGTCTGTCAGGCTGGCTCTATCACTTCAAGTGGGTTTTAGGAGAACTTTACTCTCAGTTGCATTAGATGTAATTATGGGTATAGTTATTGAGCTATTACTGTATATATTTTCATGGTTTATAAAAAAAATTATATTTCCTGATCTGTGACTTTCAAAAATACTTTTTACTATAATTTTTTGCAGTATAAGTAATTATAATTATTTGCACGCTCCAATAAAAATTGCAAAATCTCTCCTTAGCGAGATTCAACAGGTTGCTGTTAGTCTATTTTCCAAACTGACCTGGACAGTATGTGAGATGAAACTCAGTTATTACTGGCATCTTGTGTATATTAAACAGTAAATATATGTGACGGAAGGCTTAATATGTATAAATCGGTATATCCAACGAAAAGAAAAAAGCAGAAGTTTGTGTAACTCTGTAAGATATTGCAAGAATTTCTTAGCTAATGAGATTGCAGTTGATTGATCTGTGTGAAAGTAGAGGAATTCAGAGGCAGAAGTTCAGAAGTGGAGACTGTCCATACATTGCTGTCTGAGATATCTGTTATTTTAGAAATTTCTCCTAGAATTTGAATGTGAAAATCAGTTCTTTGTTCTGCAATCTGTAACTCATTAGGGTATTCTTGTAAACATGCTGACCTTCACTGCATGATTGTTGTTTTGTAAAAGATGCTTAAGTACAGAATGATTTATATGGTATGTGCAAAGAACTATCTTAGCTGAGTGACTTGATACGTAAGAAGAGAAGGAAAGTTTGCAAAAGAGGTGGGATAACGTGTCATCATTTCTGCATAAGATGTTTAAATGCATCTCCAGGCAGATAATGCAGGTGGGAGTTTTTACTGCAGTGAAACACGCAAAGAGAATGTCGTGATTGTGTAAAAGCTGGTGTATCATGTTTCTTTTCATGATATGAAATACTTAAATCACACTTAGCTGTTTAAAACAGCTATCTGAAATAGCTTGATATTTTGTGATAACTTCTTGAAGTTAACTTAAATGGAGTAGACTTTAACAAAAACTTGGCAAATGAGTGTAGTTAAAATTACCAGTCCAAATCCTCAACATAAAACGTGCCATTAAATCCTAACCCCCAATGCATCAGTTCTAACAAAGCTCTGAGAAGAAATATCTTTGTTGCTAACGATTCGTTCCACTGGGGATTCTATAACTGAGACCTCCAAGTGGGAACCCACCATTAATAGTAATGAACTTCAAGCACCTGTAGTCAAGACATTTGCTATAGCTGTCGGTAAACTAGGCTTCCACTGATGAGCCCATTTATTCTTATGCTCCAGTCATTGATCAAGCAACTTCTGATGCCGTTTTATGAGTATCTTGTTGATACCACAGCAGATGTAATGGCCTGCTATTATGATTCATGCTGTTACTTCTATTGACCTTTCAGTAATGTTTTGTTCTTCCCAAAGAAGAGGATATTTTGTTAGCTATGGGGCCTTTATGATTAATGATGTGATCAGAGTACAGTGAGAACTGTCTGGAATATCAAACTATGTTGGCATGAAGGAGGGGCTCCTTTATGTCATGAGTTTTTTTGCTCATCTTTTTGTAGCTTCGGGTATAAACCTCAGAATAAGTCCGCATCTGCCTAGTTTTACTTCAGGCAATGATTGTCTCTTACATTAAAAGCCATACAGGAGCGGGATATTGTTCCAAAAGCTTTCTCACGGATATTCTATCATGTCTTCTGAAAAAAAAGATGCAGTTCCACTCACAAATTCATTAAGGCCTGGAGAAGGTCCTGAGGTAGCTCAGATGTTTGGGAGCAGTGTGTCCTCATGTCAGCCTCAGCTTTGGTACGTCTGTTTAGGGGGGAGAGGAAGATGTGACCAGTTACTGCTCTCCAACTCTGTGTGAAATCTGCGCGGGTTTTTTTTATTACCTATTTGGGTCTTGGCAAAGGTGGGTATTTGAGTTCTGCCCCGAACAAAACTTTGTTTCCAGGAGACCAAGAGAGTCTGAAAAGATACCTTGGTATCCCCTGTATAAACAGTGCAGTATTCCAACATAGTGGCTCCAGTGACTAAGGACAACTCTTCTTCCTCCTTAGCTCAAGTCTTGTTTTGCTTCCAACTTGCCCAAGTCTTTCCACTTAGCTTTAGGTTTTTGCCTATCCACGTTACCTGTATACTTCTTTCCAGGTTCACTTTCCGCCTGCTCTGTGGAGCAATTTTACTGTTTCCTCTAATTACTGCTTATGCTAATCTATGAAATCTTTATAATAAGAAAACTCCTCCAAACATGCAATCATAATGACATGTGGATTTTTAATGTAGCAAGACAGACATGAAAATCAGGATTTGCATTCTTGGTTTGTCAAAATTATAAGATAAGGCTTGTGTAATTTAGTAGCTGTTTTAGCAGCAGGAGAAGGAAATTCAGCCTGCTTAGATTAGAAAAGGAGAGAAGAGGAAAAAGGAACAATTCTGCTGCAAATATATGTGATGTATAGAGCAGACCAGTTAGCTTGTTTCTTTCTCCCCCTTAGACATCTGTAATACAAATAAACAAACAAAAAACCAAACCAGCAATTCCATTTGTCCCAGCATCCCCTGAGCTTTCCCAGGCTGCAGTATCTTTACCTCAGCACAGCTTCAATCCTGTTGTTGGTTCTACCTGACTAACCCTTCTACGTGAGGGCCATGTCTGCCTCTCTGGATCCTGGTGCCTCCATGGTCACAATTGCATAATGCATAAGAGTGGTGTGACATTACTGTAGTGTTATTTCGTCGTGCTGCTAATGTTACAGAGAAAGAAGAAATGAATGTACTAAAATAGCTGTTCGTCTTTCTTCAGTCCTATCCAGACTTTTCTGCAAACATTTGTTTGAGACTCATGAGTATGGCAAATAGATTTTGACTTTTGTTAAAGCTATGGTAAATCTGCGCCCGTCGTGCACTGCTGAATTTTGCTATTTCATTCCTTCCTGTTTTCAGTTTCTCTGCATTCCTCCCGGTAGTAGTATTTGTCAGTAGCAAAGTGTGACACCAGCACAGAGCCCTTAGAATTGCATAGGCGAACAACTTCAGTGCCGGCTGCAGGACTGTTAGTCTTTTGGAATCTAATACTGTAAACCCCAGTGGAAATGATGACAGATTTCTTTGTAAGATAAAAGTTATGAACCTTCAAGGTAAAGCATGGCATTGAATAAAGAACTAGTTAAAAATAAGATTGCAATTATGCACAAGAGGAGCAGTGTCTCTTTGGAGGAAATATTTCTTGCATATGCAAAAAGGTTAGAACTTTTGTGTCTCTAACCTCTAATTTTTGTTTATGTATACAATGCAGACAGTCAAACAAGTACAAAAAGAGCTGGCCTCTTTCACAGGGGAAAGAAAATTGGAATAAAACAGTGATAAAGAGGAGGGGAAAGAGACCCCAAAACTTTAATGTATGTCAACATTGAAATGCAGTGAGTGAGTTCAACAGTGCCATATTTAGAACAACTCAATTTCTTTGCAATTTGCGGGAAATGGCACAGTGAAGTGAACAGGATTGAAGAAGATAAAGTATGCCTGATGTTCTCACAAAGATAATGGGCTTTACTTAAAAGAAGTCTTAAACTCCAACAAAGTACTCAGAAAAAAAATAAAAAATGAATAGCTAGGGAATGTAATACCTGATTTAAATCTTTTCATATCTAAAATAAAGCATCTTAAGCCAAGAACAGTTCAACCATCTATGGATATGATATTCCTAGAAACAGGTATATTAAAGGAGGGCTAGGTTAAAGGGAGCATAATTAACATTTAATTTATTCTTCTCAAGAGTTTCCTGAACCCTACATAGTAATGCTGAATTGCGAGCTAGGCAATAAAGGACTCCTCTTGTAAAGTTTTCTGCAGTGAGGATGCAGGTGCTCGTTATCTCTGAAATTACTTTATGGAACTGAATTCACATTTCCTACTAATTTGGCTTTCTTTAAACATGAATAATTTGAATCAAAGCAATAGTAGGAAAGGTGGGGGTTTTTGCCAAGGCTTGCAATTCAGTGAGGTTAATGACAGTGGTACTGCTTTGTTCAAGAAATGAATTTGCCCTTAAGTTAGAATAAGGATCTTCAAAAGAGATGCTTCAAAAGACCTAGGTAACTTTTCTTGCTATCAATCACTGGCACTTGTTACAGAGGAACTGATGATCTTTAAAATGTTTATTAACTTAACATTCGCATCAGGTAAGGATATACTGTCTGCATTTTAGAGAGGAAAAAATGGATACAGATTCTTAAAACTGTTTAGGTAGATAACCCCAAAGTAATCTATAGCGTCTGGATAGCTTTTGAAGGCCTGGGTTCTGTAAGTTGGCCGAGGTAAAACAGGAAATTTGTGAAATAATAGAAATCCAAATTTGCATCTCAGGCCAACACTCTGGGCAATGGACCACCTTTGCCCTGCGGAACTCCTATGGCTATCGAGTAGCAGACTTCTCTGTGTGAAGATGACATTCNGTAGTCATGAGGAATGATTTTTTTTTTTTTAATTGCATCTATGAAAGAGGCTGTGTCGGTATGGGTTTAGAAGCAAGAAGGAATGCAAGAAAATATAATGCAACAATTTTAAAATGTGGCTGCCCTGGCCTTGCCAAAGGAAGGGTTAAAATAGTTTTTGACTAACAGATACAGAATTGAAGGACGTAACACAATAATTGATTCATGCCAGTCCTTTTAGCAGTAGTAACAGGCAATGAAATGTTGGGTCTATACCATTCAATATTCATCCCTAAGCTGTGAAGTGTGCAATACCTAAAATTAATATCGAAAAAGGAGGTAAACTATGAAAACTTAAAGCAACTGATACCATAATTAGTAGGAAATTATACCAAGCATTTGTAGGATGAAGTTTATTGGTAGCTACTTTCTACACATGTATGCTTCTGCAACCTTATATACTACCTACCAGACTGAATTGTCTAAAAAAAAAAAAGTAATTTGGTTCATATACCTGCAAGTGAGAATGAAAGAAAACCCACCAAAAAAAAAAATCAAATACTATAAATGCCTCTTTGTAGAGTCTGTAATGGAATATATGTGTAACTTTGTTAAAATTATACATCAGTAAAATCCTTTTTAGCATTGAAATTGTGCCAGTAGTGCAACTTATATGGAAGGTCCAGTGAGTGATCATTTGCTCCTCCGATACACTTAGTGGATTAGCATGGAAAGTACTGTATAGTTTGATTTTGATACATTTAGAATAGAATTCTCTTTAGCAATATTTTAGATGAAACATTGGCACCACTAATAAGAAATCCATACAATTGTTACAAAAAGCCCATAACTGAAGAAAATATGAAGTGGGGAAAAGGTAGATTTCACGCACTGGAGAACAGAACAATAATAAGCTGCTTCAGAGAGAAGACTGAATTAGTGATAAACGCAGGCCTGCAAAAATGCATTTGCTTTGTAAGGAGGTGATTGTTATATATGGCATTATCCTCCAGTTCAACATACAATAGAAAAGCACATGGCTAACCTTCGCATTGTGGGTTGCTGTGTTAGCTTCTGTGGGGCTTTGCCTGTTATGGATGTGCTTTGGTATGCCAAAATGAAGTCCCATATGGGTTATTTATGTGCTGTTCCCTGATCCAGTTCTAGTGTTTGCATGTGAAAGTACATGATACTAAAAGTTAGGTAAAACTACTCTTGCCCAAGTGAGCAGGAGAAACATAATGATCCCGTTTTGTTGTCATAGGTTGGCATTTCATGTAGATACTCATGCAATTCAGTGTAAGTACCAGAGCTGGTCTTATTGTATGTTCAATGTTAATAGTATGGAAAAGGATGGTAAAGTGAGAGGACAAGTTTAATTTGCCCTGAAAATAGAGAAAGGTCCTAAGATACCACCAAACTTGGTGGTATCTTAGGACCTTTCTTAGATACTGTGGGGTTTTTTGATGTGTGGTCTTTCACCATTTCTTCCCAGATCTGCTGTCACCAGCCATTTTCTTACACAACAGTCACAAATGTACTTCTTCCCATATCATAAATTTCAACAGGCAAATAATATGTTGTGCTTCTCATAAACGTGCATGACCATTCTGCTAACAACTTCATATACAGCTGACATTGAAAAGTCCCTGTTCCCATACCAAAATGTTGTTGTAAGTGGCACAGTCCTGCCATAGGGGATGCAGATATATTTGTCTCTTCCCTTTTGAGATGATTAATATAATTTTCCTCTCAGAATCTGGAAAGCTGGAATCTGTTTACTCTTCTGCCTTATTCATCCAGATTCTCACTGACGTTTACAAATACAGGTATCCAAAACAATTTAACAAGCTGCGTCATTTAGGGAAATTGTTCCCACCTCTTTCCTGTGCATCCAGTCATTTTCAATTGGAAATTGCCCTTTTTTACCATTTGTGTTTTACTGTTGCATCTTGCTGAATGTTTGGCTGTTACAAAAACTGCATGAAAACAAGTAGCTCGACAAGCTGGGATCAGATGCTGAATTAAGGAAAACGCACACAGCAGAGTTCCCAGTGCTGTACTGGCATTTTGTCTGATCTTAGATTCAACTGAAAATCTTGTGCTTTAGTCTTGAAGCTTTTGCAAGGTATTTCAAAGGCCATCCCTCAGCAATCTGCTGTAACAGCTGTGATAAAGACAGCGAAGGACCTTTTTGTAGCAGTTGTTCTACAAGATGAAGAGGCAAAGTGTAATTATGCTTAAAGTCTGCTGCAGGATTTCTAGCTCAGAATTTCTTCACAGCATAATGTTTGGATCAAGTTATTTCTCATTGAAAATGTTCAGATTACCCTAACTGAGAAATGTCCCAAAACCTAGGGAAGCCTGTCATATGCTGACCTGTACTTTTTAATAATCTATGTGAAATTAATATACTAGGAATTTAAAGGTATTAGATTCCTACAAAGATAGATGTAAAAATTACCTATTTTAATTCTAATAAAATTACTATGTTTAGTCACATTTCTCCATTCTAAATTTTGGAGGTATTATTAGAACCAGTTCTTTCTCTAAAGTTGAAAGTAATACTCTTTGGTCTGTTCTGAGCCATGGGAACTCATATTACTGCTCATTGCTCGTAAGGAGGATGGACTTCACATCTGTAAAATATTTTGTCTTCTGCACATAAGAGTTTAAGACTCAGCTTGGCTTTTGGGACCTTTGTTAAGATATTTTCCATGCTCATAGTTTGAAAATATATTTTTCTTGATTTCCTCACACATCAGTATGCCTACCCCTGTCTCCCCGAGAATTGTGCTCTGAGACTAAATTCCTTCTGATACAGAAGGGATAAAGAAGAAGCAAACAAGACAGTCTCACAAATACATAATGAGGTGGCCTACAAAAGTGAACAGCCCACATTGGAAAATACAAGAAATGTTCCAGCTGTACTCCAAAAAACGTGGCAAATGTCACACTCACTGTATGCTGTTCCCAGGTCCATAATACAGTTGAGGAAGTTCATGTTACCTCAGTGGCACCAGTATATTGTTGCATCTTTGCTCCTTGATATGGAGGAGCCAGAGTCCGTGCTAGTCACTGAGTTAATTGGGGTTCGTGGCTGATTGGCATTGCCACAGTGGCTCAGACCATTGGAACATGTCAGCAAATCTGATCTTTCATGTCTCTGATATCAGAATGAATCTGGCACAATCTCACCTGTATGAAGTTATCCTGGTACCTCTGAAACCAGAAACTGTTATTTGTTTGGATATTGAGTGGTTTTCATTAGTATTGACTGTACAGCTTCTGCTTTTTTAGGGGAATAAGAAATATTAACAATAAGCTGTATAGTTTAATGTACACATCTCTTAGAGATACTGAAATACTGCTAAATCAAAACCTACAGCATTTAGATTTTAAAAGGTTAAATGAATTTCACTCAAACAGGTTATGTGTTCAGAAGTGAAACTTGCTTCCCCATTGAAGCCTGGGTGTTGCTTACAGCCTCTGTAGCTGCGCAGCCTGCTGCCCACACTCGCTCCGTGGCCGTGGTCTTGCCTGTCCTTCCATCCCATCTCATCATTCTCATGTGCTCAGGCCAGGGGCACAGGTCACCAGGCCAGCACAACTGCTCTGTCTTCCACCCTTGCTGTGTAGAAGCCCCGGCTTTAATTTGCACTTTGTATGTGCCACCTGTGCTATGCCAGGAAGAATTTTTCTCTCTGAACAGCTGGTGGTAGAGAACACAGTTCCACTTAATGTGAGATCAGGCATTCGTTTGCTGCTTTTCACTATGTTGTGTCAAAAATACTTTGAATGAAACGAGTCCCTAGGAATAGGATATCTCGTCGGGCCTTCTGGTTAGCTTGGTTAGCTGGGAAGAGGGGTGTGCTACATGCAGAAATATGAGCTGTACAAGGTCTGGCAGTTGGAATGGAAGAGAATTTATTTTGCTGTGATGGATGATTGGTGTCTCAGATTCAGATCTGCTTTTAGGTTATGTTAGGAATTATCTTTGCGTTCCATGTTTCACCCACATTATGAAATCCTACATTGCTCTCTCTTTCCTTTAAATCATTATGCATGCCTGTCTTTCTATCACTAGTATGATTTTCTTTAATTATAACATTAAAACTTTATTTTTATATGATGTTATTAATTATTTAATACTTTTACATAATGATGAGATAAGAAGCATTACCAGAGAGACTGTAATGCTGAGCTCTAACAGCTACTCATATAATAAACCTGGGGCTGGGTAGGATGGTGGAGCACTCGAGAACTTAAGTTGCGCAGCCTAAAGAGACCTAAGTCATCTGTCGGGGTCCTAGTCCCCTCCAGATCTGAGGGACTGCACTGGAGTTGGCTATGAAATTCTCGTGCCTTAAGGCAGGGAAACAGATCCCTGTTGCTATTCGTACCAGAACCCAAACACCTACAGAACACAGTGGAAATTTCCTTTCTTTGAGAACTGGGTCAGAAAAATTCTTATACTCTGAGACAATGCAAGAAGCAAGGTTTGACACAGAAAACGTACTCAAGTTAGAAATGGAAATGAAGGTACTTAGCCACGAAATAGTCTCTGGAGCTATAACAAACCCAGAAATAGATGCCTTTATTTTTATATCACTAAGTAACTCATGCCTCATGTTCTTCTTGGTAATTGTCAAGGATTTCTATAACTCCTGGTTCCTCTGACAGAAAAAAGTTGAAGACCAGATGGGACTGATGGATGCCATCTTCCAAATCACACAGTATAATTCAGCAATAGGAGCTAAATAGTGATAGCCTGTAAATAGGTGGTTTGTCTCAACTGGAAAATGGTGGTTTCACAATACCTGTCTCTGCTGGATAACACTTAAAAATTAATCCACTTGCACTCTAGATTATTTTTTTTTAATGTGGAAGTGGAGGAAGGTAATATGAAAAGCTGGCAGGACAGATCACTGAATTTCGTATAGCTGCATTTAATAAGGGTGAGTAAGAGAGACTTTGAATTTCTGTTTGATTACTGTGTCATCACTGTTCCCTCAGTGTGGGTACAGCAGGATGAGTCCTGCTCCAAATCTTGGTGGCTCTAAAGATCCTTAAGGGAGCTCTTCCTTTCCAGCAGTATATATTTCAACTTTTCATGCTGGCTTGCCTTGGAATTCTCCCCAAAATGTGCAGGATTTCATCTTCTTTTCAGCATGCAGGCTTTTCCCCTCACCTCAAGAAAATCCCCACTTGTTTCCCATTTGAAGAAAATTTAAAAAAAAAAAAAAAAGGCAAAAAAGAAAAAAAAAAGCACAGCTAGTCATCCATGACAATAAAGTCTTCTGCAAACACTGCCTTTTGTGTGATAATTAGAAAAGCAGAGAATTTATTTAATGACTAATTGCTTAGATTTATTTAGTTTTTGATATAAGGGAGTTTCAGAATGAGGGAATTTGCATTTCATGTGAGGGAGTGAATGAAAGAACACCAGCAATGCAGCTTGAAGTTCAGGTCAACCAAACCCTTCCTTATTATTGAAGTGTTGAAACTGCCTTGTATACACCAGGAGAGGGAGCCCAGCAAATAGAGCCGAAGTTAACCTGTTTCTCAAAATCATACAGAAGACTACAGAGTTAAAAATTCCATTTTCTGTCTGTGTCAGTATATTTACAGCATGAAACCGGTAGCAAAATGTTTCTTTTTGATGTTCCATAGGAGTTTGTTAGTGAGCTGATCAGAAAGGATAATTTTCTTATTTCACATGTTGACTTCCTATTAGAGACCTGAGAGAATGGTTAATAAAAAAGCAATCTGTTTTAATGCTGCAGGGGCTTTACAAGAGAAGGGTGTGCTCTACGTGGATTTGTAGGCCTTCTCCTGGCACAATCGTGTTTCATTGTTTTGATCAAGTCACCACTTTACAGGGTACACATATGTCGTGATTTTCTAACTGGAAATATGTCAGACAGGACTGAAGGATCTGTGACTGGTGTGTTCATAAAGGTCAAATTGTTCTCATTAGAGAGGAGATAACTGTGTTCAAAACTGCTCATTATTTTACTGGAAAGGTTTGATTGTTTCAGGTGTTTCTGGAGCAGTCCTTCTTGCAACTAATGGGTATAAGTGTGCCACTTGGTAGGAATACTAGCTTCCCCCGCTCCCCTGCCACACTATTTGAAGTGCAATAAATTAACTTCTAATTTCAGAGTGCTCTCAGACTTCAAATTTTGCTTTGTATGTGTGCCAAGCTGGTACTAGAACAACTTATCCGAACCAATATGGAAAACGCTAGATACACTGGTAAAACATTTAAAAGCTTTTTAATATTTCTATTTATTTAATTATAAAAGTTGGTGGCTTTATATGAAACAGCAGTATGTCAGGTCTTATTCTCATAATGTACACTCACAAATCACTAGTAGACTTATGTTGTAACTTCCAGAGATATAAAGTGACCAGAACTCACACCACAAATTAAAAAAGCCTTGCTTTAAAATTTCTTGCCTTTGAGCCTGTGAGATGTATAGCTTCTGTTGGGGTCAGATACAGCCATAGAAGCTTTTTGTTGTAGTATCAACAGCCTGAACAGATTATCGTTATAGATTAAGCCTTGTTAGTTAGGCACATGAAAAATGAGTGGAAGTGATGGTGGAAATAAGTGCTGTTACATTCTTCAAATGATGCAGCATATTTAACATTAATTCCTTCAGGAAATAATCTATTTACGCTTTTTTGTGGCTGTTTATTTAAAAGGAACTAGTATCCTTGTGCCTTATAGCTGTCTTTGTGTTTTGTGTTGTCTCATACTATGCGTGTTAGGGGGACAGAAGAGTGTCACATGAATGTGTGTGTAAGACTAGGTTGTTTGTTAAATCTGTCAGCATGCAGGAAAATTTTTGTATGCAGAGCAAAATAGAATAACTGCAAACTAGATAGATCTATATTTTTAGCTTCCTTTCAGACAACTACTATTTTAAGGTATGTAATTTCTTTGGAGACAGAACAAAAAAACCACTGGATGTTAATATAGGGAATTGAAAATGAGAAGGTGTGAAGGTCGCCATGTACAGTTTCACATTATGTTTAAAACAGCTATTGAAAGGGCGTAGCTCTGTTCTCCTTCAGGTCTAGTGATTGTGTGATCCTTTGGTGAGGTTTATCACTTAGTTGCTCCAAAGGACAAATAATGGGGGCTGGGGGGAGAGGGAAGTGATTTCCATCAGATCAATAAAATTATGTGATTCACTGAACCCTGACTACCTGTTTACAAGACCAGTGCAAGGAGGGAAATGGGAAGCTGCAGATGGCAATATGTGCATGGAAGGATGTAGGGATGGAAATGGACCGCTATTTTGGCAACTGGCTTGCAACATGAAACTATGCCTGCAGTGGAGGGAGTCTCGAAGGAAATGAAGCTGTGAGTTCAAATAAAGTAGAAAAAATGGTTGGAGAAGGAGGATAGAGAAAATAGAAGGACACTGATTTTTTTGAAGAACCCATGTACAGAGCAGTAGACGAAAAGATTTCTAGATGATAAGACTTGAGTGGAAGAAGTGATAATCAGTCTGTAGCTCCTGTATTTGCTCAACCTAGATGACCGAGACCTTTCCAGTCACATAATGCAGCTGCAGTTGCCCAGTTTCTTCATCTAGAGCACAAGCATGTTTGGCCTTTAGGTCTAAACCCAAAGAATTCTCAAGAGTATTGAGGAAACTGAGGTTAAGAAACACACATAGTTGTGGTTTTCTTTCATGCACATGCATGCCTTTCTTTAATGAAGAAGAGGTCAGCTCTAAACTTTAGTCTGTTGCCGTTCTTTCACGTCTCAAAAATGTGAATGTAAAGAATGCCTATCAAGAGTGCACTGATAAGTGTAAGCCTCAGGAATGGGAGTGCCTGTAGGCTCCTCAAGCCGGTAGCCTATGAGTCCTGATGCTGTGAAGATGTAACAGCTAAAAAGCCTGTGCCAAGCGAATGTTGGAGAGGCCAAGAAAAGAATCAATACTGTAGTCAATGCAATCCAAGTAAACCTAACAGTTAAGAATTCAACTTGTAATACTCAGAACATCAGTATTTTGCAGGGTCAGCAGGTGGAAGCTTAATCAGACCTGTGACATTGTCCTATACCTTATCAGACCTTTGGTTTGCTGTGCAGGCTGGCATATGACAGGGGGAGGGCAGGGCCCACCTTAGCTCTCCGTCTGTCTTAGAGGTTTTTCATTGCTGTCTGACTGCGGCAACAGTAAGATACTGCTTTGTCAATCTATAGCTCCTCCCTTGCCTTTTTTTGGGGTAAATTCAGGTAGAAATACAGAGACAAGGATATACAAGGTACAAATAAAGGAATATCTTTGCAGTTTTAGTGGTTTATCTTGCGTGTCTGTGCAAGGATATAAAATAATGTTACTAGATTACTGAGAGAGGATTTTACCACCTTATTTTGCAGATCCAAAGTACTCGAAAGTTCAGATACTCAAAGCAAATTTATGACATGTTGTTGGCTGTCTCAATGACTGTTCTCTCTGCCCATCTTTTCTTGATTCATACTGTACAGCAAACGCAAATCATGTCACTTGAAATTTTTAGGCAGAGATTACATTTGGGTAGATGGGGAGGACTAGACAGTACTGAGGTTGAGGTGGTATTGGAAGGTGCATCAAGGAGACAAAGGAGATATTTGTGCCTGAATGGACTTGAATGAAAATAAAAAAAACCAAACATGTTTTTGAGTGGGACTGGAACAGTAATTGATACCCCCAGTCATTCTACGTGGCTATGGCAGGGGCTTTAGGCAGTTGTGGCTATACTATGGTGAACAGATCCTATGCTAACTTCTCTAGTTCATGCACACTGGTTCCTCAATAGAAGTTTCTTTGGCCTTCATGGACCCCATTGAACTGCTCTGAGGCTCAAGAATCAGGGAAATATGTGTCTTTTCCTGTCCTAACAGATGTCTTTATTCTGCCCTTTACTTTATTATGGCATATATCACCACCTCTGGCCTAAGTATTTTGATGTCTGTCTGACAGTGAGTAAATTCTATTCCTAAAGAATATTCTCTTGTATTTTCATGACATACAATAACTGAAAGTTAAGGTTTCCTTTGAAATGAAAATATTTTTTGTCTTCTACAGTTGGTGTTTATGCATGTTGCTTTCTACCCTTGTCAAGCATTAGGGAAGAGGAGGAGATCTGTGATCTTCCTGGTTTTGTACAATATTTCACAACATCTATTTAAGGACAAATGAGAAAAAAAAATTTATTGCTGTCAAGGGCTATTGCTTATCTTCTGAGCACAATGTTAGGTGGTGTTGTATATGCATAAATTATAATCATCTTGTAAGTTACCAAGGCAAGGCATTCTGAATAACTTTGCAGAAAGCATGTTATTTTTTTATTTTGTTAGGGCAATTCTGATGCATGCCTTTAAAAATATAATTGGGGAAAAACTTAAAGAACGTATAAAGAGAAAGGAAGCCTGGCCTTATTAAGGTATCTCTGATGTCTATGATATCTCTGATTACCCTTACTACATGTGGGAATACAGATGAATTAAGCATATCATCATTAGGATCTTGCAGTCTTTTATCAAATGGTTATGGGTCAGGATACTACCATTATCAATACACATTGGCTTTGAATTGGTCATTGGTTCAGTTTTATCTTTCAAGTGTATCAAAGGTCAATTAATAATGAATAGGCTGAAATCAAGAAGTAATTTTAGTCTTTCCCGTTTTTCAAAAATCTCTTCCTCCTCACTTATCTGTCTGCATGCTTAATGCTTCAAGCTGATAATGACAGGAATTGAAATAACTCAAACTCTGCCATTATTATACTGTTGCAACCCCGACTTAAATGCTGCTACTGTGTTTCTTGCTGAATTAGGCTCTCTTGAAAGAGTTAGGGTAGTGTTCTTTTGAATGCCAAATCAATACCAATAACCTGTTGAGCTCTTGAGCTCAGGCAGGCTATGACAAAATCCGTTTTATTCTTAGTGACTTGTTCTTAACAATCTGTAGTTCATAAAGAAGGTCTGGCCTGAGCTTGTAGAATATTTCCTGGTTAGAAGCTACTCATTATATGTTTTATAGTGGTTAGACTTTCCCATGTGGCTCTGGATATTATAGTGCCTACAGAAAACGATGGCATTTTAAGTTCAGCAGAGGAAGAGGTAGTGGTTGTTCCTTTCAAGTCACTTCAACACAGAACACTTCCTACAGCAAAGTCATATTTCCATTGTTGAGAAAACTGTTATGTGTAGTGTCAGTTAAATATGTTGGAAGAAAGGCAAAAAAAATTACTGAAGAAAAAATGTAATGGTATTCAAAAAATAAGTGCGGCCATGTTGTTTGTTAGAAAGCATTTTGGATAACAAAACTTTACCTCAATGTGTATGATTGTATAAAAATAAATCATCAAAAGCCTATTTGACTGATCTTACGAATATTTTCATGGTCTTTCTACAGTTTACAGAATGTGTGCAGGCAAGTCTTTGTGAAGGTGAACAGAAATTGTAGGATGATTTTTGTAAAAGTGTGAAAGTGTATTCACCATACAGTTACTCCAGATTTATGCTACTGTAGCACTACTGTTTTCAAAGCATGGGAAACTTAATATGCTGTTTTGTACAAAGGGTGGTCCCAGTCCTTCTGGCATCTCGGTAAGAAAGGCATGGTCATTCATGGATGGTTAACTAATTCACTGTGTAAACAATAAAAATAGTAGAAAAGATGATTGCAGTTGTACATCCCTTCCAATACTAGAAACCCTGGTGTATGTGGCATTGGACGAGACCCTTCATATTGATCATGGTACACTGCACGGATCCCCTCTGTGGTGAAGTTCACCAGTCTCACTGTTCTTCAGATCTTTGGGCAGTTCTTCCAAGTGAACAAAGCCATCAATCTTTTACCTTTACAATACTGAACTTTCCTGTACACCAAAGTTCAGTGCATTATGCTCTTGCACATCTCCATAGGAACAAGTTCTTACAAGCAGTACACACAGGTGGTATTGTTAAAGGCAGTGCATACTAATATTATGGTACGTGCTTGGGTTAATAGCAGTCACTCATGCTAATGTACAGGTCTCTACAGTCAAGGATGGTGGCTAAATCCCTGCCTAGATTCTGCCTGAAATCACTGACTCCTTGTTACAGCGTCTTCTGCCCACTATATACACTAATATTATAATGCGGAGAATAACAAACATGATACGTTCACAAAAGTAAAATTTATCTTAGTAATAGTAAACCCACAAGTTTGACCTCAGTGATATGGGAAGACTCTACATTTTGAATGAAAGAGTAATCAAGAGGTAAATGAAAATGGAATAACATGCAATATAGTTTCATCAAGTGCAGGTTTTATCAAACTAATTCAATATCTTGATAAGATAGCTGACTTCTTAAACAAGGGTAATGCAATGAACCTAATCTGTCTAAATTTAAGAAAAGTATTTGATATAGTTCCCCAAGGGAAATTATTATTAAGGAATGAGAAAATGGGGATTAATTCAAAAATGGTGAGGTGGATAAAAAGCTCGCTAAAGTAGAATCTTCAGTGAATTACACTGAAGGAAAAGTTATCGGACTGGAGAGAAGTTACTAGTGCTGTTTCTCAAGGTTTGGTCTGGAGAGCAATCCTGTCTAATATTTCAATTAGTGACCTTGTTACAAGAATGAGGTGGGTGCAATTATAAAATTTGTGGCTGACACAAAGTCAGAAAGTATTACCAATTTTGGAGGAGGACTGGGTCATAATTTAGGAAGGATTAGATGGATTTAAGAGAATAATTCTTTCTGAATTATGATCCAGTCTTCCTCCAATACTTTCTCATTTTGTCATCCACAAATTTTATATGACCTTGTAGACTTGACTAATGGAAATGGAATGAAGTTTAATTGTACAAAGTCAAATACATCGAGACCAATTACAATAACTTTTGCTATGAGATGGAACCTTATAATTTGAAGTTGGCTATTTCATAGGTTGTGATATGCTGGAGATGGATGATGAGAGTATATGTGTGCTTACGTGTACCATGCTAGGGGTCTAGAGGTGATGAACCAAACTTCATCTAATCCTATACATCAACATAGGTGAGAGCCTATCAAGGAAAAATTACAAAAAAGTCTGTTCTGTGATCGACAATGGTTACAAAAATGAAAACTCCATCTACTTTTTCTTTAGCAGGACTGTAACTGGAGATGGTTAGTTCAAAGAGTGTGTTATTCTGAATATCCTAATTGGGAAGCAGAAATAAGCTGCCTCTCAATTATGCTGTTACTCAGACTCATGATGACTGTAACACCATAAATCATTTCAACTTTCCTGTCTGTGGCTGACATTGTCAGGGTCTTTTATGATGCATGTATCCACTTTTTTTCATACTTAAGAGTGAGTTGATGGCTGAGAGATTACCCATGCAATCATGAGGTTACCAGAGATTTTGTGGGGAATAAAAGTTAATGTGTTGGGTTTTTTTGTTTGGTTTGTTTGTTTGTTTGTTTTTTTAGAGGAAGATCCATGTCAGCAGTGGTTTGTCATAGTTACTGGCCTCAATAGGTGAGCTGTTTTTATATTTTCACTCATTAGGGAAAAATGCATCTAAATCGGGAGTGCAGTTTTGAGGTCTTATTTCATGAGAATATTGGAGAAGATTGCTTTGTAATGATTTCATGTTGTTTTTTGTGGCTGGTTAGTTTTTCTTAAACAAGTGCCAGTGTGAAGATTACATTATTGGAAAAGGCTGTGTATTGCTAAGAATGAATGTTGGCAAATACCTTTCACGTTCCCTTTCAGTCATGATAAGCCATGGTATTTGAAGTGTGGGAGATACAATAATATGAGGCTGGTTATTTTGAGGCAGAACCAGGCTCACAGGTATTGATGAGAAATTTTCTAATTTTTTAATAAGGTTTTCAGTCTTCCAGAACAATAACTTTGATAACTGGAAACCCATGTTTACCCAAGACATGCATGATCTCTTGTTCTTGATCTAATTCTGGTAGCTCATCAAAGGTATGAAATCTATTGATTTGAGAGTACTTGAAATGATGTAGAATGAATTTTTAGAATGAAGCACACAGTGAATTGGTCACAAATTGGTTGTTTCTCAGATCATAACGTTCATAATACTGCTTGGAATAGTTTAAAGACTGCTATGATGATTTTTTTTTTTGCCCGTCTGCTGTATTTTTATAGGTGTCTAACAGCCTATTATACATATCTTATTAAAAATGCTCTACTGATGTTTATTGTTCGGTATTTGGTATTACAAATTTTTGTGCTTACAGTAAGGCCACAGACAGATGTTCACCAACTTGTCTTCTAGAAAGGGTTGAGCCTAGAAAAGGTCAAATTGCAATGAAGTCTGCCAGTAAATGTCTACCTAACAAACACCAGCATATACTATCAAATTATTTTGACAGTACACAGTATATAACTAGGAAGCCATTGTCTATAGATTTCAGTGAGAATTTTGTGAGGATTATAAGTTTACTGCTAAGCATTAAAAATAAATGCCCAAGAGCCCTGATAAAGCTAGGAAGTCAAACACAGACGAATCAGAAAATGCCCCACCTAAGCGAAATCTGAGTGTATATAAACTGAGGTATTTCTAAAAGTAAAAATTTAGTCAAGTCTACAGGGTTTACCATGGGAACAGGCTTGGACTTGATACCAGAAATGCTGCCTTGCTGAATTTCATTCTGTGCTCCAAATAATGACGCTGCTCAGGATTGTCCAAAAGAATTCTTACAAGCAAATAAAAATACTGTAAATTTTCTGGAACATGTTCATAGAAATGACAAGACCATGTTTTATTTGACCTTCAAAGGAAAACCTCCCAAAAGCCAAAGGAAATTTCAGATACAGAAAACTTTGCTCTGCATTCTTAACCTTTTAGAACACACTGGAAATTGGTATATGATAATGAAAAGGACCAAGTAATATCTGACAAAGTTATCTCAAGCATCTATAATGGTATAATACAGGCCATTAGTACTGCTGTAAGCATTGTATTGGGCACTACTATAAATGCTAACTGGTTATATAAAGGTTTTTATAAGGTTCTAAATTAGACCATTATCTGAATGTACATATTAAGGAGTAGGTATTCGACAGGGTATATTGCATTTCTACATCATAAATTTTCATCTATCACATCTTCATACATTATATTAACAAATGTAAGATTTCTTCAAAGCTTTTTGAGATATTTAGTCAGGTTATAGTCTGGTAAATCATTCACACAAGCTATTCCACTGACCTGAACAGAGCTATTTCAATGAGAAATTGCTCATCAGGGTCAATAATGTGATCACAGTATAGCTCATAAATTACAAGGATTTTGGTATTGCTAGGGTAGTTAATTAAGATTAGAAATGCAAATTTTAATAGTGAGCATAACTGGAATTATGCAGTAGTAAAGTAAGTTTTCGATTTGTGTTTAATCGCCTTCATCAGGAGAACAGAGAAAGTAGAGTTTTGTATTGATACCATCTAGAAATTATTGTGGTATATGGGCGGCTTTGAACAATTGTGTTAGGCAACAGCCAAGGAATTTCTGAGACTTTGAGAAGCTGCAATGTAGCCCTTAAGTAACGGGACAAAATGCACTCTAACCTATCTAGGGATATTCCAGCCAGAAGGGGAACTGATTTCTGAAGGGAAGGCTGTCTCAAAGAAAACTTGATGGTAGAAACAAGCCCCCTGCTACTTTGTTAGAGCTGCTGCTCCCTGCTGTGGATGCTGAGAGACTCAGGCACAGTGACTGTCAAACTTTTTGTACAAGTGCCCAAACATTTTTTTTTTTTTTTTCCCCCCATCTACTCTGAAGAGACAGAAGCAGGACTATCAAAACTTCTCAGCCTATTTTGTGCCTCGCAAGGGAAATTTGTGGGCCTTTTCCCAGTATTCATCTGTCTCTAAGTGTTGAACTTGTTTAGGGTACAGGACTTAAAATTTTAAGTGGCACAACGTTCATACCCAAGAGAAATCAATTGGATTTTAATCTCCAGTTGTGTTTCACACATTAAAACCACATATAGTTTGGGTCTGCAAGATCTATTACTGTATTTTTATTTTCTAACCTACTTTTCTGTGTTCCTTTATTTCTTTTGTTTCCATATTTCTATATTCTATTTCTATACTGTTTCTCTGTCCCTCTAGGAGATAAAAATACTGTGTTATTGGGTTAATATATCAATATGGGAACATTTAGGAATATATAATAATTAATTTTCTCTGACTCTTTTTATTTAGTTCTTTCTGGATCATAAATAATAGCAATACAGAGGCCTGATCAGAGTTTGGGCCTAAAATGAATCCAACTTATCTATCCTTCTAAGTGCGCCTAATACAATGTAATATGCTATTAAAGTGAAAAAGATATTCCATAGGAACGAGGCTCTGTATTTAGAATATGTATATAGATGTGTCATCTACTGAAGTAGCTCTCTGCTTTTTGAGATATCCACAGATATTGCCAAATTAAAATCTTGGCATTAAAAATTTGCACTATTAACAATTTTCCTCCAGTAAATATCTCCTACCTTGTACTCTTTGGTTGGTGATCATGTGTCCTAGGGCAGGTGACCCAAAACTGACCAACAAGGTATTCTGTCCCATCTGCCTCATGCTCAGTATAAAAGGTGAGGGGTCAAAGGGTCACCCTCTTTCTTCAATAGCCAGCATCCAAGGAGGACTCTTTGTCTGCCTTTGATCCCAATCCATGCATTCCTGAATTCAGATCTGGAATCCAGTTTCCCGTCTGTCACTGAGTCTAGTCTGGGACTTTCCCAGTGCCTGCCAGTGATGTGATTGTCATCCTGGGAGCTCGATACGGTTTTGTATGTATTTCATTATTTTCTTCTTATTACTTTATTAATATTTTCATTAGTTTAGTTTCTTTTTAAACTCCTAAGTTTCTTTCCTCTCTCATCCTTCTCTCCCTGAAGCGAAATGTTTTCCCTTCTCTGAAAGGGAGAGAAGTAAAAGAGAGCATCTGTCATTTGTTTTAGTGGCCAGCCCAGCCCAAATCACAACAGTGTGATTTTTGTATAGAACTCGGGGTATTGGTGCTGAATTCCTCCAGTCTTTGAGTTTATACACCATATAGTCATCCTTGTAGGCTGTCCGCATGCAGTACTTCCTCTCTCAAGTTCAAGAGTTTTGAAATAAGACAGAGTTTGGAGAGTCTACAGTCCCAAGGACTTCTCATATTTAAGTATTCCTAAAGCTGTAGCATATTAGAAGAAGCAGTAAGGAGTGTTGGAGAGGAATCTTTGTTTCAGTTCTGAATATGAAAATAGAATCTTTCCTTTGGCATAATTAAATTCAACCTTCTTACTGAATATTTCAGATTGAAGTATCAGCAATAAAATGGTTAAGTATTTTTTTTTACATATGTACGATGCAAAGCATTTAAACATGCCTTTCTGGAAAGTTGATTAGTAGCTGTGGCCATTGTTTCAAACTGCACTAGCACACTTTACGTAGCTAGACTTAGAGCCAAAGTGAAAATTCTGAAAGAAAAACTTGAAGGATTTAATTTTTTTCCATGTCGTTGTTTTGCACCAGGAGGTGATGGTTTGTTATGATTCCAGTAGAAAAGGCACTTGGACTCTGAAGTATCGTTTAGAATGCTATATACAGAAAAACAAAGTAATATATTAAGTCTTGCATCCCTTCAGATACTGGGAACCTCAAATTGTGTGAGATCAGATGGGCTTCCAACCAGGGTGCAGCACACCAGGCAGATCCCATCTGTGGAAAATTTGCCCATAAATTTGGTGGGTTTTTTGAGATCTTACAGAATTTTCTTAAAAGAAAACAATTCTATTCATTATTTCTACTGTCAAAGAAAAAGTATGTTCACATGAGAACTTGTGGCACTTTTAGATAAAGGCAAGGGCATGGAGGTGGTGTAATCGCTGGTACTGAGTGGGAGCTGCCTACAGCCTCCTCTGTTACAATTAGCTGGCTGTTTATTCTGCAGCCAAAGTATATGTGCAGCACAACACACACCTGAAGGTCAAGCTATACATGCAGCATAACGCAGCCTCTGCCTCCTTGGGTTAAACTGTTAAGTGGATCACTAACTCCTTGATTTACAGTGGCCTTCTGGTTAGCATCACTACGGCGATGAATTTTGATTTTCACAGATCCTATTTCTTTACCCAGAGGGACCGGTCCAATGCTTTCAGACTTAAAAATATAAGAGCTTTTTATTGAAATAAGGTTTAAGTATCTGCTGTCATATTGAACAGTGACTTAAGTGCCTCTTTCAAATTTATTTCAGGTGGAATGTATACTATTGGGCATTGTTTAAGTGTCCTCTAAATTCTAGAACATTTAAATATCACTGTTCTTTGAATATTTATATACCTTCCCCTTTTTAGAAGGGCAGATACAGCCAAGGAAAAATACATTACCCAGTTCCAGAACTGCTGGTAGTTACTAGTCCCTTTAGGAATAGAACAGAGTGTGGATCTCTTTGCTTATATATTAATGTATTTTATGGAAAAATACTATAATTGAGCTGATAAATTTAGTGCTGCCAATGTAATTCATACCTTGGCTGTTCTAGCCAGCCTTGAAGAAACAGTGCTTACATTACTCTCTTACCATGCAGTGGGCACATTGTATCACGGTATCAGTACTGCAAAGAGATGATAACACCCATCTCAATATATACTCATAGCACTTGTACGTGATGGAACTGCTGTGGGAGGCAAGAGGAGCATCACCTTGACCGACTACAGCTGAAGTAGGATGGGATTCCATATTTGGCTGATGTGTTTGTAGGAGTTTCACTCCCATATCATCTAACAACAGTAACAAGTTTTATAGATTTGTCCCCAGGACAGTCTTGTGAGCTGCCTAAACTTAATTAGACTTAATAACTGGGGTTAATCAAGTAAGGTAATATTTTGTGTTGAAGTAGAGGAGAACCAGTCAATCTAATTGCCAGAGCCAAATAATGGTGCAGTAGGAAGGGGCACCTAAATGTAGTATTCTCTCCCTAGTTTTTGGCAGCTGCCACTGCTGTTTAAGATGGGAATAGGATTGGTGGACTGTGACTTTTTTAAAATCTTTTGAAGTTAAAATTACAGTTTTGCATTATTATATATTGATTGTTTAAGCCAGTTGAGCCATTTATTTTAAATGGACCTTTTTGGAGTCTATTTAGGGCTTCATGTTACAAACAATGCATTACCTTTTCAAGTCGTCCTCTCCTTCAGTTGCTAATGTGAGGGTACATGCAACTCAAATAGTCTGAAATATTTACTGGAGGCACCATGGACTTGCACATCCACATTGTATAGTATATGCTCCCAAGATGATTTTAAAATAAGCTTTTATATTTCTGCATTGAAGTTCTGAGAATGGTGTCCTACTTGTTTCATCATGTAACTCTGACAGAATACTTCATTAGTATGGGTCATTCTAGAAATTCTGTGCGAGAATAAGGAAATAGTTTGTCTCATGAAGCCTGGAAAAACTAGTAACACTTTTAGTAAACTTGCAGGGGGGGAGAGAAAAGTGTATTTATGTTTTCAAGTTACTTCATATTGTGTGTATCTCACATATATTAAAGCTTGTAGTTATTCCTCTGAAACTTCGTGCTGAGGATCATGCCCATTACCTATGAACTGTCAAGATCATACATATGATTGACAACTAAAAACAATGTATAAAATTAATTTCACTGACGCTTTGCCCCCTAGTAATTAATCCAAAACTGTAGCTTTGCGCTGACTAACTTTGATCCACCAAAATCCTTTTGTACAAAAACCAGGGAAAAAATGTGCTGTTTCAACCAGTGAAAGAAAAAGATGTTTCCCTTGAACAATATATATATATAAAGATAAATCTAATTTCTCAGTATATAACTACATAAGCACATGTGCCTGAGAACTAGAGTTAGAAAAGGTTGTTCCCATTATTACTGTCATAGCTCCTTTCAAGTCAGCATATTTTTCAGGAGGGAATGAGAAGGCACTCTGGGGCTCTAATGGATACATGAACAGCTTTGTACTTTTGGAAACAGCAGTTCACAATTGGATGGTTTCATACATAAATTGCTTTGGTGTAATCTGAAATGCCCAGGTGACATTTGTGTTCGTCACATAGAAGTTGACATTGTTGTCAGTTTTTGATTGGGGTAACAGAGAAACTGCATCTCCCCTACAAAGTGCAGGGCACGGGTAGTGAAGTTTCCACATCTGTGCACAGTGTTTTGCTCAAGTTCAGTGTTATTTGTCTCAGTTTTCTGGGAATGAAGGTCCTAATGTTAAAAAGGGAGTTAATTCTTGCCACTAGAAATGGAAAAACTGTACTGAGTTTCATTTCACAAAGGTATAGCTCAATATAGGCATAAAGTTGCAAAAGCATTTGGCCTGTAAGAATTTTATGTTTTACAATTACTTGTACTAACAATTGGTGGGAAATATCTTCCTACAAAAATGCTACCAAATTGCCTGTCCACCATGCATGTAGCAGGAAAACAAGGAATTAAGAGATCAGGGTTCTAGTTCTGTCTTCTATAGACTCAGAATGGTACTGGGCAGTCACCTCACTTTCGCTGTCATCTGTAAAATGGGAAAGATTATATGTCTTTGTAAAGGACTTTGAGATATATGTGCTTTCAAAGTACAATGTATTTTTGCTGACAAAGGGCGTTGGCATTGTGATCTAAGTTTTATTTCCTTATTGAATAAAATACACCATCTCGATGTATGGATAAGGAATTCCTCAGCAAGTTAAGAAAATACATTTTAAGGCTGTTTATTTTATTATTTTGCATCCCGCAGTAAATGCTAGATTTAGTATAGAAGCTGAAGGCTCTCGCAGTTCTGTGAAGAATATCACAAGTAGCAGAGAGCACCCAGCTTGCTCTTAACACAGAAAAGTTGCAGTAAAATAAAAAAAGACATTGTTTCCCTGGCTATTAAATGTCTGACTTTCTGCATATGCCTGGCAATCCGGGCGTTAACTGTGGCGAGTACTTGTGTAATATGGACACCTGACTGTTTTGAGCTGTGCTTTGCTCAAACTTTGATCACATTGACCACTGAATAGCAATCAAACAGAAGTGAACAACTATCAGTTACTGCCACCCAGACCTCCTTTGAATTGGTAACTGATATTATTTTATTGAAATAAATGGCACCGGCCACTCCTCCTGTGCATCGTGTTTTTTCTGTACCTGCTACTAGTGTTACCGAATATTGTATTCTGGCATTTTTTTTTTAAAAAAAACTATGCTTTCAAATACATTGATCAGACTTCTTTTTCTTGTTAAGTATTAGGATGTTATTAGGGAAGTTGTAGAAAAATCCTGGACAGACTGGGAGTTTCATTTCATGTATGGCACCTCAAAATCCAAATAATAAAGCTCTTGTGAAAAACAGAACTCTTCCGTAAAAAATAAACATTTGCAAATATGTCTCTCCCTTAAGAGCTGAAAGCTTTTAACTTCATCTTTTAGCCAGCAAGAACTTGAAAGCTTGCACCATCTAATGGAAAACATCTTTCAGCACTAATAGCATAATAAGAACAAATTGGGCAATGATCACACATAAACCAGGATAGATAGCACCCTGGGAATGTGATCTCTAACAGATTGTTAAAGGTGAGGCTGTTTACTGATTTCCAAAGAAATGCTGTTTCGGAAGTGACAGCTGCAGCCTCTGCAGGGGATACTGCTGGCTTCCCGTTCAAATGCTGGCTTTGTGGTACTTAAAAGAGGATTAGGTAGAACAAGAATAATCCCTAAACAGGCAAGAATGTGTCTTTTAAATGAAATGCGGCGTGAGCGCTGTTCAAGTTTGGACAGCACGAGATTCCATTCCTCTGTTTGCTGTTAGTTAGCTTTTTCCTTTTGAATATGATCACAAGTATTTTTTAATATTTAAGATGATCTTTAGAATATTGTTCCTTGCATTGTTACAGAGACGTTTGCCTGTATTTTCTCTCTCATCAAAATTTTATGAAGCTGCAACCATGGGGATGCATGTGCATTGCAGTCAGTTTGAAAAGTGGGCCTGGTGTAGTTTTTCCAACAATATTTCACGTCTACTTCAAAAGTGTAGCTAAACTGGCTAAAAGGAAATTGAAAGAAAGAAAAAAAATCAGTGAACTTGAAGCATTTTTTCCTGACAGATTAAATTTCATTGACGTTATATTCTAGGTGAGGAGAACCTAAGATGGAGAATTTGAAAAACCCCTAAGGGATGACCTGCTTCATTTCTAAAGCTGCCCAATTTAAAATGATTAAACAACTACCAAAGTGCCGTTGGCTGCAACATTAAATCTCCCAGTTTGTACTCATAGGGTATTTCTTCTCTTCTCATCTTGTTTAATAGTTAGCATGAAGCTTTATTGGTCTTTTAAAAAACATATATTTGAGTTGCTGTGATGGGAATGTGGTATTCCTGCTGCTAAAGTATGCCACATATGTTTGGCCACATTGATTATATATCAATCTTTCTCTCTAGTGTCTGTTGATACCTGCCTGGAAAAACTTACCTCCAAAGGGATGTCAAATAACTTGATAAGTGCTGAAAAATAGTCTATGTCCACCTCATGGTCTTCACAGCTGAAGCCTGCTTTAGAGAGAAAAGCTGCATTTTTTTGTGGAAATAGGGAACACATTGCATGTTTAAGGCAATGCAAGGGAGAGAAATCATGGAAGATAAGAAAATGGACAGACTGGGGAAAAGCCCGGGTGGCAGAAGCATCTCACTAAACAATTTAGCTAAGGCATGTCTTGACCTAATACACAAAGCAAGAGTAGCTCCCTTTTAGCACTGGTCTGCACGGTGTGGATTCTTGATTTACATGATACGGTCACAGCAATATCTCTGCGCAGCTTTCCATTTAGGCTGGGGTTCTCACCAAACTTGCCTAGACTATATGAATACTGAACAGGAAACTGAGGGTATCATGTCCTCAGTATCAGTACTTTCTTGATTTGAGCTCAGATTTTTCTCAGCCTAAATTCCATCTAAGTCCCTAGGCTGTTCTCATGGTCTGGTTCTGAGTCTTCAGAGATGTCTGGCCAATAGGAAATTCAGGTCTCAAAGGTTTATTTAAGAGGAATGTAGGATCCGTTATCTGGGTTTCCTCTGTCTGAGTGCGCACTTCAAAATGAAATGAAGAATGGAAAAGGTGGTTCCTTCCCTTTCATGCTTCTTGTTATGATTCGTAAAATAAGAACACCTATTAGGAAAGGGTTTATTATGGCAGACAGTGAAATTAAATGGGCACATAAATCAGCAGGAGGAACCAAATGTTTCTAAGAAAAAGGATAGCTAAGGCAGTAAATACATTGCACTATATTACACTGTGTCAGTGAACAGAGCAAACAGTGTACTTGGATCTGAGTTTGTTTTGTACAGTAAACACATGCTTTTTCCATCCTGTCAGTTCATCTTAGCACGGTAAGGAGATACATCCTCTTTGAAACATTATAGTGTGTAAACTGAGAATTCATGTCTTTATCATGTGTTGATAAATCTAGTAAAAGCTTATACTTGAAGCTTTCATCTTTTTCTTCATTTGATGACCATTGATAATATGAAAAGATAGCTATTGATATTTCATTACAGTGCTAATATTTGCATTTCTGTTACTATAACACCTCCTGTCAGTATTTATAGGTTTGATTTTGTGAGGTTTTATAAGTTGGACTTAAAATAGTCTGTCCTCACTGAAATTTGGCAAAGGAGTTCTTTTGCCTTGAATGATTTGAAACTCATGTACATGAAACAACAACAACAACAAAATAAAAAACCCCAAACGCCTCACAACTCCAGATTTTTGTTAACTAAAAAAATATCAAGCCATATGGAGAAATTTCTGGTTCTTTTTCCCTGTAGCTTAGAACAAGGCAAAGTTATTAATAAAGGCCCATTTCTAGTGGCCTTAGGAATTTGTCAGCTGTCTCAGTGATGAATCTTCCTGAAACTGAAATGATTCCACAAAATTTGAACATTTTTTGGTGCCAGTTGGTTACAATGACAACGTCTAGAAAAAGAAGAAAATTCTTGCTTTAATTCCAAGTTGTATCAGTGAATGCTGTAGAGCATTACCTCAGTCACACTTACTGGTATAAACAAAAACATAGGTGGCTGGATGTCAATAGAATATTATTTGTGGTCACATCGCAATAATAAGGCAGCCTTCAGCTTTTTGAGTACTTGCATGCTATTATATATAATTTATTATGCTAGGTGAATAGTAGTTTGATAGGTTAGCAGACTGGGTCCTTGAGTTTGTCTTATTTGCTGCTTTAACAGAGAGGTCAATTTATTTTTTTTTTTAGCTTTTTCTTTCATCAAAATATTCTTCATCAAAATATGTGTCTTCTCTAAAAGTTACATATGTGGCTTCTTTCAAGAGGGTGGTGTTTAATTTTCAAAACAATTGTTGGATAGGCACAGCTCTTTGCCATATGTACAGATTCATAGTGTATAAAACGAGGATGAATCTAAACATCAGGGAGTTTCCACTGCTAGCTAATTTGGTGCTTTTCATGAACTCTGATCTCATTCTTTTAGTAATTGCTTCTCTTCTAAAGTAGACCTAAATCTTGGCTGTTGGAAAATTCAACACAATCGATACTCTGTTGGTCTTCCTGCCAGCAAGATTTAAGTGCAGTTTTCAATAGGATCTAATCTATGTCTTTTAAGTATAAGTCTAACTCTATGCACAAGTTTTTGCCTGCCCTGTGTCCAGACTGCTTAACTGCACTCCACATAGCTCCCTGGATATGAGTAAGTCCTGGAACACTGTAAGGGAGAAAACTGACGTCTGTCCCATCCTTTTTCAAGGGCACACCCAGTACACCTAATTACAGTGTAGGTGAGATGACTATGCTCGTTCTGTGTGCACTATATGAAACTAATAGCAACATCACTGATATCAGGCAGACAATTCTTCCTCATGGAGTCTAAATTCTCATGCAGCGAGGGTTGATGTGATATGAAGAATACTAAAGTTTGGCCTTTGAATATTGTGGACACACCACACTTATGCAGCAGCATCTTAAAAACATGGGTATGTGGGCACGGGTTGTGCAGCAATCTGTGCATTAGCTTGCTTTGTGGCCCGCAACCTGACAATCAGTACAGACATAAACAATGAATTTGTGGAATTGAAAGGAACATTTTTGTTCATTGAGCCTGTCCTTGAGTCTGAGGACAAGATTATACTGAAAAATGGTGAGTCTGGGTCTTCCTCTGCCTTTCTTGTGAAAACTATGTGCCTGTATTTTGAAAGGTCTGTGAGAACTGCATGCTGGCATATCAGGTGGGGAACGTGGGAAAACACTCAAAGAATGGCAAGACATCCCCAATCTTTTAAGCCTCCTAAGTGTTTTTATTGCTTTAACAAGCTGATGCATATGGCTTCCTGTTTTCAGGAAGAGAGAAACTAAGAGCACATTGATAATATTGCAGCACTAACTACTGTGTACAGTTCAGTCAAGGCACTGCTAGCCCAGTAGCGATTTTGGCTAGGCCAGCTAATTTGGTTAAGGTAATGCGCTGTCAAAGGGAACCCTTCTACATTTCATTTCAAAAAGCTTGTTTGGCTTTGAAAAGAGGAAATATTATCAGTAGAAAGGATATAAATTATAATCTGACAGAAGAGGGGAAGGCTAATTAAGAAACCTTATTGCTGGGTTGAATCAGAATTTTGGAAAGATTTGGCTGCAATGCTACCCTAGATCATATTTGTAAATACCTGAAGGAAACTGGCTTTGATTGTCAATAAATTTGAAGTATGTTTTGGCAGCTTTATGAGCTCTAGGCATTTATAATGCAAAGGATAGTAGGAGGACCAAAGAATGACATGGATAGTTAAAAGTGAGCTGGTGGAGAACAAGTCAATAAACAACTTAGTATATGAGAAATACACCAATTAGTCTTATTCTTACAGGATAATAAAAAGCCTGTTGGCCAAAGTTAGGCATCTAAATTTACTTGAATATTCGTTAGAATTAAATTTCATACTCGTGTGTGCTTAGTGGCCAGTGTTGTCACTAACAGCCACAAGCGTCCAGCACTCCTGAAAATCAGTTCTTATATTTAGAGACCTATAATGGGCTTAAACAAGTCGTCTGAGTAACTTTGAGTTTTAGGAATGTTGGCCTAAAATTTGTTGAATTTGCATTTTCATTAAAACATAATAAAATATTTAGCAGCAATTATTATCTTATGGCCAAGACAAAGATAATGCTCACTCTCACACATACTCCTTCCACTTCTATTTTTAATATCGACTAGAGGTTTGTGGCAGATACCTAATTTGAAAGAAAGGTAAGCAGTGCTATCTCAAGAAACTGCTTTAGACATGTAGTGGTTTACATAAATGGAATCACATCACAGGGTGATGCAAGACAGGTCATCGTATACTAAGGAAATTATAGCTTTGAAGTAGGGCACTTGAGCATATTACTGACGACGTTCATTTAGTTCTGAATTAGCAAAGGGTGCCGAATCTCTAGTGCCTGGAAAGACAAAAAAATCTCCATTTTGGGACCATCTTCCACCTGCAGTTAGTTTTTGAAACTAGATACACACTAGACAAGTGATGGGAGAGCATCAAACGTTTTTGAGCACGCAGACTGCAAGTTCTAACCAATAGAGTCATGAGGACTTAACCTCATTGTTCTGTGATTCCAACTAGAAAAAAAAAAAGGAGGAAGGGTCAGGGAGGAAGAGTGAGCCTGGCTGTTAAGCAAACAGAAAAAGATGAAGAAAACCCTTGAAAAAAAATTTGGCCTGGCAGAGGAAATTTAAACTAGGAACCTGTGTTTTTGTAGAACTTAATTGGAAAAAAAAAAATCTGATACTGGTGCCCTAAAAATTAAAAAGACCTCAACTTTCACATGAATATTTCATAATGGGAAGAGATGGCAATGCACCTGTGTGTGTGTGCATGCATGTATGTGTAAGTATAATTAGATTCAACAACTTTCATTATATAGTATATACAGTTGTGACGGTGCTGCACACAAAATCTGCAGCTTCTGTTTGTTGGGACTGTCCTGCCTAATGATAATAAGAATTCAAGTCCCAGATTCTCACTCCCTGACTGGAGCAGGTTTCCAAAAGACCTTCATGATGTCTACATGCTAGTTGCTGTATAGTAATGAAAGGAGCCACAACCAGATGAAAGTCATAAACCATAATTTCTCACTGAAGGTGATCCAGTACCAGGCAGTACCTTGGTGAGGAATTTAAGGTGCCCAAGCTAGAAAATTGCACCACTATTTGAAAATGAGGAATTAGAGTTCAAAAACTAATCTTATTTGTCTTATACAAGCTGTTCAGGGTTTATCCAAGATAAAAGTAGACCTTAGCAAACTGGTGGAAGTCTGAACTTCTAGGTCCTCATTCTCAGCTATGATACAAAGGATAGGTCTTGCAAGTTAGCTGTATCCTGACTCATATTTCTCATTAGCTTGAAGAATTAACTGCTGTTAAAATGGTTCTTCAACTACTGTTAGCTGCTGTTCTGGTGCTGTTTCTTCTGCTTGTAAATATTATATAGGTTTTGAGGAAAACTAATCTTCACTATAACTGTGCTGGCATCAGTCGGAGATGCATCTGGCCAGTGACTAAAACAAACAAACAAGAGTGAAATAGTTGAGAAGGACAGTTACAGTGCCTTAAATTTATGTTTGCAAGTATTTTTTTGGTTTTGTGTGTGAATCACTATACAGCAGTACAGTTTGGTGCAGGGTTTTTTTTATGTACTTGAGTCAGCTCTGGTTTATTGGGTCACTCGTCAAGGGGAAAGCCACAGTTCTACATAAAATACAGAGGAAATACCTTAGCAGGAAGGATAGCTTTAAATGTGAGTTCTGCGAATGACCCTCATATGGCACCCTCAAAAACCATAGCCTAAGAATTACTTCTGTAAGGCACAGTAGATATCCCTAAGAATCCATATGAAGCCATGTCAAAGGTATGAGTGATGCAGTAGATCCTGTGCAGCCAATGGATCCATACAAAAAAGCATAACAACAAAGATGCAGTAATTCTTCACTAGTACGCTTTTGCAGCTTGTTGTATCATATGGTGTTTAATGATCTTTAGTTATTTCTGCCAGTAATTTATCTAAAACTTTCTTGAATCATGTAAATTGCTGACATCAACAATGTTTTGCAGCGAGGAGTTCCATAATACAATGATGTTGGGTGAAAAACCACCTCCTTTTCTGTTTTTAAGAACTGTTTCATTTGATATTCCATAACTTTTGTACTGGGAGTTATGGTGAAAATTACTCAGTAGTCTTCCTCTTCTTGCTCTTCTTGATTTTATACATGGACTGATATGTGTGAATTGACTACAACATCTGCAGTTTTGTCTCCAGCTGGAAAGTTGTGTTCAATACGATAGGCTGTGAATTTAGACTGCATTAGCCACCCTATACCATCTTCCAGCCTGGACATTCCCTTAATCTTACCAGGACTAGGAGAGCCTGGTACCAGACGTTTTTGTTTTATTTAAAGGGGAAGTGAATTGCCTGTACTTACTTTGCATCATCACTGCGCACATGGGAAAATGCTGTACTACACACTAATTTCCTTACAGGACAAACTGTAGACACTGAAAACCTATATTCCATGGTCTCTAGGGCCCTGAAATCTGAGACATGGTCAGTATTAAAGGAAAGATGGTCAATATTAAAGGAATAATTGGAAATACTTTTTCTTCTTGTCCTGGTTTGACACTTCTGTGTCCCAAGCTAAGGGTAATCTTTTTGGTTGCTCGAATAAATGAGGTGGGTATTCAGTGTGGAACTTTTCACTTTCAAACAAATAACATAGTAGGGTTTTGAAAGGATTTGAGAATCCTTTGATCGGTAACGTGTAGAATTACTCAAGATTAAGTATAAAAATCAAGCCCTGGTGATCTTGGGCTGAAGTCAGTAGTGGGATTTTAAACCTCATGAAGAACAATTTTGTTGCTGTTTCAAGAAGGAAGAATTTATCTCCTACTGAAATATTTGGTGCTGCTGACTGCTAAGGGCAAACATTTAGACTTGCCAGAATAACGGCCTAATCCAGGATGGATACTTCAAGCTGCCAGGCGGCTCCGAGTACTTCAAGCAGCCTGGCTGGATGCCATAGTTTGAGGCTATCCATTCTCCCATGTCATCTGGCTCTCCTGTTTCTGGCATTGTGTTGCTTTGTTTCCATTGCAAAGCAACAAAACAGAATTACATTTTTAGCAACTGATGATGTGGGGAAAATCCCCAGCTCACTTAGTGCAAGAGCTGTTGGGAGAAGTATTCCTTCAGACAAGCAGGCCACCTGCAATATGGGGACTTACAAGAAACACCCCATTTCCCATTGTGGAATGGCTCTTACAGAAAAAGGCTTTATGCTGTTTTGCATTCTGTTTCAACAGGATAAAGTTAATGGAAAAAGCTGATAATTACTTTGCTGTGCCTATTAGTGGGAGAAAGCAACACATAAGTCATCATTTGTTTCCAGTAAAACAGCATCAGTTTTAACTGCCTTTTTAGCAACCGTACACTGATGTGTCAAGGTTTTATTAGTTAAAATATTAAAGCCATTTTTCATTGGTGTATCTACAACACTTTTCAAAAAAGTAGCATTGCAGAGTGTTGTTATGATCACTTTGCGAGGAGGTTCATCATTTTATAGAGAGAGAACTGAGACACAGACTTGGACTACACTAACCAAGAGTTTCCTGCAGTGTCCCTGTAACTCTGGTTTCAAGGTGCACATGTTGCCATTTCCACCCCACGCTTTGATTTCCCAGCAAGGTGAAATGACTTGCTCACCATCAACAGAACAGGCTGATAGCAGAGCCAAGCACAGACCCCACAGCCCCAACTAAAGTCATTTTTCACCTTGGTGCAATGTCAATGCAAAGCATAGAATTGCAGCTGAAGAGAATAGCCTCCCTCTGCTCCATCGGAGTTCTTGCTCATTTGCTGGCTCCGTGCATAATTTTCTCTGTTGCTTTCTGTCAGCTCTCCATGCAAACTTTGATCTCTCTGGGCTTCCTTGCATGTGTTCTTTTAATGATCTATTTTACTGAATTCCGTACAATAAATAAATGTGACATGTTATGGCAGTGTATAAAAGGCTCATGCCTGTCATTATGGATGCTAGCTAAAGTGCACATATGTGGTCTTGGCCCCAAGAAGATATATTCTTAAGAAATGTGATGTGTAGATTACCTTTTATTTCTCCCTCCTCATAATCTACTAACTTTTTCTAACAGGTAGTAATCCCTCCTGATAAATCACCCCTCAATCTACCAGAAACAAAGAACAAATAACTGCTTCCCAGGCTGCTCAATAAAACCAAACTTATAAAATAACAACACAGTGTTTTCTTGACAAATGTGTGACCTCTTTTTAATCTGGTAATATCCAATTACATTGGGATTTTTATCAAGATCTCATCCAGGTAGCTTTACGAAATTAACATTTTCTTAAATTGTTGTTGTCTCTCTTTTTCTTAATCTCCTTTTCTTTTCTTTCCTAGATTAACTGTAAACTGTTATTTCCTAGTTCTTTCCAGTACCCGCAGTTGGAACTTGTAGTTGTTTAGGTGACTGGTCATTCGGCTCAGATACCGGTTGGCGTGGGGGTGAATTGCTCCTACCCTTGGCCATGTTCGTACAAAAACCAGTGCACAAGGCAGAAAGTGCTGAGCGGCTGCTAAATGTGATTGTGCCAGAAGAGGAAAGCGTTGCCCTGTGTTGCTAGACCACTGGGCTTCCGATAGCCTTCGCTGTAGCGTAACTATACAGCAGTGGGTCCGAAGCAGGTGTCGCCATGCAGGTGCTGCATTTTGCTGTGTGGGGGTACAGGCACTAACTCAAGTGGTTTTGTTTGACATAATCCTGCCCAAGGTCATACAAAGTAGACACCAGAGTGAACGAGGGATTTGGGGAATACAAAGATCTGTAGAGTATCTAGTACAAGACCCATCCTCTCTTAGAACCTGTAGAAATTACCGGGATATAAATAGGAATAGAAAATGCTTCACAGGGAAGAAAAACTCGTATTAGGAGGAAGGCAAGCAAATTGTATAGCCGATAAAAAACGGGAAAAGGAAGCCAGATGCAGTTGTCCATGCTAACAGCATCCACTAGCATGCTTACTAGCAAGGTTATGCGAGACTACAGTGCCTCCGTATGACAGACAGATGTACTGACACACACACCCCCACACAGACTGCGTGTTGGTTCGGGCAGAGTCGGAGAGTGCTTACTACAGAGCAAATAAGAACACTTCCCCTCCTCTTTCTATTCAGTAGCTGAGCTGAAGAAGTAGGTGATAATGTAAACTGTTTTTTTTCTAATTGTTATTTGTTGTGTGCAGATTGTGAGCTGCAGGAAAGTTCCTGCTCTTCAAAATTTGCAGTTAAAATAGCTTAGATGGGGGGACAGTTGGATACCACAACAATCTGTGAGAGGATAATTTTTCCCATCATGGATATGATTCGTTTGTTTTGTTGCATACTAAGAAAATAAAACATAGATTTTTTTTTTTGTTTCCATCAGTTAATCTCACTCTGCAAAGATCAATATAATTTACAAGGTCTTGGAGAAAGACAGTTGCTTTTCCAGTGTTACTCAGCTAAAGGGCTGGAGTAAAGAACAGAACTGTAGCCTCCCGTGTACCATCCCAGTGCTCTGTTTACTGTGCCAGACTCTTGGTCCATGGGTGCAGAATGGCACAGAAAGTAAGATGACATATCAGAAATGACCATTCAGGGGACAGTTTTCACCTTTATTATTCAGTGACAAAGGACAAGCTGGATACCTCTCTCCATTCTGCAATGAATGTGGGGGTCAGCGGACCTTTCTTGTTATTGCCATAATCTCCCATTGCTATTTGGCATTCCTCATCCTTGTCATTATTCAGTGGCTGGCAAATGGACTTGCTGACTTCTGGATTGACCTACTAGGCTTTGTGTTTTATTGATGTCCTATGGTTTTCATGACTTCAGAATTCTCCATTCACTTTAGTTAGTTGAACGTGAGTTCACAAACTCAGAGACCTTTTAAAGCATTTAGCAAGCTGTGTGAAAGTGTCACAGCAAAAGTCTGTGAAGTGCACAATGCAATCCATGTTGAAAACGCAGGGAGGTTTTTAAATCTTGAATATTGAGGGAAAAAAAATACATGAGAAAAAAAAGATGCCTATTCCTCTGCCGAGCATCCCAAAAAGAAACTCAGGGTGAGCTTTCCCAGGTACTTAGTGTAGACCTAATGCAGCTCTCATTGATTTAAATCATAATGGAAGCAATCCAGGTATCAAAAATCTCTCCCCAGCTAATAAGTTTCTTGGTATCTTATCCAAAGTATGCACAGCAATGTCTCTCTGATTCCACCTGTTTGTTTCAGTGAGGTCAATGATCTGTACAGGGTATGGACATACAATCAAAAGCAAATGAGCTCCCATGGCATAACAACTTGCTGTCTGCTTACTGAGCCTCTGTGGTGACATGCTCACCACAGGTCACAGGAGTCACCATGGATGTGTTCTTAGTTGTCTCAGTTATGAGAGTGGCGTAAACTAATCCATACAGTTTCATAACTGGGGGAGCCTAACAACAAGCATTTGGTCATGTATTGAAGCTGGTGGATGATAACCTAGCAAGTCAGAGTAACTTGTTGACTTAGAATGATCTTCTGCGTGCCCACTGACATACTTAATGAGCACTGAGTAGGGACTGAGTTGTGTTTGGGTATCGTACTGCAGGGGCCCTATGTTTCAGTGCTTGCCTACCCTTGTTACCAGTGCAGAAAGAAAACCTGGTGTTGATGTATGGGCAATCTGTTGTTCAAGCTGCAGCTGGTGCCGCAAGTATAATTTTATGTCTATCAAACATTGCATTGTATTTTTAATTGCCTGTAGGATGTTTGCAATCCAATTGCTTCCCAGTGTTAGTTCACCAACAAGTAACAGCCATTAAGAAAAATAACCATCATCCGTGAGCCTTGTGGGTTCTGCCTCTGGTACTGCTGTTCTAAATCAACACTGCGGTAACTGAGCACTGAAAGTGTAGTTACAAATCTCTTGAGGCTTTATGGAAATACAGTGACAAATATAAAAGGTCGTGATCAAAAGACCAGAATAATTGCTGTCATATAGAATTTAAAATATTTAAGATTTACTTAATGAATATTTAAATATATTAAAGCCTTTGATATCGAAGTGGTTGTGCTTAGCAGAAACTATTCCAGGGCTGGTATCTGAATTTCAGGTCAGCCTGACTCCAGACTATTAATTTGCACTCTGGAAAACTGCATCTGTTTCATTCCCTGCTGATAGTAACAGCTCTCATCCTTTTTGCTGCCCTGTAAACTCCTTGGTTCTGTTTGCTCAACTCAGTTGCTGACTTGTTCAGATCTCAATGATACGAAATGGGCATAATGAAAAGAAGCAGCTGATTGCATGTAGCGCTTCAAACAGAGTCAGAGTAAGCTGTGCAAAGGGAAGTCCCCAGCTGAGACACATACTCTTCCAACCTTGTGAGAAGATGATGGCTGTACTGAAGATGCTGGATTGCTTGTGTTATTGTATACCCTAAAATTCATTAATGCAAATTGGGACTGGAAGTCCAGCTTAAAGATAGGTAGCAGGCGGTTTAGCTCAATTTTATGACTGCAGGAGTAAATAACATGTTACTGATTCTTACTAAAGGCTCAATAAATATAAAGGACACTTCTTAAAATTTTTTCTTGTTAATGTGATGGGAACTGAAAGAATGCCAGAACCTCTGGGTCAAATTGTATCTTTTCTTATATTGCTTGGGTGGCTGGTTTTGAAGAGAATGGAATTCCAGAAGGAACCAGCTGGAAAGGAGTATGGACCATCAGAAGCTGTGCTTTCACAGTCTCTCTCTTATACAGAGCTGTTGTAAGCAAGTGGGGGAATCTGACTTCCCTGCTACTCTGCTCTCCGACTGTTTCTGTGGTAACAGGTGTCAGTCTGCTGAAAATGGAGTAAATGAGAGTTTGGAAACAATTGTTTTAAATCACTCACTCAGTTTTTGCAGTCTGACAACTGTTGTGGCGATAGCGGCAGGTAACAGAGCAGTTAGGTTCCCAAGTGTCAGCTTCACATCCAGCTACTAAATGACAGCTGAAAAATCTCATTTTGTTAAGAGCACCCCCAGGCTTGCGGGTCTTAGAAATGGGAAGTGGTTTTAAACTGTTTATTAGACAAAAAAATAATATGCCTGCCTGTAGGACAATATAGAAGGGGAATGTTAAGAAAAAAGGCTTTTTTAATACTCCAAGAAATCCTCGCGCTTCTTGGCGCAGACAGCAGAGCTGGTCTTCACACACACACTTACAACTTTGTATCACCGTATGTTCAGCTCTTGTAAAACTAACTGTAAGATTTCAAATCTACTCACCCTTGAGGTTTCAAAGATAAACAGTTAATGCCAGATTTTCTGGATTCCTGTTATATCTTGGTGAGTCTGTAGGGAGTGGGAGAAGAAGGAGAAAAAGTTTAAATAAAAATAGAGGTGTATATAGAAGATGTAGCAAGGGGAATCTGTCGCAGTATCTAGCTCAACTTTTCATTAAAAGGGAATAAATATTGGCAACACTTCCAGGTGTTTGGGAAAGGAATTTGCAATACTTGGTTGTATTGTAGCTCCTGTATCTGCAAAAATGGGTTCCAAGTATATGTTTGCTTTATCTGTGAACTGAAACCTCTATTGCTTTTTTTTTGTTTGTTTCTAATGTAACCACTGCTCATGTTCCTGTCTGCCTTTCAGGACCTGGTCTGCATAAGTAGAATTGTGAGGCACCATGCTGGATTCAGTCTCCAGATGGCTGGAGAAGCCTTGAGCTGACCAGAAGCAGCAGTAGAGGTATTTTACAGGAAGTAGACACAAACCCAAAACTCTGTGCAGGGGTGTTAAGGCCATGTAATATCTTGTTGATACTGTAATTTTAGAAGTGTCATACTTAAATTGTGCATAAACAGTTGTTGATTTTTAGAAATTGTAAAAACAATTTGAAAAGTGAGCACATCTTAAAAAATAACACCAGGTTTCTTTTCACTGCTTCTGAATTCTGCGGTGTGATTCAGGAGCTTATGTCCTATGGCAAACCAACGTGCGTTAGATTCCAAACTCATTAGGTGCAGTATCTGCTTGCCAGATATTTCACTCTTGTTGAAATCCCTTTCTGAAGTCCACATCTGTCAGAAAGCTTTAGAAGAGGTGAACTAATTAAAATGTTACAGTGAAATAATTTTGCTCACCAAACGGCCTATGATTTTACAGAGGCAGGCAAGTCCTATCAGTAAGATACTTCAGCGTTTGAAGTTCAACTGTCTATTATCTCAGCTCTGCTGTGTTCCTGAAGACAGAGTTCACAAGTCTTATGTGCCTTGCAAGATACCTAGGGCATTTGTGGGCAAGATATGATCAGTAGTGCTAATTAATAAAAATTTTGGTAGGCATTTTAAATGTGATTTTTCCCTCTATTAATGTTAATCAATTAATGTCAGTCTTATGTTATATGTAGCTTCTCCATAATTTTTGTACTAATTTACTATATAAAGATCAGCGCTTCTATTTTTCTCTCACAGTCTCTCAGACAGCTCTCAATCTGCTATTCTACATGTGAATCTTTTTTGCTCTCTATTTTTTCTGCCATTTCTTTGATCTTTGCTCTATTTTGCAATTTAGAAAGTTTTCATTCCCCTAGATAATGTGCAGTGTTATAATTTTTCTCAGGAGATATGCAGAATTCTTTTTACAGGCCCCAGAACAATTCTGCAGCATGAACCTGACAACTCTGTGGAAATGCCAAACCTCAGGTTTGCACATCACAGGATTCCCTCAATTTTGTATCCCTAATATCTCGTGTTCACAGTACAACAACATCTATGCAAATAGTAAAGTTAAAATGCGGAAGACAAATGAAATAATTGCTATTCTGAAAATACCTCCCACCAAGAGTCAGCCTTTGCTCAGTGGAGCAACTCCTCAGGTTGTCTTAAATCCATTGCTTGCAAATGCTAGAAACAAGCATAAAGGCATTTGTGGAAATAAGTGAGTTTGATCTTTAAAAAAAACCAAACAACAAACAGTTAAGTCCTAGTAAAATAATAGTGGGCAGGCTGGCCTGCATTTGGAGAAGCCTACAGCCATTTTGACATCTGTCTGAAATTAGCAAACCTTGAATCCCAGTATATTTCTCCAACTTAACCAGGGTAATGAGCGTGTTTATTGGACACCGGCAGGATTTCAGGGTAGAGACATAGAGTGTGTCTTCAGCACTGGATTATTCTCAAGACCTGATGCTGCCACTTCCCTGGAAACTCTGCACGGAAAAGGAAGAATTTCCTCTGCAGAAAGGAAGAATTTGAAATCTGAACATTTTAGTGGAACTGTAAAGCTGTTCCCTTCCTGGCTCTAATAATTGTATTTTTAGAGCGAAGGAAGTTGTCACAGAGGTTGTAGAAACCCGAGAGAATAAATTTGTCATTAAAGGACTAATTAAAAAGTTCTATCAAGTGCATTGAAAACTCTTACGTGGTGCTATATTGAGAGGAAGATGGGGAGCCCGTTATTTTTCACTTCCCTCTTCCAGCTGCCCTGATGGAATCTCTAAGAGCAGAGGCTTGAGCATTCAAAACACAAGATTTTGGAAAATGCACGCTAATCTGCTCATGGGTTTTGTTGAGGTAGCCTTTGGATCACGTAACTGAGCTTGTTGGTGTTCACACTGTAAACTTTGTCTTGATATGAGGGAACAAATACTTTAGAGATTCTTTCATAAGTGACACCAGCCTGTGTTTCAAGAGGTGTTGGCTTTCCCCTCGGTATTCTAAAATGAGACATTTTGGTAATTTTTTGTCATCTCTTTTGTATATTTAATACAAATAGAAGCCTGATCTTATTTGTGTAATTCTAAGGACGTGTGGTTTCACAAGTGAGTGACCATCTGTGTTAAGTTGATAAGAGTCTAAGATTTAGAAAAGAGTCTATGGATCTCTGTTGTTGGCAGTTTTGCTTAAATGGTCCTTTGAGTTGTGTTGTGCTGTTGATAAGTATTTGGTCGATATTTATCGATAGTACTGATTGTTTTGTAGCACTTAGAAGAAGGATAGGGTAGCCACTTTTTCCTCTCTCATTTTAGGCATCTGGTATTAGAAAAGGAATACTACAAGGTAGCTTTCTTTTCAGTGTAAGTGATACAGCTAAATATTTGTTTGTTTTAATTATTCTTGTGTTGGGGTTTTGTTTTTTTTAATGATAGGCAGTATTAGTGTGCCATAGTTTCTTTCAGCCAGTAAATCTGTTGTTAATGGAGAGGACACAAGCATGGACAAATGAAAGCAAATTGTAGATAAAAAGCACATTAGACTTAACTTTCTCTCCTAACTATTCAGGCTTGATGTTGCACATCTTGCACAAGGGTTTCAGGTAGATGATACTTTGGTTTTAAAAATGGATTTTATGAAGGGTAGGATATTTCTGTAACTGCAGTTCTGTAAGATGATGAATGTTCCACTTGACAGACTCTTATAATTAAACCCCTTATTTTTGTTGTGAACACTATGCTATATACTGTTCCTCCTCTTTGCGCTTCTTTCTTTACTCTTTTTGCGTTAGTAATCTTAAACTTGGTGGAAACCATCAGGAAGTTCTTTTGCTAAAAGTAAAAAAAAATAAACCTTTTGAAGTAGTTTTCTAAACTGTAACACTAATGGCTTCTAGAGCAAACGTTGTGTGGATGATGAAAGGAACTGATTAATATCTCTGAATACTTGAAGTGAGGACTGATAGCCAAGAGCAGACAGAGTGATTTAAAAATGAAAATGAAGCCATAATATATTCAAAGAAGTGAAATGGATATTACATGGGGTGGGGGTGTGTGATGTATTAACTTTGAATTCCAAATTTAAAAAAAAAATAAAATAGGAGCCAATTATCACCCAATTGCTTCAGGCTGGATTTCCAACATGCTATAAAAAAAAATGGCAATTATGCAACATTATATACTCTTAGAAAAACAGTACTAATCAAAGATCACTTCTGCAATCACCTGCAAGCTCTGACTGGCCAGATCCCAAGTCCAACATTTACTAGGAAGGCGGGGGGAGGAGTGGATTTATGCATCGCATTAACACAGTCAAAAAAGATATGGGGAAATAGAGACTTGGTTCCCAAACAAACTTGTGATCCGAGCTTAATATCGCGGCTTACAAAAGGTGGTGTGTTATCTGCATGTCAGCTATAAAAAAAATCTGGAATTTTCTTTATGGAACCCAAGGGAAATGATCTGCCCAGTAAGGCTCTGGGGGGAAACAAAGGCCAAGGGATGAAAAGCCACAGCTGGCAATCTTCCTGAGAAGTATGATGTAACTGGAAAATACTTTTCTGTTCTTTGTATGCAGAGTTTTGATAAATCTTTTTCAGGTCATGGACAGATTTCCCCTGGAAACCTTGTTGATTTTCTACCACATTGGCTGGGAGGTTACTCAGGAGTCAGAGCTTCTACGAGCTGCTGTTGCAGTTGCATTTTGCCATGTTAATGTTCCCAGACCAGTTGCTTCTTGCTTCTGGGCAGCTGCCATGAGATGCTGCTGGCCCTTACACTTGGGGAACCAGATGGGTGTGGGTGTTCCTGTTTCCAAGGAGGGAAATGTTGTAGGGAGGGTTCCAGGGAGGATGTTGTAGACATACAAGGATAAGGAACATCTCTTAGTGGACTACCTGTGGATGATACTTTTTTTCTAGGTTGCTGTTGTCCCTTACCAAATAATTAACTACAGAATGCTAATGGTATGTGAGCTTGAGTTATTCAGCCCTAGAACTACTGAAAGTCCCTCCCATTCCTATGATTTTATGAGGTTTATCTGAATACAGAGAAGACTGACATTCCAAGTAATACAGCTAGAGAAAATAGGGATTTTGGGTATCATATCAGCTGAGAAGACCAGGCTAAATGGAATTGCAGCTATAAGTGGGAACTGAGAACGAGTGTCCAATTAACAGAGCTGTTGACTTTTGAGGTACCTGGTCTTGGTCTGACACAGTGAGGTGTGCTGCAGGCTCTATATTGGAAACCACTTGCACTCTCCACCTGGGTTTTGGAGTCATTTTGGGCAATCCTACAGCAACAGTCTGTTCTTCTTTTCATTGACACAGTATGAAGAAACTTGCCTGGGGGCTTAATATCTTCACCACGACAAATTCCTTAGAATAAAAATGTAAGAAAGTAGGCAGCTGGGATTTAGTACTGGAGAGATGGTACTCAAGGGAAGAGTGACTATAGCATTTGTGCTTATAGAGGGTAGAATTTTCTCTTCATTTGCCCTGGCGCTGTATTCAGACACTTGGAGGTTGTTTTCCCCTACAGTTGATTATACACATCATAGGAAGAGTTCACTTGCATTGCATAGGCACCATTCTGACTCATATATATTGAGTAAGCAAAAATGAAGGCTTAACATACAAGTCAGCTAGTCAACAAAACAAACACATTAAAAAAAGCTTATCACAGTGAAATAGATATTGGTCTCTGATTTGGGATAACAGAAACAGTATGGCAATGACTAGCACAACAGGGGCTGCCCCAGTGCAAAACTTGCTTGTGCTGGTCCTGGGTCATTTCCACTACAGTACATATCTTTATTAAATAACATCATATTATACACAGTAGGAACTGTGGCATTATATTCATAGGACTGCAAAGAATTTATCATCTAAACCAAACAATACCATATATTCCCAAAATTCTGAGAAAGTTGCGGCGTACATACCATGCTCTACTACAGCAGAAGTAGGCTGTGTAAAATCAGACTTCACAAAAGGTATATTTTTTTTACTGGTGCACTTAGTGATCGTAGAACTAAGAAATAACTCTGGCTAGTTACACTGTAAAGAGAAATTCCATTGTTAATATGCTGTTATCATCACAATTCGTATTATTCCCCTTCTTTCCCCAGTTTCCTCTTTGTTCCCAAGAAATAGCAGGTGATGCCTATCGAAAATTCTCCATTCTTCAATGCTAAATGATTTTCTGCTAGTTGCAATACCATACAACAGTAATTTTATAATCTGCATGCATATTCATATATAGCTGTGATAAAGTGCACACTTGTGGAACTCGGAGAGCGGGATTTGATTTGTTTCATTGAGGACAGTAGGTTGGACTGTTTTCACCAGGCCTTCTAAATCAGTTAAACTTTGGAAAATAGACTTGTTTTCTTCTGTCTGGTCCAGAATATCCAATTAACATTTCAGTGACTTAAGTGCATCTTCTAATAATCCATCTCCTGGAGCTGCCTTAATTGCTCATAGAAAAATAAGTTTGTGCCATAAAAAATGTATTTTTGGGCTGGAAGAAGATGAGCCTGGCAGTTCAGAATGCTGAACAGATGGTGGTGCACAGTCCTGGACTGCAAATTCAGCTGTGCTTTGGGGTGCCTGCAGATTAGGCCACCCCTTTGGAATGCTGCAGAGCCAATGAGGATCTATTCAGGATCCTTTTATAATAGCTGGTGTTGCATCCTATGTTGAACCACAAAAATAGCAGTTCTTATTTTAATTTTCACATAATAATAGTGCCACATAAACTGCTGGATCTGCTTTCTAGCTGTGACTATAGGTAATCAGATGCTACTTAGCAGCTGTGCTTCTGTGGGAAGTTACTGTAAATATCTCAATTAAGTGTTTTCATTCTTTTGATAAGTAGTGTTTGTTGAATAATGCTAAAATACATTAAGGATTCATGTTGTTAAACTGGAAGCAAACTTCTGTATTTCATTAATTATGTACAGAAGTGTTCTGTTAATGTAACAATGCAGTTTATGCCAAATAAAATAGTTTCTTTGGACTTCATGTAATTACTGTAAGTGTTCATACTTGGAGATCTTAACATCCACTAGTGTATAACAAAAATGAAAATCTGTAGCTACACTGTCCACACACAACTGTGGCTTAGATATTATTCTCTCACCAGCAATCACTTCAAATTGCATCTTCCTCGACAGCTGGGCAAGGGCAGAGAGGAAGAAGTTTGTGGACATTATAGTACATGTTAAATATTAATACAATTAGGTTATTTCATGCAACCCATAAGCAGGGATAGAACAAGTCTGAGTCAAAAATCTTTCAGGAGAATGCTATCCTTACACCTTGCTCATATAATTAAAACAGCATCCAGATCAATTGCTTTCATGCATCAAAACTATGCTATTAGAAAGAAAAGGGCTCTTTCTTAGCTTAAAACCAGCACCATATCCTCTGTACCCACAAAATCTGAGAAGTGAGTCAAAATCACTAGTATAATATACTTTTGATAGCAGTTCCATTTTGAAGACAAGGACTTTAGTCTTGCCTTAACTGTGAGTGACACCCAAGGAGCAATTCCCTAATAAAAAATGATGCTACATTCTCTGCTACCTCTTGCTAAGGAGTGGTTTTATGATATATATGCTCATATAGAATATGTAACACTAATTTTAAAAACTAATAGGTCAGAAACTCAAAGCTGGAGTTCTGTAAGCAAATATAACACCATCCTCTCTTTCTACAGTTGTGTATAAGACTTTTTATTTAAGGATAATAACTTTCAGGAACAGGTATTTCCTGGCACTTGCTGACTGGCTGGAGGAGTTGATGCTCTTGGCATTGCCTGAGGTACTTAACCTAGTTGGTCATTAAATGATAGGGATTGTCTGATCTGGAAGTAGTTATTGCCACTATAAAGAGAAATAAAAATATGATTCTCATTGAAAATGAGAACATTGAATATTATATCACTGTAGGTGTGGATTTTTATTCATAGTTTTGAATTTTTGCTAGTAATTAAAAAGCATAAGCACTAGTAGAAGCCAGCTGTCTTTTCCAGAGTCTATTACATTTATAATTCTGTTTAGGTTAGGTTTTATACCCTCAGGTATAAGATAGAGTACACAGAAGAGCAGCTACATGAGATGACCTCTCCCCACTCAACTAATCTACTTGCTGTAAACACACAACCGCCACAGTCTCGCTCTTCTCAGTTTAGGCCCATTTTTGTTTTGTTTCGTTTACTCCTTTCAGCACTAACCAACCAGAACTGCTAAGGGAAACTTAGCTGCGTAGAAGCTGAGTTGCCAGTGGTGCTGACCCCAACAGAATTGTCACAATTCCAGGAATGGAACAGGGGAAGCACAAGTTCTGAATTGCTGATGGCAATGGAATTGTAGCTGGGAAAATATTAAAGCCATTAAGCAAACCTGGAACTAGTGTGATCAAGTGGAGATTTACTGTAATTTTTTTAGAGTCTTAACTCTAGCGTACATTAAAAGAAAGCTCTCGACTCTGATAAATACTCTGTTTTAGAACAATTAAAATGTGGATCTGTTTTTTGTACTCTGAATTTCATCTGAACCAAAACCTAGTGGAGGGAGCCTTTCAATTTGCTTCCCTTGACTTTGTGGAAAATATTGACCAAAAAAACCCCAACAACTGTGATGAAAGCAGTAGCTTTGTATTACTGGTTTGTGGCTGAGTCATTTTTTTAATATGGTGTGGGTGCTGTAGTCTCCAGTTCTCTTCATACAGGCAGTAGTAGAAGCCTTGAAAATGAATGTCAAAACAGAAGAGAAGGGATAGAAAGGGAGAGGTGCGGAGAAATAATTTGATTTGCCATAGGTCCTGCAGCAATACTGAAACACAACTGAGAGTTCTGCTCAACTCCTCTCATTCTCAGTTTAATGAACTATTCATTAATCATATAAATGTCTTTTTTTTTTTCCACTGATGGCACATTCCTTACAGTTTTGAGAACTTGCATCTTCTCTGGGATTTTGAAATGAATTAGTTTACTCATTAAAATAGACAGAAAGGAAGGTTAAAAGAGAACTGTGATAAACTGGACAATGACATAAATAGAAAAAGACCTTAAAAAATACAGATGTGCCTTCTGCAGATCTGTGTGCATGCAGACTGCAGTTGTGAGGTAAAGTATCGTATAGATATGCAAATTTTTCATCCCGAGGCTTTTTATTTGAAGATCAATAGCATGTATTCATCATTTCAGGTTCATGCACTGAGATGTCTTTTGGCTGAACATATAACCTGATGGTTAGGGTTGCATCTGCCTATCATCTAGATTACACTGCAGATTTAGATATGTAATCAGATTTAGAGCTTTACTCAGTTACTTGAGAATACGGTTAAAAAGAAATGTCATTAGTTGTGTGCAATCTGCATTTGTACTGAGGTTTTTATCTTCAAATTTATGACAGCTGATGAAATTCTCAGTGACCTCTTGAAAAAGCTAATGTTTCAGGGGGATACTGGCACAAGAAAAAAATGCTACCATTTGAAAGTCACAGAAAACCTCAGTTTGCACATCAATTATAGGTTGAGCCAGGTCTATGATCATCTGTTTTAATATGTATCTTTTTCTCAAAGTTACATCACAATGAGTACACGAATGCTAAGTAATACAAATCTTGAAAATGCTATATAGATGCAAAGGTCTTTGGCAATGTGCTATGTGATTTGTGTGCTATCCATGTGATGTGCTATGATGCTGACGGATTAAATTAAGTGATTAGAGCTCCATGCTTCCAGTTTTAAAGTAGGCACCTTTAAGCTGAATGTGATTAACCAGAATTAGTTTCATTACTTTCACTCTCTTTGTTGCAGTGCCCCAAAATCATCATTGTTCCAGTTTAAGTCTCAAGTAGAACATTTATTTAGTGTGTGTATATGTAGTGGGAAAGAGTCAGCCTTCTACAACACTTCACAAGCAGATGTAGTGCATCTCCGTCTAAAGAGGTTGTGGTATCCTTGGTATTTTGCAAAACATTTTATAAAAAAATCCAATTGACAAAGTTAACTGATAAGAACAAGACATTTATACAAAAGACAAAGAACACTTTTCCTTGCCTTAATTTACTGACAGAGACTTATTTGAATGTTGTTACCAATAAACAGGTGGGGGATGTCACTTGAAAAGCTACATGATCTAAATATATCAATCCTCTAACTATATTGGGGCATATTAAAAAGCAAACCCAAAAGCATCCCCATCTTGTGTAAAGAAAAATCCGTGGACTTCCTAGCACTCGCCACCTTTGGGGTAGCAGGGAGGAGTAGTACTGTGCACCACTATGCCAGGCTAAACGTCCCAGCCCAAACACCCCCTTCTGGGACCACAGGACAATATTTTAAAAAGTGACAGCCAATGATCATGAGGGAAAAGCGATTTTTACTATGGGTTAGAGAAAAAGTGCAAAATTATTCCAAGAGCTCAGCAAAAGAAGTCAGCAGATGAAAAGGCTCCACGTTTAAGTGGCTTTTGATTTTCATGGGACCTGACTTACAGTATCTGAGTGCTTGATGCTGGCAGTTCTTCATATTCTGTCATAATTAGTCTGTCCTTTCCTCATTTTGCTCTTCTTCTCAGCTAGCCATTATGTTACTGGCCATAGCTTAATTTGCATTTGGTGCTTCATATTCTGTTTCAGTACCATTTTCTCCTGCAGGAAATCTTCCTTTCTGGTTCTTCATTGGCCTTGTGCAATGAGGAGGACCTAGACCTGCAGGTGATACCTTTATCTTAAGCAGAAAGTGGGTCACTGGCTTTTCATAAAACTGGAGATGATACTTCCCTAGATTTTATCTTCACCTGCTGCTCCTACATTTTTAAAAACATTAGACACATCCTAGCTCCCTGGGAGACACTTCCATATTATTTGCCTCAAGCAGGCCTCAATTGCATTTTCATCCACCAGCTGGGAGAGCACAATGAGACTTTCCCCAGAAGTCTGTCAATGCAGATCATTTAATTAGGCCAGATGGGATCACTGTAGCAGAAGTGCAAAGCTCTTTTTCCCCTTGGAATTGCTAATGCTGCCTTCCCAGCGTTCAGTCTTGGTGGTTGGGGAGATAAAGTTAAGACATAATGCATCCTTCTCACTCTGGTGCATGCACTGTGGCTTATTATTAAGGTCTAAAATATTCAACCTTACCTTCCTGCCCTCTTGTGCTTCAGTGTTTCCCCATGTTTGCACATGGCATAAGAGCAGTGCCATTTTTCAGCTGTACTTGTAGAAGTCAATGTGTGTTCCCAGGCAAAAGAAGCTAGTGCTATAGTTGAGTACAGCTTGATAGTTGAAGATTAAACATGACAAAAGTTTTTCTGTATATCCTAAACAAGTATTACAGATGAAATGTATTCAGAGTTAAAGCTACGTTCAAAAGATAGCCAAACAATTCAGAAAAAATATGTAGCTAAAGCACTCACACAACTTTGTTTACACTGTCATGGTATTGGGCAAGAACTGTGATTATGATGAAAGAGTTTTAGTATTTGTAGTGCTAGGTGGCCTGAACCTGGCTCTTAAAAATACAGAGGTTATGTCTATCCATTTATTTTTTCCTGTTTGTGTTATTGTTAAATGGCATAGTTAATATTGTTTGGCTGTGTGTTTCTTACCTTACAGCTTAACTGAGACCAAAGAAATCTTGAGAGATCATAAGTTAAACAGCACAGCTTTTAATAAACTTAAACTAAGGCTAACAGAAAAATCCTTCCCTATTCAAAGATAGCTTGATGTTGAGAAAAGAAATTAATATTTGGTTATATAAGATAAAACTTTGATTTAAGCAAAAGTATATCCAAACTGAAGTCATGGAATCATGACTGCTTATCTGCTGCAGGTATACTGAAGGAAGTGCAAATATATGTTCTTTCTGCTTATAGGAACCCCACTTATAGGCTTAGATCTAGTCTTAGAAGTAGCCTGTTAGTGATAATAAGGTTCGTTGTACCTTTTGTTTGGTATTTAATATTCTTGGTGAACCTACTTGAATAACAGCGGTTGTGGTGATGGGCTATTTGTAGCTATTGATCCTCTACAGACCTGGACTGAGGCAATCAGCTAAATTAACATGGGTCAACTAAATTACCATTATTATTGACCTGAGCTGGATTCACAGCAGTGACCCAGTGCTAACAGACCCCATTATCCTGTCCCCAGAGCATCCTGTTCTTCTGCAGTGTAAGCTCAAGTATAACACAGAAAAATCAGCCAATAGAATTTCCATGCTAAAAAATCCTGTGATCCTGTGAGTAGAATTATGATTCCCTTATCCTGATTTTAACCTTCTTTTTTTTAACTTCCTTCTTCTTTTCATACTTAGTGACAGTTAATGAAAAGCAAAGATTATTTTCTGCCAAAGAGGCTAAACAGAAGCATGGTTCAGTGATCAAGTACAACCTGTCACTCAAGGGAAAGGACTTAATTTTTCTACACTGTCACTTTCAGTGTAACCATGGATGGATGTAATTTAGGGACTGCAAACCCAGCTGGGATTTGCAATATACTGCTACCCATAGCCCTGACATAAGCATATAGGCTTTCTTGCAGTACCTGGTAAGCTGGATGCCCAAAATACTATTAAGTGGGAATACAGCCAAGAAACCCCATAGGCAGCGCTGGTAGGGGGGCAGCACTGTTATGGTTAGTTGTTTAGTAACTCAACTTCATAGAAGCCTGACTTCTGACCATGCTTGCAGGCCATGGAGCTGCAATAATGAAGATGGAGTCAGAAAGCTGAGGTATCTCCATAGCTAAACAGCAACTGAGCAGAAGTGTTGAGAGTGTACCTTTGGACTTGAGTAGCTAAAAGGTTACATGAGTAGGATACTAGTATTTATCTTTTTCTAAAGAAAAAAGAAAGGACACGAAAGGAAAGGATTATAGGGTAAGATTCAGGTATGCAGGAGTACCTCAGACATCTGTGTGGTGCTAATGATATAAGAGAACGGTAAGAACAGAGCTATTTCCTAATGACAAGCAGGGAGCCAAGGACAGGCACAGCACTAGCCAGGCTACAAGCTCACCTGCAGGGCATAATCCCACAGCACCGGAGCCACGCAAGGAGAGCACAGTGGTGGCAGCAGCAGTTGTTCCCATCAGTGGTGTCAAGCAAAAGCAAGGCAACGAGTTAGGTCTGATGTCAAATTCAAACACCATAAGAACAGGAAAAGAAATAACCTACAACATGGCTTAAAACTAAGACCAAAGGCCCAGGTTGGAGCTTATATGGGCCTCCTGGGCTCACAGCTGGAGGGCACACAGATGGAGGTCCCTGGTGAGGCTGCTCGGCAATTAAAGGCTGTTAAAGACCTTTACAATGTCAGAGCTATGGGCAATCCACCCACACCTTTTGGGGGTGGCAGCTGGAGGACGGAGTTAGCCTAGAGCATCTAAATGGCATTACATGCCTGCGTTTAGGGCACTGAAACCCACCTGCAGTGACTAATTGCAGTATAAGCATCACAGCACTTCCTTCCTCGGTATTTGTATTCTGAGAAAAAGTAAATTAGACTGAGAAACTCAGCAATTATGGCATGGGAAGCTGCAGGAGCATCTTAATTTGGAGTTGGATAAGATGGGATTTCCAGAAAGAAAACTGACAGTTAAGAAAATTAATCTGTGCTTGATTGGAATGAACTCTTAATTTGTTTTTAATTTTCACAAACCAAAAATAAAATAGATTATTTTTATATTAATGTGTGGGGTTTTTTTTAACTCCAGTTAGGGAAAAAAAATTACATTAATAATTTTTGATGAAGAATTTCCAATTGACTGTACTGTTGAATATGGGACACTTAATTTATTAAGTCAAGAAATGCACCAGATCCTTTTCTTCAGAGTTATTGTTTTGACAAAATGCAATAAACAGAAGCAGGCTTGACCAGCTGAGCTTTAATAGAGGTTTTGTGCAGATTATATAACAAGTTCTTAAGATATGGATGCAGTAACTAGTCTTTCTTGCCCTTTCTGTGAATTTAAAAATGCCTTTCTGGTGTCTTAGTAAACTAGCTGTGGTGTTTTTTTCCTGTTTATTGGGTTTGCTGGTTTGGGCTAAGGCATCACACTGAGTTCTGAGTTTGCTTCAAGCTAAAAGGTTTTATTTAGTCAGTTCCTTATACCTTGCACGAACACGCTGCATGCAAAGACTAGTGCTTGAGATTTATTTGTGTCATCATTAAGGTAGAGACAATGCATTAAGAAAAGCTGATAGACTGAGTATTGAGATTCTTGATGCATTTTGTGAAGAACATAAAATCTGCTCTAGCTTTGCTTTTCATCAGCACTGGCTGTGAGTATAGCTTCTTTCTCTACTTATAAAATCTTGGGGGAAACAGCTACAATTCCTTATTATTTATAACTACCTAAATTATTTTTGCTGCTATTAGTAATTCATTGAATTGAATTTAGAGATCGTAATTGGTATTTAATTCAGGTGTTTGAGGTGTGATTGGTCAGAAGTCATATAGTAGTTCTCCTCTTTGGGGTGAGAGGAATAACTAGGGGTGGCTTTGATTACGCGTGGGCTTAAAACCTATCCTGGAGAGCGGAGAAAGAATGACTATCACAGATTTTTTTTTAAGGTATCTTCTGAACCTTTTCCTTTCTTGATTGCTAAGGCCCACTCTGGGCACCTTTCCTACAGAGCAGGTAAGTCTATGTGCATGTGTAGGTTGAAGGACAATTGGGACTTTCTTGCCAGGCACGTAAAGCTGCAAGATGGCCAGCCTGCCTTACGCGGCAACCAATACCTCTTACACCAATTT